>OV651830.1:4424431-5024431 GCA_927349885.1 Psylliodes chrysocephalus
AACAAAGTGTTGTGTATTGTATCAGCGAAGAACCAATAATGCCGGTGATGTTCCCGCTTCAAACTTCACCATGATAGCTTAACTAACGCTGTTATTTCAAACTTGATTTTCTAGAACTTCTAACCGTATAGATTACTTAGTTGCAACGCTTTAGTGAGTGGTATTCTGGTATTGTGTTAATAGAGAGCTGAAAGATAGTACTACTGTTTTCTATTTCTTATGTGATTCATGTTGTATTTTATTCTCTAGTTAAATATTTTTAATTCGATCTATAACTTGACATTGCAGTTCTGCTGTTACAATCTTCGTTGCATTTTTAATACTGATAAAGTTTAAAATTCTTAGTACAAGACAGGACCGGCTCAGTAAGCAGTTTGTTATCATCTCGCGACGTGTCGAGTATATTTGAGATATGGAAACGATTCCGTTTGAACCAAAACAAACCCTACATTCATTTAACTAAGAAAAATGTAAGATATAATTGGTCTCCAGAATGTAAAAAATCTTTTAGGATTATTAAAGAATGTTTGATTTCGGCACCAATTTTGGCTTGCCCTGATTTTGATAAAACTTTTATTCTACAATGTGATGCTTCTTCTTATGGTATAGGTGGTTGTTTGATACAAGAATTTCAGGAGGGAGAGAGAGTTATTCATTTTATTTCCAGAAGTCTTACTAGACAGGACGTAATTATAGCACTACTGAGAGGGAAGCTTTAACAGTTATTTGGTGGATAGAAAAACTTAGACATTATTTAGAGTCAGTTCATTTTAAAGTTATTACGGATCATCACTCTTTATTATGGTTGCAGAGATTAAAGAATCCTCAAGGTCGTTTGGCTAGATGGGCTCTTAGACTCCAACCTTCCTGGAAAGCTTCATGTGGTTCCAGATTTTCTTTCTAGATCGGTAGCTAGGAAAATCAGCGAAAGAAAATATATGTGGGGTACAGGAACTTGAAACAAATAAAAATGTATAATCATTATTTAGTAGGTATGTAAAACTAAACTATTTCTCATTGATATTCCAATACACTATTTCAATTCCGTTACGGGCAGACATGCGGAAACGTGGGTCTACAAAATGATGGCACGGTAATTTAACTTCCCCTATACAAATGGCGTCAGATGGCCAGCAGCCAATTATAAGACCAAAATTGAAATGTCATTTGGATTGTTAAGTCGATCGCAGTGCCGTGGAATGCATAATGGACTAATGGTTCAATGGAACGGAATCGAATAGGATATAATAGTGCTTGCACTCGCATTTAATGTGGTTATGGTACATAAATTTCGTATTAGATCTATTTGTGTTGGTTAAGGGTTGTAGGTTAAATTTATACAGAAAGTTTTAAATATACAGAACAATATATATATACAGGATGTTCCAGATTATTTCTTCCTATGCCCCTACCCTACGGAAACGTAACCATAACGGTTGCTCCTGAAAATTGTTTACGTTAGTTAAATATAATCTTAATTTGACTACAATTCTAGAAGATAAGAAAAAATAAGATTAGCCACACACATGTTAGCAGGTAAACAAATTTTTGTTAATTGTAGTACGGTAAAGAACATCGGCAGTCAAGAGTGGGGAATGCGGGGAACTGAGGCGGTAGTAGCGAGACCGTCGTCAGCGCCCTCCAGGCAGAACGATTTGAGTCGCATTGAGTGTCTATTAGACATTCCAAACAAAATATCTACCAGTGGGTTTTGACAGGCTAGGATATGGAAAAATTATGGCAACCCTGTAGGACTGGTGATTTGATAAGAACTATATATGTATCATTGACCCTGTCAGTGACAACAGGCTCACAGGGTTGCCATATCTAAATGTCAGTTCCCACTTGTCAGCAGTTTGACAGGTCGTTGGAATGCCTAATAGTGTGATCAGCTGTTGTTGCTGATGGCATTGTGTTCACTTTCTTATTATTTGACTTAACAATTAATAAAAATTAACACACATCTATATACAACTTTAAACAAAAACTGTACTATATTAACTTACTTATTTATTTACTTTGCATTATTATTGATTTTGGTTCATTATTTTCATTTTATATTTTTTATTTTTTTTTATGTTGAACAAGTACTTACACACAAAATAAGTACTTAACAATTTTAAACTTAATTCAATCTAACAGTATCTTTAATTAGTGAGGCCCTTGTGTTTACCCTTGTGGGCCTCAGTCTCGATAAGGTGGGAACCACCATTTTAGCGTCTCTCGAATTTAACTTAAAAAACTGACTTCTTCTACGTAATAAAACTAAATTCTAGTCCTAAAAAAACTTACGATTTTAACAAACGCAAACAGTTTCAACTTCGTGGTTTTTTTGATTTCAAACTACTTCCTTTTTTACTTTAAAAGTCAGTCTTACTTTTCTGTTGGATTTTACCACAGAGGCCGGTCGACAGCACTAGGGAATAGCGACAATAAAATGTTGAAAGTTTTCTTTTTATGGAATTAGGATTATTTTCGTGGGATACAAAACTCCGGATGACATTTATGTCGTATATAATAAAATCGTAACTTTTAACCAGCGGCTTCGTAATAAGCGCATTAAAAGTTTTAAACTATTATTAAATTTTGAATTAGAAATACGTAACTCACAATAAAAAAAAAATGAAAAAGTTATTTAGCATCAACGCAACTTTTGATCCCTATAGGTTCAGGATAAGGGATTTCTTTCGGTTCCTACTGCTGATTTAGTCCACCTATTAAATTCTTCTTGCAACAAATACTTACACCTGGCGTTAGGTCTGGGGGGTAGAGCGGGTGGGGGACAACGTGGAATCGAAATATATCTATTTTTCGAGCTGCTCCAGTTGTTTTTTCTGTAATTAATGTTTCAATTTGTTCAGAATAGCGCCATAATATGACTTGTTACAGTTTGAAATTTTTTTAAAATAAATTAAGTGCAGTTATAATTTTGAGAACAAGACAGTTTAGTCACTATGATATTTACCATTCAAAACGTGGCATCACTGTAATATTGATAGAAATACTTTACATTGTTTATTATAATTAATGAATATTACACAAAAAATAATATAATTTATTTATAAACATTCTATAAAAGTTGACAATGATTATCATGATGCATTTATTTATCATAAAACTGTTAGTTAATTACCATAGAAATTTATAAGAATCTTAAAAACATATGCAAAAAATTATTGAGTAAACGAATAAATTTGCACAATATATTTTGCTCTTGCATTTATTTTCTTTTATTTTCTTGCATTTCCGATAAGAAATATCATCGGTACACATCGCCAATCATAAAGACCCTCGGGATTTCATCAAAATTCCGGTAAGGAGGATATTTTACAAACAAAATAAAGCCATCATGATGAATAATGTATCTAATAACAAATATTCAACACTAGGAAGACATTGATTCATGGACGAATCGATCTCTGTTAGCTTTTTGTGTATAAGACAAGAATACATGAACATAAATTGTCAGTTGGTCCATATTTCGATACCAGTTTTTGATAGTTTAACCCGTTGACAATCTTGATTTTGTGTATAGAGTATTTTGGTTCCTGGACATCTACTCCAATGATGAGCCCACAACAAACAGATGTTTAACAATCAAAATACAAACTTTGGAGGTTTTAAAAAACTTTTTTGCAAATATTGTGTTTCTGTCCTTCAAGTCACGAGAAACATAATAATTACAAAGGATGAAAATAAAATTCCACAAATAAATAATGTTATGAATGAGGAAATTGGAGAAATCAATATAGTAAACTTAGATTTTTTAAATATTATAAAAGCAAAAGGATTAAAATGGTATGGTAAGAAAAGTGTCACAGGAAAAAAATTTATTTTTGGTGACTTCCGTAAATTTAATTAAGACGTTTGAATCAGAGTGTAAAAATGTCCAGGGCGATATTGGAAAGACGATTTTTCATAAATTTTCAAATGTAATTTTAAAAAATGAAGGATTTATTGTTTTAAGAAACCTTGCTAATATTTATTCTGGCAACTTTGAAGATATTAATACTATTCATCCAGATATTTCAGGAAAATTTAAGTTTGCACCTATTACTTCTGTAGATGTCGAAAGGAGTTTTTCTTTGTACAAGTACATACTTACTGATAGGAGACAATCATTTAATACAGATAATTTAGAAAAACATCTAATTGTTCATTCGTTTTATAATAATGTTGATTTGTAAATAAAATTAGTTAATAATTAAATAATTATTAAGTAGTATATTAGGTATTGTAAAATAAAACAAATAATAAATATTAATAAACAATTTTGATCAAATAACAAATTACTCTTATTGCATATGCTCTGTATATTTTTCAATTTTTTACGCATATATTGAAGTATTTTGCGGCATATATATGCGCATATTTAACTACTTTTTGGGTGCATATATTCCTAGGTCTAGTTATAACTGTTTGTTACTTTCAGAGTTATATACCAACAAGCGTTTCCCAATCAAAACATTTTGACGAATGTATCAGTTGACAACCTCATCAGTAGAAATATGTCATTACTGTTACCATCCAAAAACGGCTAGCCTCGTCTTTGTGAATACAGAAACCTTTTTTGTGCAATCGCTACGGGCAATTTCCTGGCTATACTTCAACATAGATAGCTCAAAAACGATTTTTGCAAATAAATGGATCGCTCTGCCATATTTTTTTTTATTTTTACGTCTTTTACGGCTACCTCGCTGAGGAGAAAAAAGACGGTTTTAGGAAAATTAGTTTTTGGAACTTTATAAAGTTCGTCGATGTTGTTTTTAGAGATGCTAAAGCTAAGAAGGCACGTAAGTTAAGATAAAATGCTGCAGTCTCTTGAGAAATTACGTTGTTTTAGAAAAATCATCATGTCATGCACAAATTTACCTTAAAATAAGGATTCGACAGCCACTTACTAAGAATTAAGGGACAATTTTTCTTGATTGCTTCTAGTCCGTGTTCTATCAACTCTTATTAATGGCGGATTTTGTACTTTTAGTTTCTTTATTCCTTTGGTAGCTTTCCAACTAAATAGTTAAGCCCCAGTATATGTATCACTCAGTACTGGCGACATACTTTGATTACTATACGGTGCAAGAGAGACGTCCGACACGTCCAACATAGGGTGCAATTACTACTAGGTTAGGCAAAACATTTTTCCAAAATGTTAAACTCGTAGCCTACATCTTGGTATTTTTACTTTCCTATCTGTATACAGATATAAGGAAAGTATAGGAATCATGATTTTTTTCGACCTCGAGTTTTCGACGGATTTTTACGTTTTAAGGTCCCCTGAATCCGTTTTGACTATTTTCGCGATGATGTCTGTCTGTGTGTGTGTGTCTGTATAACGCATAACTCATGAACCGATACACGGAAAAACACCAAATTTCAAACTTAAGCTTTATTCCAGCGTCTAATGAGCTGATTAGATTTTGGGCAGAGTCGGAACATCTGGGGGGGTACTTTATAGGTGGTCATTTTTATATTTTATGGAATATATCTGTTATTTACGTTTGGGGAAGAAATTTTTTTAAATAAAAGTTACTTCTTATTTTATTATCTATAATTTTTGTTATTTACAAAATTTTCCTAAAATGGTCCGTATTCGAGAAATTTGACAAAATGTAAAAAAATATTTTTTTTTATAAAAATTGTTCAAACAAAAGTTGTTCTCTATAATTTTTGTCCCATAAATAATTTCTCTAAAATGGACCGTATTCGAGATATTTGAGAAAATGTGTAAATTTCGAAATTTGAAGAAAACTCAAAAACGGATAAAGAAAAAATCAATAAATTTTAAACTTAAGTTTTATTTCGGCCTGACGTGAAATGATTAGATTTTGGACAAAGTCGGAACATCTGGGGGGGTACTTTATGGGAGGCCGTTTATATATTTTATGGAATATATCTGTTATTTATGTTTGGAGAAGAAAATTGTTCAAATAAAAGTTACTTCTAATATTATTATCTATAATTTTTGCTTTATGTAAAAATTTCCTGAAATGGTCCGTATTCGAGAAATTTGACAAAATGTGCAAAATTCTGATTTTTATGAAAATTGTTGAAATAAAAGTTGTTTGCGATATCGATCTCTATAATATTTGTTCATACATGATTTTTTTTAAATGGACCGTAATGGAAAAATTGTAGGAAAAGTGCTAAATTTAAATTTTTCAGTATTTTCATTTTCAATGAATATCTATAGAAAAATGTTTCGCGGTAGATGCATGTGGACAATGTATATATTTAGTTTATCCTCTAAACATTTATAGAGATGCTGCAATAGGTTGTACACAATAAACGGAAAAAGCCTGTAATAACTAGATAGGAAAGTCATGTGTTGGACACATCAGATTTTTAGATTTTAAATAAAGGCAGCAAATGTAAAAGAAACTTTTATTTATTTTAAATATTATACAAAAAACTTCTTTGAAGTAAAGTGGTTTTAAATTATTTCTAAAGCTGTGCATGAATAAACATTTCATTTTTGTAATTTAATAAAAATCTTTGAGGCTAAGCAACCTAATATTATATTTTCCATTTTATCAGCGGTAAATATGATACGAAACTATAAAATAAAAACACAGAAATGTGAGATTAAAGAAGCTCTAACTAAAAAAATATTACCAGAGGAATATACTCTTGCAGGCAAGCTGCAAATTTTCAAGTAGTTACTGTTACTTACAAATGGAAAGATTTAACAAAAAATCACCAAGTAAAGCAAGGTTATCAAGATATTCATTATTTCTTAACGGTTTTGTAAAATGTTGATTCGTAAAAACCTTTGGGTAAATATTATAACATAACCACTAAAACTATTACGCCAAGATGTAGGCAACACGTAATAAGTGTTCAAAATGGCGGAGTTTTCTATCTCCTTTTAAAAGACACTCATAAAGCTGCGCAGTGCGATCATTCTCCATATAGTGAGAGTAATTGAAGTATGTTTATGATTATTATATTATTACTACAGAATGGTCCGCAACTGGGTCCAAGTCTTCTATCTTCTATGTATAAAAATCAAATACATCTGAAATTACTGAAAAATTAGGCGAAAAACCAATTGAACGGTATATAAATTAACGCGACTTCAAGTGAAAGAAAACATCAACAGTTCCTTGACTTTGAACTCTAAAAATCAACAATCGCCGAGTCTGAAACGTTCAATGTTTGACTCGAAAACCTGAATGAAGTCTGTAAGTCGACTTCGATTATGTTGCACAAGCATCGTAGTAGGCGTAGAGTAGCATACCAATGCACACTGAACGCACCGCCCGTTTTTTTCACGAACAAAAAAAAAAGACGACGATAATTTTGTACTAGGTGGTCTTTGACAATATCTCGGAAGGATTGATTTTTGTGGGTAGGGCTCCAAAATAAAAAAAACGCTTTAGATGTAGAATTATCTAATTTTATAGTATATTAGCATCTTAATTAGTTAGAAATCGAAGGTTTGGATTATCTGTATTTAATAGTTAATTAGAGGGTCTTCGAGTGAAGTTATTTTATTTATTTATTTACGGGTCAAAACCCATTTTACAAATTAGTATATAAATATCCATAAAAAATGTAAAATGACTGACATTACAGCGAGTTATAAACTAATAAGTAAAAAAAAGAAATATAAATAAAAAGAAAATTAAATAGAAAATATAAAAAAATATATAACAAAATATAAACAAAATAAAATTAAATATATTCAAAAATTATATATTTGATTCCTTTTAGGTATCCATTTATTTAACGGGATTCTGGGCGGTAGATTATTAGGACCATTAAATCTAGTGAAAAAATTTCAATAACTAACATTTTTAAATTCAATGTCTATCTGAAGATTACCGGTTATTCCTACTATTGACTACACACCCTCTCTTAACGGTATCAATCAGCTGTTGTTACTCTAATTCAATCAGTCATCCAACCCCTAATCCAAATAAAAATGCTGCGAATGTTATTAGAAAGATGAAATAAAAGGAAAAACAGATGTTTGCCCATAAAAACAACCCGGTGCGGTTTCATATATAAATATCTCTTCTTTACTTGTGTTGAATATGAGTTGATTATCCCTGTATAAGTAATTGGGTTTTTTCCTGTTTCTGTTTATGAACAGGGGGAGTGAGTGAATCAGAACCACACCTTTTTTTTCTTGTTTTGTTAATGGTTATTGCGTCGTTTTTATTTGAACTATTGATTAATATGGGGGAGTATAAAATATTCTAGAAGTAACTATAACCAGCATTATTTAATTAGAACAACATGAAAACAACCCCTTCTAGATTTGTTGCGAAAGCCCTCAAGACGCGTCCTCACATGTAAAAAGAAAACAAAAGTAATATGAGTACATTGACGAAATTTAGATAAAAAGAAAAAGTTATTTGTCACAGATAATAATGACAAAAACATTGTTTTTCATTTATTTATATATTATCTAATAGTATCTTGACTAAAAGCTTATTTTCTATAGTCTATTTTTATGTATGAGAGAGTAATAGAACAGCATTTCTAATGCAAAACTTAGTACGGTCATTTTAAATATTTTTACAGAATAATCTAAATATTTCCTAAAATTGTAATAAATGTACCTGAGCTATTACAAGTTTTGGGTCTTTTATTGGTCCTTTATAAACATAAGCTGTACAGAACAATAGAAAAAGGTTTGGACAGGCCAAAAGCCCTGTGTATTAAAGATTACATAGCCGTATCTTAAGATTATTTTCAATAAGCACCTATTTGCCAATTTTGTTTTATTTTAATTCCAAGAATTTTTTACAGTATAAGTAGATAAATACCTTCCCAACAAATTTCACCGAAAATGCGATTATAGGTTTTCCATTTAGTAAGGAGGTCCAAGTTGTGTATTCTTGACAGTTTACTAAATGTCGTTTAGTTGCAACTTGCAAGGTGCAGTGTGAATTCTAGTGTGATCATGGAAAATTTGGAAAGGCCGCGTAAACGACAAAAAATCGGTCCTTTAACAGTTAATGAAAAAACATTAATATTTAATTGTTTTAAATCATTTACAGACAAACATTTATGTAAAAGTGTTGATGACACAGTGGAATTAGTTAGTAGTACGCTTGGTGTTGGGAAATCTACGATTTACAGAGTTGTTAAAGAAGAGAAATGTGGCGAGTTTCAAACAGTACGTAAAGCTCCAGGAAAACCAAAATTTCAATTAGAAAATCTTTTGAAAGAAAGACTTCGAAGGAAAGTGCATGCGTTCTTCTTTAGAAAAGAATTTCCGACAGTAGACAAAGTTCTTGCCACGGTTCGAGATGATATGGATTACCCTGAAATGAGTCGAAGCACACTATGGAAACTTTTAAAAGAAATAGGTTTTCTATGGAAAAAGCATTCCAGAAAGTCTATTTCAATACAAAGAAGCGATAATGTAGCATGGAGAAGAAATTACCTAAGGACTACAAAAAAAAAAGAGAAACCAAAGAAGAAATACATTTTATTTAGATGAAACATGGATCAACGAGGGACATAAACCAAATAAATTTTGGCAAGATGAAACTGTTACAAGTTAAAGACAGGCTTTTTTAAATAATTTATCTACTGGTTTAAAACGACCATCAGGAAAGGGGCGCAGACTAATAATAGTACACATCGGTAGTTCAAACGGTTTTGTTAAAGGTGGTTTATTGACTTTGAATCTACTCGTACCGGTGACTACCATGAGGACATGAATGCTGATGTCTTTAAAGAGTGGTTCGAACAAATTATAGATCTTCTTTCTCAGAACTGTATAATAGTAATGGATAATGCAAGTTATCACTCGAGACTTATAGACAAAATGCCCAACACCAAGTGGTTAAAAAAAGATTTACAGAATTGGCTAAATTGCTGCTGTGAGAAAAGAACTGTATCATTTGTGTTCCCTTCATAAAGAGAAATACAAAATATATGAAATTGATGAAATTGCAAAAAATCGTGGGATGACGGTGGTTAGATCACCACCATATCATTGCGAAGTAAACCCGATTGAACTGATATGGGCACAGATAAAGGGAGAAGTTTCAAGAAAAAATAATTCTTTTAAAATGAGTGATGTTAAACAGTTGTTTTTGGAGGCTGTAAATAATGTGAAGCCTGAAAACTGGGAAAAGACAGTAAATCATACGATTAAAGAAGAAGAGAAAATGTGGAAGTTGGACAATATTACTGATGAAATGATCGAGCCATTCATTGTAAATATTGGTTGCGACAGTTTATCTTCTGATTTTGATTCTGATTTGGATTTGTAGGTAAGAAGTAGTTTTTATATTAAAATTATTATTTATGAACGTAACGTTGTTTAAAAGTCAAAGTTTAAACCCTTATACCTACATAACCCGTTTGACACAATGTTCTTAACATACCTTGTGGAAAAATAAAACATTTTAGAAAAAATTGCACTTTTTTATCGTCAGCTGTTTAGAAGTTATAAGCAGGTTAATTAGGTGAAAATATAAGTGTATACTCGAGGAATAACTTCAAAAAATATTTTAACTGTCTACTAAAAGAAGTGCTACGCCTATGGATTTCGAACGCTTTATTATTTTAATACTCTCTCATACATAAAAATAGACTATAATATCTGTTGGAAGTTGCATCGAATCAAGTTTACTTTGATGTTCTATTTTTTATATATATATTTTTTTATGTGTAAAAAATATTATATTAATTGATCTCAGTTTGACGATTAAATACATAAAAATTTGTATCTCTACTTTATAATTTAATTAAACTCCCTGAAAACATTTGAACTCTGAAACGGGTTGTTACCCCTCCAGACACAACAAAGTATCGAGCTATATAAAACAAACAAAACTATGAGAAAAACCAACAGCGCTAAGTATGCAAACGCACAAAAACGATTTGTTTGTTTTCGTACAAATCCCTTTGCGATTACATACAAGAAAAAGTAATTTAATAACGTGCCTGCTGTCATGACTGAGGTAAAAGTCCATGACGAATCAGGATGAGGACTATAAGCACAATGGTGATGGTCACGCAAAGTTTAACCTTTTATATATTTTTATTTTGGTCTGTGTCAAGACCCAAGACTCGAGTTGAATGTGTATTGTGGCTTTTAAACAAAAAGAAACAATTGAAATAAACATCATATAATTTGGTAAATGGTTTTGTTTTCCAAACAACTAAATAAAATTATAGAGAAGAATGATGAAGTAATTTAATTTGTTAATAAAAAAAGAAAGTATATTATATTTGAAAAAGTAAATAAATCGTTGAAATGTGATACACAGAATTGTACTCAGAATGTATCTATTGTTCAAATTTTAAATAATTTTAAAATAATAATCTGAATCTTAAGGAAATACCGGATTTCTAATGTAATCCTTCATTTTGGGCAATATATTATGTTATGTTGAGAATGGGGTGTTAATACACTGCGACCTAAAAGATCTATTGTGTCCCCTTCTGTCGCCAATGCACTAAGGAAATGTCTCAATGCCTATAACGACCCTTCCAATCCTATTTTCTCATGGAAGTGTAGGATTTGAAGTCGCTTCAAGTTAGGTAAATCTCCTTCTTCTATTTGATATCCTCCTAGATATAGTGCCCTTGGATTCTGAAGTGCTACACATTCAGTTAGGATGTGAATGGAGGTTTCGTCCTGCTCCTCAAAGAATCTGCACTCACTATCTTCTACCACTCTCAGTTTACTTAGGTGTCCTTTTAGTCGGCAATGCCCGGTAAGGATCCCTGTTACAATACATAGCCTGTTCTTGCTCAGGCAGATGCAGGCTTCAGATCTTTTCTGGTTATATTCTCTCAGAAGTATCTTGGCCTGTCTCAGCCCCAAAAGATTGTTCCAATTATCGGTTCTTCTACTGCTCAATTCTTTTTTAATCTCTCCTAATATTAAGTTACTGCTGATACCGCGGAACGGCTCAGGTCCTACAAAGGGCGTTTGAGCTCCTTTCCGTGCAAGACTATCTGCAATCTCGTTACCCTGTACCCCGTTATGTCCCGGGACCCAAGTGAGATTAACTCTATTTTTCTCGCCTAGCTCATTCAATTGTTCTAGATAATCTCCAGACCATTTTTGAGCTGATTACGTAAGAGCTCAGTGCTTTGATGGCTGCTTGACTATCGGACATGTTGATAATATCTTGTCTATGATAGTTTCTCTCGATGTTAAACTGGATACACTTCTCGATGACGTGAATTTCCGCCTGGAAGTTGCTTGGGTATTTTCCCAAGCTTTCGGAGTGCTTGGTTCTCGGCCCATACACTCCTATTCCAGTTCTTTCTATGGGTTTGGAACCGTCCGTATAACACTGAATAGCACGTCTTTTGGTTGCAAGCGCGATGGATTCTTGGCTCCATTCTTTCTGCAGCCCAGCCATTACCTCTATGCAGAATACTTTACAAAGAACAACTTTTTTTTGATAAAACTAATAACAAAAATGTTTTCTGTAAATGTGATTTGGGTCCATTGGCTATATACGGCCAGCTCTGTGGTTTTGAAGTTTTTCACAAAACTGTACTTCTTTAGCATTTCATCCTGGGGCATGTCCCAGGTATCTTTAGTCCTGAAGTCATCAGTAACTAATGCTTTTTTATTTTTTAAGTCTTTAATAATTGCAATAATTTCTGACGGATTTGTTTAAAAGAATACTATTGAGTTCTGCAGTGTAAACCAATCATTTGGTTGTTCTTTATCGTCTCTTTCAATTTTTTCGGCTAAGTTCTTTCCTACATTGATAAACTGATTGTTGAATACTTTTAAGATCAGTTAATAGTTCTCCATTTTCTGCTGTAATTTCCTCAATTTTTTTTTATGCGATTTCTTATGATCACTTAAAGTTTTCACCACTCTCCACAGTTCAGTAGAATTACCAGATTTAGATGCAATTTGTTGCTTATAGAACTCATATTTGGTTTTTTGAATTGTAGCTGTTACTTTATTTCTTCTGTTTTTGTAGATATATTTCAAAACAACGTTATTTGGATCCCTTTGTAATTGTTTGAATAATTTTTTTTATCATTTATTATTTTTAATAGCGAATCTGTGACCCATGGTGCAATATTCGTATTTTTTCTGCTTACTCGCCTGGATAAGGTACATTGTTTTATAATATTTGTTAACGTGTTAATAAACATATTGATTGCAGATTCTGGATCTTCTGTCTGATATATTTGCTTTCAAGATGTCTCTATTGTAACATCATGTAATTTTTTATAATTTATATTATGTTTTATGTATTTTTGTTGTTTATTATTTGCATAATTGTCATTTATAATAATTTGTAAGATAGTAGTATGTATAGTGATCAGTTATGTCATTTTCAATTACTTCAGTAGATAATTTTATTGATTTTGGTCACTCTGTATATTTTCTTCATCGCTTCGCTTAGTATACCCACTCGTCCATCCTCTCACATATTTATTATACAATTATATTTGATAGTTGACAAGTCCCGGTGTGATCTAACAAGGCATTTCTACGATAAGATCGACATCACCAGTGCTCTACACTATTTCAAGTGCCATATAACATTGCAATAAAAACACTCAAACGATCTATTTCGATACGACCCAAATAAAATGATAAGAAACAGGGAACTACGTACTTATAGGAAGATGTATATCAATTTCCTTTTTATTGCTATATATAGTAAATACCTGAATTCCAAGTTCTGATTTTGCGCAGTTGGATTTATGGAATGAAATATGTTGGCCAAATAATTATCTAAAGGTGTATAAGAGTATTTTGAACAAATAATAGAGTAAAAACACAAAAAATCGAGCTAGAAGAATCGTAAAATGGATTAAAAAGTAGAAATAGTATACAATACTATATATTCCTTCATAGATATCGAAAAGTGTGCTGGAATCTTAAAAAAAAACATAAATGACAAAACTAGAAAAATAAGGTAAAATTCGTCGAACTGGTGCCTTTTGAGTACAGCGTTCTATTAGATTATATTTAATTAGGACTGTGGGCATTGTGGCATCCCCCACCTCGACCTTTTCAGATCTATTGTGGATATCATTTAATCGTTGTTTAGAGTGCCTTGTCTAATTCGGTCTTTTATAGTAAACTCCATAGACTAGGAAGTAATCCTCCGGCGTAGCTAGTTGCCCTTGGCTTTTTCTCCAAGTGTAAGGAATATGTCTTGTTAGACCTTTGCAGTAGCACAATCATGTTCTGCAATATCCTACTTTTTTTGTCAGAATCGGCACAATGTCTCTTCTGTCAGACCGATATTATTCATGTTTGATAAGCCTGTAATGCCCTGGTAATAGACCTACTAGTACTCTAGTATTTTTCCTATTAAGAGTTAGTAGATACTCGGTGAGTTTAGGCGAATGTCCTTTTAAGAACTCTTTGGCCTGTCTCTGTCCTGGTGAGTTTTTGTGCATGTTCTCATTGTTATTTTTGTTACGCCACAGAAGGGTTCTGGGCCAATAAGAGCATTTGAGGCTCTTTCTCGGGCTAGTAAATCAGCCTCTTCATTGCCCTTATGTCCTCTGTGGCCTGGTACTCAGGCTAAGGTTAGTCTATTTTGACTTCCCAGCTCTGTTAGGGCCTACAAACAGTCCCACACTAGCTTTGAGTGTACCTGCATGGAACTGAGTGCTTTTAACGTCGCTTGACTGTCTGAGTATATGACAATGGTTTTTCCATTTACCTTCTGTCTTAATACCTCTTTTGCACAGTGATGTATTGCTGCTATTTCTGCCTGGAATACTGTCGTATGTTTACCTAAGCTCAGTAAAATTCTTCTTTTTTAGCTTGGTACTATATATACCTACTCTTGAACCTTCTTGGGTTTTGGAGCCATCTGTATACCAGGTGAATTCTGCATAAATAGGAAGTCCTCCCGTCCACGCTTCCCTGTCTGGTATACTTACTTTATATTTCTTTTGAAAGCTATACTTTGGGAGCATTTCATCTAAAAGCATTACCATTATTTGGTCGTTCTCCAACTCTTTATAAAGCTCGCTGTAGTCGCGTCCATGCAAACTGCTTATGGTGGTGAACTTTTGTGCAGTCTGTAAGTGACAGACCTGGCTTCGTTTTGAATAAATATATGTAGTGGTGTTAGGTTTAGTATGACTTCTATAGCTGTAGTTGGAGTCGTTCTTATAGTTCCAGTGGTACTCAGGCATGCTTGCCTTTGAGTACCATTGAGATGTCAAATGGCTCCAGCTTGCCGAGTCTTTGACCACCATACCACCGACCCCATAGGGACATTTTCGGTTGTAGTCCCCAAATTTTTCCTTCGACTTAAGTTGAAGGATGTTGTGCTCTTTTGGATGACTTTTTACAAGTGTTTGGCCTCTTGAGCAAACGGAATCTTTACTCCTTTCAGTACTGGTGACTTTAGTCCTGTTGGTACTTTTCGTTTTGTAAAGTTGACTATTGTGGTTTTGTGAGGGTTTACTGTTAGTTCCTCCTCTTTGCACCACTCGTCAACCATGTTTAGAGCGAACTTGCCTCTTACGACGATCGCCAGGTCATCGGCATACTGAGTTAGTCCACTAGGACTGACTAGAGGAAGGGTGATAGTACTCCGCCCTAGGGACAGCCTCTGCCTGCTTTAGCAGTGTAACTTTGCCTAGTGACAATGTCATTACCCTTTCTTCTAAGCTGGCTTTTATCCACTGACATAGGACTACTGGTACTCCTTTCGTTGTTACAACGTACCATACTTAGAAATTTGTTTTAGTATAATGATATATTATCGTCCTTCTGCACGATGTCAAGAGGATGGTTTTATGAAGATTTGAAGGAGCTGAGATTGGATGAGAATTTGTGTGTACCGACGAGAATCAGAATCTGATTGACTCCAAATTTGCGAATTTGAATATCAATACGTATGTGTGTTAGTAGCTTAAATGGGAGAGTATTGACAGTTCAAATCCGAGGTTCCAGGTTCGACTCCCGCCCAATTCACTAATTTTTTCTATTTTTTTCAATTTTTATTTGGTTTGTTTTCACTAAACAGAATGGTGCCATTATCAAGAACGTAACACAACGGTCTCTATCGCCCGTTCAATGCGTTGCTAACAGTTTTACTACATTTTATACACTATTTAAAGTATTTACCGCAATTACGGAGATTCTTATCGGACTTGAGGTAGCGGCTAAGGACGATATTTACCTGCAACAAATACAAAATAGTTAATTTACATACAATCGAATGGTAACGGTACATTGGTATTGGTGTGTTTAATTGTGAATGAAATCAGTAATAACAGCTGTAATTCATTTACAAATATTCTTTTTTGTATATTTTAAAATATGTGAAAAAAATGGTAACATAACTTAACCAGCTTGAAACCATGAAATTTTAAGTTAGAATTTTATCGTGTGATATCAAAAGAAAGCTTTTTTTTTTTCAAAAATATGTAATACGTTTGTTTTACTTTTTCTTTCAAGATTTTCGAAAAACACTTCGGAAAACTTCAGAAAAATTTGACTGAATAAAAATAATTACGACTACTGTCCGATGGTTAGTTTTTTTATACAAAGAAAGAGAGCTCTGCTGTACTGATACTTTGTATCAGCGCCTACCAGCTAAATCTATTTCATTTGCTCAAACATTTTTATTTAGCTTTCAAATTTATATAATAATATATATAATACATATAATATTGTTTGCCTGTTGTCTAGAATAATAGAGATATAAAAAATCGCTATAGATTACTTAAGAAGTGTTACAACATAAAATCTGACACAAAAAGTGTTCCAAAAAGTTTTAATCAAACAAAAATAATCTTCAAATTAATCGATGATGCAATTTTGAATGCATGTCCTTTAAAGTCGGAATTTATAAGATTCAATTTTTCAATTCTTCAAATAATAGTAAATTTATTGTTTTAATATATAAATAAAAAATCTAAGAAAAACAACTTATGCTTTTAGAATACCGTAATGGGCATTCGGTTGACATAAAGAGGATATAATACCTTTTTTAACATACTTTTTTCAGCCCAGACTAGACGAAAGCCTTTGACTAGTTCTAGGAAGAAATAAATCAGCCTTGAAATGTTGCCTTGTGAACGGATACATTTACAAAGACCCTAATTTTTGGGCTTCTTTTGTACTTTATCCAGGATTGCCGCCTTTTGCATTGTTTAGGATGTAATTTGTATGTGAGATGAATAAATTTACAAAAATCTGATAAAATTTACGAGGGCTGAGCGATAACTATTATGCATAAATAAGTATAAAATCATACAAGTTGAAAAATGTCAAGAAAAACGTCTTTTGCTAACTGTAACATCCAGGATTGTTCTAAGCACCTCTTCCGCCTTTATGCAGGCATATAAATGTCGCCGCTATGTTTTAAAATATGTATACAGAAAGGATAAAAAAATGCTAAATTTATTAAATACTAACTAATATTTAACAAGTAAGTCTGTTAAAACAAAATGTAAACTACTACAATACTTAATAATAAAAAACATCAAAATAAAGTAAAGCTTCATTTCTTGACGTCGCATAAGCATTTAACAAGGTTTAGGATAGTTTGTAGATATTCTTGAAACATATTCAATTTGAAGAATGTTTACAGTGAAGCAAACGGAAGCTAACTGCGAAACGAAATAAATTAAAGCAGGTGTTCCACAGGATAGTGTTCTAGGACCGGTTGTTTACTTATTATACACTAGTGATATGTGTTTAAATACCATTTGGAGATAGCTGTAGTATTGGCAGTTAGCCGAAATAATACAGAGAACATAGAAAAACTTTAAGAAACCTGCAACAGAATCTATCGTTGTAGAAAAAAGTGGAAAATAAAAATAAATCGAACTAATTCAGTACACATGTCAATGTCAATGAACAAAAACATAAAATTAGACGACAATGAGGCCAGGTACAATTACAGGACAATTCTACATTCAACAAAAAGCACAAGAGGAAGAAGTAATTTTAGCTAATGCAATAAACTTTTATCTTAGTGTAATAAATCGTTAACTTGTGATGTTTTCTTATAGAAATAAATAAGAGATTTCTTATATAAAACATTTTAAAATTTGTATACCAATGGTAAATACGACTGAAGACTGTTAAATACATTAAAAAATTTGAGAGTCCTTTATGATACCAATGCTGCAGTTAAGCAAAATGTAATTTATATCTGCTTACGCTTTAATTACTGTTTTTCTGAAAGGAACAATTTCAGATATGACTATGCGAAAAGTTTGTCCTCAATTTCATAATGATTCCGGTTTTATTGAATAGTCCTTGTAGGAAGAAGAAATTAGCCTTTTACACACGTTCCGTCTCCGCTAAGAAATATTGATGGCATTGCCGATTTGTCCCTAACGTAGCCATAAAGTCGCTATTAAGCTTATTTAACGAATAAAGTAATAAGGAACACTTTAGTTACGGATACAATTAGTCTGTTTGTTCTTTGTCTTTGAAGCTGCGACAATCGTTTGGACCAATTATTGTTCAATTTGCAAATTGCTTTCTGCCGGTACATGGTGTAGTGAATAAATCTAGGACCAGTTACTTAGATTATGACAATGGACACACATTTTTCTTTGGTTATTGTAATAGGAAATATTTAAAAATGTAAAAAAATATTCTTGTAACTGATTATACACTGTTCAAAATAGTTTCATATATTATAATGTATTTTAAAAATACAATTTCCACTAAAATCAACATACAATAGCGCGGTCCATATTATGAAGTGAAAAAAAATATGTATTTTCACATTGCTGCCCTTGTTTCACTGTGCAACGTGAATTATCAAACCAAAACTTGGTCAATTTGAAATTATTTAGGGATTACTATGAATTGAAAGTTATAAACTTTTATTTTTCGATTCTAAAACTAGTAATGTTGATTTTAGTGAAAAACATTGATTGTTGATTTTCTACTCTTGGATGGCATATTTCAGATATTGCGTGGGTCACTAAAAAGGTTGATATAATGGCGATACTTGTCACAGAAGATTGGGACGATAAATTACTAGGAATTCCAAATATTCTCCGTAGGATTGGCCAGAAACTTTCTACTGCTTGTCTAAACGATCTGGATGATTATAACCTAACAAAAAAAGTACGGGCTTGAAGAGTGCAGCATGTGATTTTCTTGAAGATGGTATAAAGGCTAGTCTTGTGTGGATTCTATGAGACAATGCTGCCCTCGTCTGTTTTCAGCGCCGCTTTCAGAGTAAGTGAGATCCAGATGTTGCTTTACTTAAACGTTTTAACAAACACTGGCCTCAGATTGACAAGAAAATATATTCTCATGGAAAACACAATTGGTATTACTACAATGATCAAACGAAAAAGCTTAGAAATGGTTGGCTACTATACTGCCATTCTAGAAAACCCACAACAAAGCAGCCTCGATATGTCTACTTAGAGCTCTTGTAGTTATGTATAGAGGTATAAGCCCAGAGCCTTAGGTGGTTTGCATGTAATTTGTCACAAAACTAATTTAACATATTCAATTTAACTAATATCAAATTTAATTATTATTAGCTCAACTACGTGCATTGTAACTACGTGTCTTCCATCATATGTCAGTTGTCAAATGTCGTAAATCTCCACCATTTTCTCATTTAACTTCACCGTTGGATGACGAAAGTGTCATAAGTGAATTTTTCTAAAAAAGTTAATATTTAATGATACCCCTTAAGCTTAGGCTTAAGGGTGTACACGAGCGGGACTCCGTCTACCCCTTTCGTACTGGGGATAGGGGGAGTAGCTGTATTTCACATTTCTCAAAAGTAACACTTTCCACATATACCTTAAGCACACATGTGGAACTTCAAAATTTATCTCATTCGAAACCACCTTCATCAGATGGAGGCAGGCGAAATTCAAACTAGAACTGGATACAACCTCGAATGAGGGAGGCATTTAAATTCAACATACTTATTTTTCTGTGAACACATAGTGGTAAGACACCTAGCATTTCTATAAAAAACGTTTTGTTATACCTTAAATTACTATTGCAGATTGTACCTACTCACAAAAAAAAAATTTTGCCTGATGATGACCTTTTAGGTCGAAAGCGCTTGCAACCTAATAAATTTATGTGGTCGACAGACTTTGAGCTTTTTACTTCCCTTTAAATAAATAAATGTTTTGGTACATATGATCCTAAAATTCATTTCTATTTTCGACCAATAAAAAATAACTTTCATTCATCTGAAATCAGGATTTCTGTCCTTGACAGAAAATATCTTTCTACTTCTTAATTTTATTATCTAGTACTGATTTCCTCTGTAAATACTAGAGATTAATCGCCTAGAAATAATACAGAATGTTTGTGTTCCGGGTTGTCGGTCTCCTTTCCAGTGATTTACGAAATAGATGATTGGTTTCCTTCCGTTTCGAGGAAGGAATACATTTATTTTCATTCATTCATATATTCAGCGATTTACTGTCAATGTTCCGATGTCGATATCGGCAAAGCCATCAAGGCTATTCACGCTATCATCAGATTTACTTACAGATCATTTGCAATGAATTCAATGTATTGCCGCTTGATATATATCTGGACGATTCGATTGTGGAAATGGCTGTACTGATTTCTGGCTAGGGGAATTTCAATGGGTAATGGTAATATAATAGTTTAATTTGATGGCCATGTTCACATTAAGATCTGTATAGATTCTAATAGAGATTAATATCGCGCTGAGACAACCCTTCAAAATGTCCATCAGCTTCAGTTGTTTTGAAAAAATGGTCAAATAATAACGATATTAACAAGAGCTCTCAGCTGTAGTGTGTTGTCGATGGAATATCACAACACTCTGTATGTCCACAAAGTTTATGTCATTATAATTATTGAAAATTTTTATTGAAGAGGGTAAATAATTTTCTTATAATAAATGGAATTGTACATTTTCAAGCGATTGAAGAGTAAAGTGAGTTTTAAGCGTTTTCTTGGAAAGCTACAAATATTGGTTTGTGTAGAAGAATTTTCGGGGATAATATCTTAAGTTCTGAAATTTTTAGTCTCCTTGAAAAAGAATTTATTTGGCATAACCGCGAAAACAAATAGATAAAAATAAATTACTTTATTTCAGTGGTTTTATCTACAATAAGTCTAAAATATAAAAATTTAAAAGGAAGTGGTTAAAAAGATTATTTTGTGAAGTAAATATCTAAAAGATTCAAAAAATATTTATTTAATATACACTATTTGGCGAAAAAGTAAAACGCAATATCAATGCCACAATTTATTTATTAAAACAAAGAACTGCTACTGAAGTGCAACTAGTTTCGGTCTAAAAGGCCATCTTCAAGCCTGCAATACAAAATAATACCTACATTGTAAGGAAATAAAGTAATTTAAAAAGATGCACCTTGTTAACGCTGTCAAAGTGATGAAGCATGGAATTCTTAACATTGGATTAAATTTATCGAAATAAAACATTTTAAAGGATTAAATTTTTATTAAACATGTTTTTTACGTTCTTATGTTCATGCTTTGTAATAAAAAAAATTTAACAAATAAATATATTTACGAACAAATATTTAAATTATATTTTATTTACTAACCGTTTTAATAATTTTGAAATATTACTTATTCCATATAAGTAATAAATTAAAAATTTTTTTCAACAATATAAACTGTTAATATTAAGTAGAATAGGAGATTGTTTAGGAATGATTACTAAATAATTTTGGTTTATAAATATTTTACATAAAACTTGAAGACAGCATCATTTTTTCATCTCCGACACTGGTTAGATAGAGACGGTAAGATTCCGAAGAACGAACCTCAAATGTCCCATAACGGAAGAGATTGCGCACGATCACAGTTGGCGATAGAAATTGTGGACATTTCTTTCAAAGGTCGCGATCATTAAGGCCGCGTCCGCGACACTTCTCCGCTTTTTTTCTTCTTTTTATCTTTCCGAGTTCGCCGAAGGTTCTGGGAATCTTCAAAGGTATTTTGTCGGTGAGAAAAGCTGCTTTTTTTCTTTCAAACCAAACGTGACTGTGAAAACAGCACTTATAGTTTAATTTAATCATGATATGACAAATTTGGAGCTTTTTAGTAAAAATATTTAAATTTAAATTATAAGCTTGACATATATGGAAGAAGAAGGTTCAAAAGCCATGGGCTGTATTCAAGAAAATGCCAAATAAAGTCAACGATAGAAAGTATGTTGTTGAATAGATTTGTATTGTAAACACAAATTGGCAGATGCTGAAAAAAAAACAGAAGAAGGTGATGACTGATGACGGTAAAGATGATGAGAGAATTGACATATGACCGTAATGACAGCTAACGGAAATGATTGGTGATGTGAATACACAATTTTTAACAGACTCACATACACAAACAATAACACAAGCCAACAGACATTTTGGTGCCTGCTGTTAGTGAGTAATTTTTGGGTGCAAAATTCAAAATAGTCACCAGATTTCGTCTATCATATCTAGTTTTTAAGATAGGCAATATTTACTATGTTTTAACTTCTATATATTTTACGTTATAACTATTGCCAGTGTATATTTATTACAAAAAGTAGATTCATATTCACATTAGTCACTTGGCACCTAAAAATGTTCTTTTATACGACTTTCTAGCATTGAGTTTCCCAGGGCAGTCTCGCTGAAAACTCCCAACAGTAATCGGCCATCATGTGGCTATCCTATGGTCCTTAAAGTCGATCAAAAATATTTCCATCTCCATTAAAAGCTTTATAAATCAGGACTTGATATGCAAGGGTTGTTGGTAGTAAGATTTTTTTCTCCTAACCAAAGGTTTGTTGATTACGTTTTGTTTTCCTTGAACCATAACATCTTTTAAATGCCAATTTTTGTTAACCCACTGCTGATTTTTAGCTCTGCTGTCCCAAAGACTTTGTTGTCCAAGGAGAAAGTTTACCATTTTGAAATCAACAAAAATTGTCCATAAAAAGGCGCCAATCATTTGGAGTTCTTTTATATCGTTACAGAATACCAGAATATTTTCCCGAGTAAAAAAAAGGCTGCAGATCCTTATCTTTTAATCTAGATGTCTACAAACTTAATGAATCATAATAGATGTAACCATGGTAACTATATTAAATTTTTCCATAAATAACTAATTTTATCGTTTCTTTAATCCTTGTGTCTACGTCACTGGGAGAGATACCTAACTAGGAAGTCATAAATTTATGCATAATGTCGATCATTACTAAAATTGCTACAATTTTATTTATTATAAACGATTTCCATTATTAACTATGAAATTATTATCAATTCACGTCCTAATTTTCAATGAGAAACTTACTTTAAAAAAATCTCGCCACAATTCCAACGCTGTTGGCGCAAAATATTACTGACAACGTGTCTGAAATGTTACCAGTCTGCGACAGTTCGAAACACAATACCATCGTCCTTTTACTTGATTGATCCCGGTTTGCTAGATAGGGATCGAATAACTTGAGTTAATAAGTAGATGCATCGATCAATCATTTCAAAAGACAAAAATAACAAAAAAAAGTCTTAAGACGAACGATGATGAGAAGGCGTAGCTAAGAATCAATTTATTGTTCTTTCTATATAGGATTAATAATATCTAAGACGAAGAATAGAGGTTTGTAGAGTGTTTGATTAAACATTCCCGGTATTGATGTTGTGTATAAGGAATTTATTTACTCTATGTTGTTTTTATGTCCTATTTTAAGAAAAAATGTATTTATTTATTTCTCTATTTTATTTAAACAAATTTTAGGTATAATTAGATGAATAAAATTACATTTGGGGATGAAAAAAGGCATTTAAACTTTTGGAATATAATAACATTTTGAGGACTTATTGTCTTTTCGAAACGTAGGACAAATGTCATTACTACCAAAATAGTAATAAAGAAATAAAACTAGTAAGTGAGATTTTTTTTCTAAATGGCAAGACTACTAGCTTTTCACTATACTGACACGGTCTTGACACAGGTCACCTGTCATCGAAACTTTTTTTATCTTAAGTCTCTTGATACCTATTTTTTATTGTACAATCCTGATGATGGCCTAATAAGCCGAAAGCGCTAGAATTGTTTTAATTAAAAACATGATTATAATAATTAATATAAACTCAGCTTAAACACTCAGTAGTTTAATTTATTAATTACCCACTGAATATGTTCACTTTTCATGTGAATTGCCGACCAAAATCCTAATGAAACTTAAAAAAAAAATACATAATTCACTAGTATAGTCTATTTTTATGTATGAGAGAGTATTAAAATAATAAAGCGTTCGTAATCCATAGGCGTATCACTTCTTTTAGTAGACAGTTAAAATATTTTTTGAAGTTATTCCTCGAGTATACACTTATATTTTCACTTAATTAACCTGCTTATAACTTCTAAACAGCTGAAGGTAAAAAAGTGCAATTTTTTCTAAAATGTTTTATTTTTCCACAAGGTATGTTAAGAACATTGTGTCAAACGGGTTATGTAGGTATAAGGGTTTAAACTTTGACTTTTAAACAACGTTACGTTCATAAATAATAATTTTAATATAAAAACTACTTCTTACCTACAAATCCAAATCAGAATCGAAATCAGAAGATGAACTATCGCAACCAATATTTACAATGAGTGGCTCGATCATTTCATCAGTAATATTGTCCAACTTCCACATTTTCTCTTCTTCTTTAATCGTATGATTTACTGCCTTTTCCCAGTTTTCAGGCTTCACATTATTTACAGCCTCCAAAAACAACTGTTTAACATCACTCATTTTAAAAGAATTATTTTTTCTTGAAACTTCCCCCTTTATCTGTGCCCATATCAGTTCAATCGGGTTTACTTCGCAATGATATGGTGGTGATCTATCCACCGTCATCCCACGATTTTTTGCAATTTCATCAATTTCATATTTTTTGAATTTCTCTTTATGAAGGGAACACAAATGATACAGTTCTTTTCTCACAGAACCGGGATGGAACTTAATATTCTTTGAATTTAGCCAATTCTGTAAATCTTTTTTTAACCACTTGGTTGTGGGCATTTTTTCTATAAGTCTCGAGTGATAACTTGCATTATCCATTACTATTATACAGTTCTGAGGAAGAAGATCTATAATTTGTTCGAACCACTCTTTAAAGACATCAGCATTCATCAGGTAGTCACCGGTACGAGTAGATTCAAAAGTCAATAAACCACCTTTAACAAAACCGTTTGAACTACCGATGTGTACTATTATTAGTCTGCGCCCCTTTCCTGATGGTGGATTTAAACCAGTAGATAAATTATTTAAAAAAGCCTGTCTTCGACTTGTAACAGTTTCATCTTGCCAAAATTTATTTGGTTTATGTCCCTCGTTGATCCATGTTTCATCTAAACAAAATATATTTCTTCTTTGGTTTCTCATTTCTTTTATAGTCCTTAGGTAATTTCTTCTCCATACTACAATATCGCTTCTTTCTATTAAAATAGACTTTCTGGAATGCTTTTTCCATAGAAAACCTATTTCTTTTAAAAGTTTCCATAGTGTGCTTCGACTCATTTCAGGGTAATCCTTATCATCTCGAACCGTGGCAAGAACTTTGTCTACTGTCGGAAATTCTTTTCTAAAGAAGAACGCATGCACTTTCCTTCGAAGTCTTTCTTTCAAAAGATTTTCTAATTGAAATTTTGGTTTTCCTGGAGCTTTACGTGCTGTTTGAAACTCGCCACATTTCTCTTCTTTAACAACTCTGTAAATCGTAGATTTCCCAACACCAAGCGTACTACTAACTAATTCCACTGTGTCATCAACACTTTTACATAAATGTTTGTCTGTAAATGATTTAAAACAATTAAATATTAATGTTTTTTCATTAACTGTTAAAGGACCGATTTTTTGTCGTTTACGCGGCCCTTCCAAATTTTCCATGATCACACTAGAATTCACACTGCACCTTGCAAGTTGCAACTAAACGACATTTAGTAAACTGTCAAGAATACACAACTTGGACCTCCTTACTAAATGGAAAACCTATAATCGCATTTTCGGTGAAATTTGTTGGGAAGGTATTTATCTACTTATAATTCGATTACTGTAAGAAATTCTTGGAATTAAAATAGAACAAAATTGGCAAATAGGTACTTATTGAAAATAATCTTAAGATACTGCTGTGTAATCTTTAATACACAGGGCTTTTGGCCTGTCCAAACCTTTTCTATTGTTCTGTACAGTTTATGTTTATAAAGGACCAATAAAAGACCCAAAACTTGTAATAGCTCAGGTACATTTATTACAATTTTAGAAAATATTTAGATTATTCTGTAAAAATATTTAAAATGACCGTACTAAGTTTTGCATTAGAAATGCTGTTTTATTACTCTCTCATACATAAAAATAGACTATAGTAGTAGTGTAGTAACCCTACGGTCTTGAATTAGAAATGTATCGATTTTATTGACCATCCTGTTTCAAGTATTTTTATTATCCGGTATTGAACTAGCCCATCCTATTGTACCATTGTGTCCGAGAGTTTATTTTCTACAATATAATAGAGCGAGCAGTACTGTCCCATCGCAAATACCCTCGAGGTACGGCGACAACATCATACCCATCTGGACTAAATGCGCTATTAGTTGAAACACCACCATAAGAATACGAAAGGGAAAAAATGTTTCATCGTAGCAAGTGGATCGTAACGAGGACACGACTGAAAATAACAGAATTGGTTCTAGGGGGTAGGTACTAATAGGTCTATTACAGTTTTATCGAAAAATGTTGAAGCATGCAATTCTCCTTCTTTTTCATGTTTACTAAATCAGAGATAATGGAATCAGAACCGTTTTTTTAACATAAGAAATAATACTGGCATTGGAATTATATATAATTAGACTAAAGTAAAGTATTTTCTACTAAAGAAATGTTCCTCAAGTTGAACTAATTGAAGGCATCTATACTAAACCCTTCAGTTAACGTATCTGTTCAGATTAGCTTAAAATTTGGTTAGGACTGTGAGTCATGTAGCCTTCCCCTCCTTTTCAGATTTATTGTATAGTACTTTTACTAGTTTGGTATTTTCTATAAACTACCCAAGTAGCACCATAAAAACATTTTGGGTTTATGTCAGTTTTAAAATGGTTTTAATGTGGTAAATAAGAAGATACTGGTTTTAAAGTTACCTTGTAGATATACTGCGGGCACTTAAAAGCCGTTTAACATTCAAAACTGGTTTTAAAGTATCTAATAACAGTAAATTAAAATAAAAATGGTTTTGTTTCGGGAATATTAATTAGTATTGTTTATTTAGCTAATAATAAATGTATGCGTTACTTTATATAAATTATATCTAACCAATTTAGTATCTACTTTTTTGTTACACCCTGTACAATAAGAAAAATGTATAGCCTAAACTTTTATATGAATTACAAATACATTTTCTTCAAAAAAAATGTACGGGACAAAGCATATAATATAGGTCATTCAGTCACAAAGATCTATCCCACGTTTTCCGCAAAGCCGGTCCTGCCACCTTCTAAGCCTAAGAGGATCATTTATCAGTCAAATGATCTTGTTTTGGGATCTTCCTTGAGTAAATTAGGATGATGGAAGATCGGACTAATGATCTCTTTCAAAAAGTACACAGACTCTCACCTGAAGATGGTTCGAATGTGTTTGTTTAGATGTGAGTGGGGTAAAGTGAGAGTGTTTTGTTTTGTCTGTTTAGGAACAGGGTAGGCCCTCGACGTTGGATACCGATCTTATCTTGAATCTACTTAATGCATTTTAAGTTTATATGAATGCGGAGTAATGATTCGTGTTTGTTTTTATATAGACACACTGAGATGGCAGTTTTTTAAACTATAATCTTCCAGTCTTTCAAACTAAAAGCAATTTTGTTTTATCATAAAGTGCTAAATACTTTTAAGTGTTGGTTGAGTAGTAATTTAAGATATTATCACTAATATTATTAATATTTTCTCATCAAAACTTGATATATTAAGCAGCCATGAATTACATTTTTTTTGGTTAGTACCCAACGGCGCACCCACTTATTTTATTTGGGGGTGTTTGAGTTTTGGTATGACATTTTTGCACAACATAAAAAAAGTAATAAGAAAAAATTCGTATACACCCTATATACGTACACAAATCGTTTTATCTTTTACATCAGTATACGTTCAACTTGAGGCATTCTATATAACCCATTGGTTTCTAATACGGCAAATTTGAAATTCTAATGCTTCTCGCAAAAACTGCGGACGTCAACATAGATATACTGCCGTTGTAAATCTTTCTCCGTTTAAGCCCCTCCATTCTACAGGATGTTTCAATGATTAGATTTGAGAAGGATACAGTATACTTTTATGTTTTCTTATTTGATCGTTCAGTCGTTATAAGGTGGATTTTTACACTGCGTTTGATGTGAGAACTGACTAAAAAGTTTCCTATATCTGTGGGTACGAGATTATTTTAATTTGCCAAAAAAAAATACTATCATTTAAAGATTTAATTTATGAATGTGTCAGTTTTCAAGTAGATAATTATATTATGTTAAACATTATGGAACAATCAGTATTTGATTCATTTAAATTAATACCTTATAACTTAATACAATATTAGAATCAGCATTAAAGATGAGAGACAGTTGTCAGTCATATTTTCTCATTTTTTTTTCTTGTTTATCAATTATTTTCTATCACTTTTTAAGACAATGTAATGGGGTATTGACACATACTTTTATCATTAATATTCTTCGAATTTGCGTCCCATTTTGGTATAGTCTATTTTTATGTATGAGAGAGTAATAAAACAGCATTTCTAATGCAAAACTTAGTACGGTCATTTTAAATATTTTTACAGAATAATCTAAATATTTTCTAAAATTGTAATAAATGTACCTGAGCTATTACAAGTTTTGGGTCTTTTATTGGTCCTTTATAAACATAAGCTGTACAGAACAATAGAAAAAGGTTTGGACAGGCCAAAAGTCCTGTGTATTAAAGATTACATAGCCGTATCTTAAGATTATTTTCAATAAGTAACTATTCGCCAATTTTGTTTTATTTTAATTCCAAGAATTTCTTACAGAAATCGAATTATAAGATAAATACCTTCCCAACAAATTTCACCGAAAATGCGACTATAGGTTTTCCATTTAGTAAGGAGGTCCAAGTTGTGTATTCTTGACAGTTTACTAAATGTCGTTTAGTTGCAACTTGTAAGGTGCAGTGTGAATTGTAGTGTGATCATGGAAAATTTGGAAGGGCCGCGTAAACGACAAAAAATCGGTCCTTTAACAGTTAATCAAAAAACATTAATATTTAATTGTTTTAAATCATTTACAGACAAACATTTATGTAAAAGTGTTGGTGACACAGTGGAATTAGTTAGTAGTACGCTTGGTGTTGGGAAATCTACGATTTATAGAGTTGTTAAAGAAGAGAAATGTGGCGAATTTCAAATAGCACGTAAAGCTCGAGGAAAACCAAAATTTCAATTAGAAAATCTTTTGAAAGTGCATGCGTTCTTCTTTAGAAAAGAATTTCCGACAGTAGACAAAGTTCTTGCCACGGTTCGAGATGATAAGGATTACCCTGAAATGAGTCGAAGCACACTATGGAAACTTTTACTTCTATGAAAAAAGAATTCCAGTAAGTCTATTTTAATAGAAAAAAGCGATATTGTAGTATGGAGAAGAAATTACCTAAGGACTATAAAAGAAATGAGAAACCAAAGAAGAAATATATTTCATTTAGATGAAACATGGATCAACGAGGGACATAAACCAAATAAATTTTGGCAAGATGAAACTGTTACTAGTCGAAGACAGGCTTTTTTAAATAATTTATCTACTGGTTTAAATTCACCATCAGGAAAAGGGCACAGACTAATAATAGTACACATCGGTAGTTCAAACGGTTTTGTTAAAGGTGGTTTATTGACTTTTGAATCTACTCGTACCGGTGACTACCATGAGGACATGAATGCTGATGTCTTTAAAGAGTGGTTCGAACAAATTATAGATCTTCTTCCTCAGAACTGTATAATAGTAATGGATAATGCAAGTTATCACTCGAGACTTATAGAAAAAATGCCCACAACCAAGTGGTTAAAAAAAGATTTACAGAATTGGCTAAATTCAAAGAATATTAAGTTCCATCCCGGTTCTGTGAGAAAAGAACTGTATCATTTGTGTTCCCTTCATAAAGAGAAATTCAAAAAATATGAAATTGATGAAATTGCAAAAAATCGTGGGATGACGGTGGTTAGATCACCACCATATCATTGCGAAGTAAACCCGATTGAACTGATATGGGCACAGATAAAGGGAGAAGTTTCAAGAAAAAATAATTCTTTTAAAATGAGTGATGTTAAATAGTTATTTTTAGAGGTTGTAAATAATGTGAAGCCTGAAAACTGGAAAAAGGCAGTAAATCATACGATTAAAGAAGAAGAGAAAATGTGGAAGTTGGACAATATTACTGATGAAATGATCGAGCCACTCATTGTAAATATTGGTTGCGACAGTTCATCTTCTGATTTGGATCCTGATTTGGATTTGTAGGTAAGAAGTAGCTTTTATATTAAAATTATTATTTATGAACGTAACCTACATAACCCGTTTGACACAATGTTCTTAACATACCTTGTGGAAAAATAAAACATTTTAGAAAAAATTGCACTTTTTACCTTCAGCTGTTTAAAAGTTATAAGCAGGTTAATTAGGTGAAAATATAAGTGTATACTCGAGGAATAACTTCAAAAAATATTTTAACTGTCTACTAAAAGAAGTAATACGCCTATGGATTACGAACCCATTATTATTTTAATACTCTCTCATACATAAAAATAGACTATAGTACTCTATGATTAAATACCTATTTTCAATGTGTAGATACTTTAAAGGAAATTTAAAATTAAATTCCATAAAAATTATATTTTTAAACGTGTCAAAGTCAAAAAATAAAAATAGTTTTACTTATTCATTCAATAAAGTAACTAGAACGTAACAAAAGTTTTCACAAAACCGACATATAGCTATTTAATATCTTTAAAAGTAAAATGAAAATAAATTTTTTTAACTACAACGCATTTTATTAAGCGACACCCTGTATAAGTCCGATATTAAAATTAATATATTATGTCACGCATTAATTACTATTATGCATAGCAAATTGAAATGAGAAAGCCTGAGGGAATTGTTCCTTAGCGGCACTGTTATGGCCTCTTAGCCGTCGGTATGTCGTTGCTTTTATTTAAGACCAATAACTCTGATTATAATTTCCACTAATAGCGAATATTTGCAGTTGTATCTCGAAGCATCTTATAATAATCTCTATCGCGGACATATTGTAACGAGGTATAGGGTAAACTAGAGAGTGAAGTCATGAAATGTATATAGCTATCAAAAAAACCCACAAGGAAAAATATATTTTATATACCTAATTTAGCTCTACATATTTTTAAGTTTCTACGACAAACCTGTTAAGTAAGTACCATTTTCTATTAATAAGGATTTAATCCCGTTATTTCTACTTTCAATAAAATTAAGTCAAGTACAATTTGGTCCCTGGAATGTTTTGTATCTCCATCTGACGTTAACAGGATCCTTTTGACGACTACTCAAAAGGAAATAGCTAGTTTTGTGACAAACGTACATTGTCTGATTTAAAATAAAATATTGAATTGGATTGTATCGTATTTGTATATAGATTTTGAGGATTTTTTGTTTGGTTTCTTTATGTTGAACTGTTTTTAACCTTATGATACTTATATGATCGGGTTCTTAAACTTTTCGAACAAACCACGTATTTATTCTTCACATTTTACAATTACACTACTTTTAACTATCGCCATTTAATCCAAAACCACGCAACTTTTATGTAACCATTCATCAAAACTTCATTTGTAAATAGCGCCATTACATCATTGTGATAGATGAATGGACAGTTGAAATTAACAATGAATTAACCGAATGGGTCAATTTAAATGTTAATGCACAAAACTGTCACAGCACGACGTGATTCGCCGATTCATATTCGAATGACAATCGAATTGTTCCTGGACAGAAACCGCAGTACCACAAGATTTCACTTTTTTTTAGTTCAATGGCGTACTAATCGTTACAATTTCACAATTAGAGGATTTGTAGGTCGCAGCAATACTGGAAATATCTTATTAGATTAGAGTGAAATTTTAAGCAAACTCTACAGTGGCGTCATGATGTTGTGGCGAGAATTTTCTCCGAAAATGGCCTTGAAACAAAAATCCCCATAAATAAGTACTGTAGTTACCCGAATATTGCATTATCAATCAACCCCATAGTCATAATATGAAAAAACTTAATAATTTTTATTAGTTTTCTGATTTCCATAAAAAATTATATCAATCTATTTAAAATACTGAAATTTTTATTTTGATTGTGTAGACATGAAAAAGTAATCGTGTATAGTTTTAAACATAATATCTAGGAATCTATTATCTACTGTAAAGTTTCAAAATGCCTTTATGAAATGTGCTCATCTTGAAGATAATTTGATCCAAAAGTACACCACTGTGCTCTTACAAAGCCATTGTGCCATTGTATGCACTCGCCAATTTATTATTTTAATGACACTCTTGCAGCCATTATCTACATTTTCAAAAGGGGGCAGGCCGGGCAATTGTTTTTGACGTAAATTGCAAGCGGGTACTTGTTTTGCTTTTTCGTCAAGAGAAAGTTATTTAGTTATTTTACTTACTGTTCTAGGAGGACCGTTAGGTATATCATTTTGACATAATTTGATGCATACTGTAACGTCCCACCCCCCAGTACCTCTTTGTTCGTTGTTTTACTCTCTGAAATGTTATTATTTACCTCACAAGTTTTTTTTCCCTTTTAAATTCTATGCTTACTGTATTTGGCCTTTTTCCTCAAGTAGTAGAAGTGATCGTATAGTTAATTAATTGATAATTTATATACCCACGTTGTGATAATGTTAATTACGATAAACCAGGATTTTTCATAATTAGCAAAGTATATTAAAATTGTTACTATTTACTGAGATCTCACTTGAGTCCCGTCCAAACGCAGACCACGTTCATTTGCTATTAATATATATTTAATTCAGGTTGATTACCAACGGAGTTAACGAACAGTGCCAATTCACCAGTTGGTTAACTACTGTGTTGATGTTGATTTGATTCTATTCTAGACATACACAGGTTGCACCCTCTTAGGTAAATATCTCGATGAGTACAGAGGTGATGACCAACGGAAGTAACTAACAGCGCCAATTCGCCAGTTGGTTACCTTACTATGTTGATTTCACATATACTTTGTTTCAAACATTGTAGAATGGGTGGCTTAGCATATAGGTGTCCCCCTTGAGCTAACGAACAGTGTATTCACCAGTTGGTTAATTTACTGTTAAATTTTACCATCTTGGTTTGTACAATTTATCCAACATAACACGTCCCTGTCTATTTATAAAATGTTAATTTTTATAATTTCTATTTAAATGACTTAATACAACCCTGTATATTTTTTAATATTGATTATTATAATTTCTATTGAATTAACTTAAATTCAACCCTGTATATTTCTTAATATTGATTATTATAATTTCTATTGAATTAACTTAAATTCAACCGAAAACAGATGAGTAACCTAACTGTCTTTCACGGTGAATGACTGAAGGCCATAAGGTTTATTGATTACAATGTTAGGCCCTGGTGGTATCTCAAAAAAAGTTACATAAATCTTTTGACTCACCATTGAAATACAGACATTAGATTATGTATTAATTTCATCGAGCGTTATGACGGCGTCTATTTAGGTACGTCGCAGCGTTGAGCATCGCCTTGCATCGAGGCGCCTAGCATCGTGGTGGAGAGGAAGGTATTGAATATGGTACTGCATTGGGACAGATGTACGGCAGAAAATACTTGATACGAAATGTGACAGCGTTCGCGACGTAGATAGGTAGGGAAGAAGAGCGTCTGGACGTTGAGCGTCGGAATGAATATAATGGTAGGAAATAGTAAAGTGGTGTTGGAAGAGCGTAGAAAGGTAGGGAATTAGGACGGCAGGACGTTGGGCGACGAGTCGTTGACACCTTCGGAAATAGGACGTATTGTAGGATAGACATCGTTTAGGAACCTTGTCTTAGGAAAGGTACATACTATATAACTGGATACAGATAATAAAGTGATTACTTGAATGTAAAATAATACAACATTACAATTTTCCAGTGATTTTGGTTTTCTATGGTGCAACACTTTTTAAAATGACTCTTTTTTATTTGCTAAAAAATCTATAAAAGTAATAAATGTACTGTACACTCCATGTCAAAATGGTATCAGGAAATAACCATTTAACTATCTGGAATGTGCTTTTGTGAAACCAGTCCCTTACTTGCATGTTCTTATTATTTTCTGGTTAATTCTTCAAATCCTGATACAATGGCAGTATCAAAATAATAAAAACCAAGCATGCTCATTAGTCCAGTCAATAAAATTTTAGATTCAAAATGTCTGATATAACATTTTCTAATTCACAAACCAATAATTTTGGACTATAAGCATTACATACATTTTTGTAATCGTCTATTATTGGGAATGCAAAAATGAAGAGAAAAATGTGTGGTTCTATTTAAAAAAAATCGATGGCGTCACGTACATAAAAGTGGTGGAGTCAATAATACATCCAATTGTAGTATAAGACACGCAGTTGAAAATAAAAATTGACCTGTGAAAAAATATGGAAATTATTCCAACCTATAAGTCCTCACTGTATACAGTTTATTTTATTACCGGTAAAAAATAGAAATAGGATAAAAACTAAATCTGGATTGGTGTTCCATTTTCTGCATTCCGTAATAATAAGATGATTGATGGGAAATCAATTCATTGAAAGAAAAAATCTGAAAGGGGATTTTAAATTGACGTGGCGAAACTTTTTACGGTGAGATGGCGCGAAAGTAAAAAAAAAATGATTGATTTCTGTTCGCTAATTCGATTGGAATCAACTTTTCATGAATACCTGTAAGTGTAAAGAGTAGATAAAAAGTTTTAAAATATTCATTCTTTTTATATAACAATTAGTATATATATTTAGTTGAAAAACTATTAAATTGTGAATTTGATTCAGAATTTGGTCAATTAAAGTTAAAGTTAAATTAAAAACTATCATATGGAAAGAAAATACGAATAACAAGACATTTTGATAAATATAATTAACCAATTCGTTAGCAGTTTTTGTTTTATTAAATGTTTTTTCCTAAAAAATATATTTTTTCTCATATTTAATTTATACTTTAAAGAAATAAGCAACTTGAAATTAAAACGTAAATTATGACAAAACCCTCGTATATATTAAGTATTAAGATTTAGGAAAACTCTTAAAAAGTGTAAACAAATTATAAATATTTTTTTCTTTATATATTCAACAAGTTTTTGTAAGTTAGTAAAACATCTACCCATAAATAAATTCGTTTAAAACACACATCGACATTTCACATAAAAAATTTTTAAAACTAGACGTTATAATTAAATTTTCTGGAATTACTCCTGTTCCAAAAACAGCCGTAAATTGATAAAGCCGTTAAAAACAGAAACAACATTTCAATCAATATGATCACCAATGGGGGTACAGAAATAGTACACTCAAGAAGCATTCTATTTATGAGTCGGTTAAGATGAGGTTAACGGATAATATTTTATAGTCAAGAGCTTCTATTAAAACTCAAAGAATTACATTTACTTAAGAGGTTTAAAAAATAAACAGATGAAGGGGTAAAATCAGAATTATAAAAATGTATTTTTTTAATATACCTAATTTATGACGTTTATTATAATAGTTTGTCAAAAATACATCTACGAGAATAATTTTGGAAAATTCTATATACAAAAGGGCGCACAAAAAAGTTATATAAATAAATATGATTTTATTGTAACAAAGATTTAGTCTATATTACTTTTAATTATAACAATTTAATACAGGGCGCGTGACCTATTCCTATTGTAACAGAAAACATATCTATTTTTGAAATCAATTAACGTTAATTATTAAATATAATAAAATCAATAGGTTAGTTAATTCTGTGTGCAACATGCAATACCATGAATACCCGTATAAAGTATAAACTTGTCGATTTTTCCTGTCCAGACTCGAATACTGTACGCTACCAAAGCGTACCTAATTTTTATGTCAGGCGAAACGGGAATATACCTTTGACTTACTTCGACTATTAATAAGATATTGTGGAAAATACTATAAAAGTAATTCAATACTTTTCTCATCTGAAAATCGGGAAATGTGATTTTTTTCCTGTGTGGAAAATTAGGTCCAAAAAATATGTTTATTATTTTTTCTATTAAAGTTTGTGCACTAAAACCTGAATTATAAATGCTTTTACCAATTTTTGATATAGTATTCCTTAATTTCTAGAAGCCACAGAAGAGAAAACGACCTTCTGCTGCAAAATTTCGAGAGCAAAAAAAAGTTACGAGTCCAAGATGACTGGAAGTATGAAACATTTCTTTTGAAAAAGTTAAGTTTCCAACACTGAAACGATAGACGTGAAAATACAGTTTCTGAAGCGGCGGCACCACCATCTTCTGCAACATATGAACCATCAACATCATCATCACTTATCGAAGATTGTTTTCATTATCTGAAGCGTCAAATCTTTTCGACATTTTACAATATATATTTGAAAACAATCTAATTTCATTTCTACCAAATATTAACATTTCGTTAAGGATCCTGCTTACTTTACCTGTATCTGTAGCTTCTAGTGAGAGATCCTTCTTAAAATTAAAAATAATTAAAAATTATTTGAGGTCTACCATGTCACAAGAAAGATTATCGGGTTTGGCAATCTTAGCTATAGAGCAAGAGATCCTCGATAAAATTGATTTTGACAATATTATAAAAGAATTTGCAGCAGCCAAATCCAGAAAAAAACCTATTTAATTTTTGGATAATTGAATGTTTTATTTGTTTACTGTTTGGTTTGTTTTTTCGTTTGTAAGAATAAAATATTGGTTTTTAAAATATATGTTGTTTCTTTACAAAATTAAAATAAAATGCAAATTAAATATAAAAAAATGGTAACCAAATAAAAAACGTACAGACATAAATAAAGATTTCTATTTTCATCCAAAAAATGAAAACAAATAAAAGCATAATAGACATTTTTCAGCAAAAACTTCCATGCATCTGTCATGATAAAATAAGAAAAAAAGGGCTGGATTTAATTTCAAAAATAAACCAGAATTAATTAGAATATCTAGTCGCCCACAAACAATATTTTTAATTAAGTCATTAGGTAGTAGAATATAAATAATAACAGCAAAACAGATCCCACTTAACCACGCGAAATAAAAATTCCAGAGTGCTCTTAGCATCATCTTATAGCGTTCCGTTCGATTTCCTTCAAAACAATTTCAATAATTTTCGAGATAATGGCTCTAGTCGAAGTTGCTTTCTAACTCGATAATGTACTGGATGTGGAATGGTTGGTATCAACCGATCCAATAAACAAACGAATGCAAGAACAACTTCATAGAAAATATGGAGAGCATTTTAAATCAACTTTAATTTAACCGTATACTAAGGCGCAGTGATTGCACGCAATTTACAATTTATTAACTAGTCAAAGCGAATTAGGGATCACTTCGATTAAGCCAATTAGCGTTGTTAACTAAATCTTAAAGACAATGTCACAAAATATATGAGACAGGCAAATATTTAAAATAATAATTAAGAAATATTATTATGGCAATTTGTACACCTTGTTGCGACGATGCCTAATATTTTAAAAAAATTTACTTATTTAGGTTATGTTTATAAGTTGATTTCTAAAGCAGTGTGAGAAAAAGCTGATTATTTCTTTTACTTCTACATACAAAATGCCAAAAAAAACTAAATAGTCGTTGTAAGGAGCTTGTAACTTCGTTAATGCAGTATTTGGAAAAATAGCTTGAGAAAGAAAGGATCTCTGTCGAGTGCGGACTCTCAGTCGAGTTCGGACTAAGGTCCAGAATTTTCGCCCAAGGGGCGAAAGCTCTCGTTTTTTTTTTGGAACTCTAAACAATGTGATGTGTAGAGTAAAGCTTTGTGTACGATTTGTGAATTATGGGTAAATATTTTTAACTTAATTTTAAAGTGTTTTGTTTAATAATAATTGATTGATTTACATTTCGTCCCGAATTATCATATTTATTTTATGCATATTTTTATATTATTATGTAGTTATTATAGTACTTTATTCCCTAAATGGAATTTTATTTATTTTTTCTTAAGACTATTAGTCAAATTTTATATTTATTGTTAATATACATTTGTTAATGTTTTAATATTTATTATTAATTTGTCCTCCCTTTCCAAACCAGTAAAATACTCCGAGCATTTGAGAAATCTCGACGTTTCTATTCCCTTAGAACTAAAAGAGTCTAAAATTAGTTGCCAAGAACCGCTCGACTATGCTATTAAGGGATAATTTTTATTCTTTTAATTTTATTTGTTTATTTTTTTGTTTGCCACTGGTGAATGGATGTTCCTTCTGAACTCCAGGACCCTTTGGCTGGTGTACGGCGCTGCCCTAATCCCTTAATAGTATATTAACAACAGTAGCTAAAGATCTATCAGTAGTTACAGATGGTCTTTAGGCTAGTTGGTTGTTACACATAAGTTCAAAATTATTGGAAATGTATAAAAATATGAAATTGATTTCTTGTCTGTTTTAATGTGTTGCAGCAAACCTAAACCTAAATATTTATACTGTTGGTAGTATTTCGCAAGAGTTCAATTTGTAAGAAATTATAGAAATACAAAGGAAGCAATTCGTTTTCATTGATGAAACTTTAAAATAATATAACATTAAAAATGAAGGTATACCTACCATTAAATCTTTGATATAATGTGTTGTTTCGATGTTACAATTTAGAATATAGCGATATTGACACATTTTATACGAAATAGCAACTAGAAATAAATAAAACATTCCTTTTATAGGTACAAACCATGGTAGATAATTAAGCAGAACAATCTTCCCTGCCATTGTTTTTTTAACCCCAATTGAACTTATTGGGGACCTTTCCAAGCAATGTTATAATAAACATATTGGCAGGGAGGGAGTTTTTGATAGAGTGGAAACTATTTTTATTATAATTAGTAGTAGATGAATAAATTTAAAAGAAAAACACTGTCTAATATTTAAAATAATAAATACTTTGATATATTTCTTGTATATCTGTATTTTTATTTAATTTATCCCAAAATATAAAAAAAAATAGACTGAAGTTTCGCTATGTGAGTCATACAATTTAATAATATTTATAATGATTGGAAAAAGACTAGTAGTACCAATAAACAAATACAAGAGTAAATATTACCGCAAAAAGTAGAATATTTCAAAGTTTCATATTAGCTCAATATGTTCCAAATGTTCCAGATTCATCCAGTTACTATAAAGTCAAAGGCTCGAGTAAAATAAATCCAAGCAGTTAAAGCATTTCAACTGGTTTTTCTTTATCCACAAAGAAGGAATCTCAGTTGATTTAAAGGGCTTCATTATTTTCAAAAGAACAAAAACTGGTCTCAGGAAGTGTTGGATCATATTGCAATATCGTTCACCCCTTACATTTACGGCTTGTCATCAATATCTTGGTTCAATTTTTCTTTGGGAAATAACTGTTTTTTAAATGAGTGTAATTCTTTCTAGTATTATGGACCTATCCAATTCAAGTGAAAATGAGTCTAATCACTTGCTACATTTTATAGGTAAAGGCTGTATGCAAGTATACAGGGTTCGACAAACCTATGTCATCATTAAAATCTTTTATTCTACTTTTGATTCCAATATGGATTTTACAACTATTTCAAAAACAGATCACTTTTCGCCAGATTGCAAAATCCTTTTGTGGATATCAACCCTTTCAATGACTTAAAAACATTCTCGCTATATCACCTTAGATTCAGAAAATATCCTTTTTACACCAAAAGTATCCAAAGAAGACAACAAAAAATGCCCGCAGACGTTTTTGTTATTTACCTCGACGTCTGAAAACATATATTTAATTAGGAAAGAAAGGGAAAAATTAATCGTTGAGCATTTTAAAATTTTACAGGTTCCATGGCCGCTCTTACGGTCGGGACATTGTAAAGTTCAATTTATTCTCACTCTTGCTTGTACTTAATAGAGATCAAAAAAAGCAAAGTGTCTCTTTTTACAGTTATCGTACATATTACAAATATAACAGATCAAGCAATTTAACTCAACTTACATCTCGAAAATTATTTAATTATTATGTTTCGATGAAACAATAACCGTTTCTGATAAAATTAAACTTTACATAACAATTTTTTGATGAACTTCATGTACTATTTGGTTACTAATTGGTGTGTATACGACGTAATTAAAGGTAAACTAACTTTTTGCTCATTTTCGCCGGATCATGTGGGAGAGAGAGCTCAATCAAAGTTCTGTTGCGCTATTTTACGGGTTGAGACTTTCAAGGACGTGTAAGATTCAATTTTAGATTACGGCAACAAATACATGAGAAATCAGTTAATTGCAAAATATAAGCAGCCCGTTGATGATGTTGATGTTTCAAATTAATTCTATATTCCGAGAAATTACACAGTAGCTTCATTGTCAGAGTAACGAGATACGGTTGCGTGCACTAGCTATCGGTTGTTAATTTTTTATATTGTTTTTATTTAGCTACGTACACGTCACGTTTAAAGGAAAACAAAATAAATCCCTTGATTTTTCATTAAATACAGCCAGAAATGAACAGGGGAGTAGTTTATAGTCTATTTTTATGTATGAGCGAGTAATAAAACAGCATTTCTAATGCAAAACTTAGTACGGTCATTTTAAATATTTTTACAGAATAATCTAAATATTTCCTAAAATTGTAATAAATGTACCTGAGCTATTACAAGTTTTGGGTCTTTTATTGGTCCTTTATAAACATAAGCTGAACAGAACAATAGAAAAAGGTTTGGAAACGCCAAAAGCCCTGTGTATTAAAGATTACATAGCCGTATCTTAAGATTATTTTCAATAAGTACCTATTTGCCAATTTTGTTTTATTTTAATTCCAAGAATTTCTTACAGTAATCGAATTATAAGTAGATAAATACCTTCCCAACAAATTTCACCGAAAATGCCATTATAGGTTTTCCATTTAGTAAGGAGGTCCAAGTTGTGTATTCTTGACAGTTTACTAAATGTCGTTTAGTTGCAACTTGCAAGGTGCAGTGTGAATTCTAGTGTGATCATGGAAAATTTGGAAGGGCCGCGTAAACGACAAAAAATCGGTCCTTTAACAGTTAATGAAAAAACATTAATATTTAATTGTTTTAAATCATTTACAGACAAACATTTATGTAAAAGTGTTGATGACACAGTGGAATTAGTTAGTAGTACGCTTGGTGTTGGGAAATCTACGATTTACAGAGTTGTTAAAGAAGAGAAATGTGGCGAGTTTCAAACAGCACGTAAAGCTCCAGGAAAACCAAATTTTCAATTAGAAAATCTTTTGAAAGAAAGACTTCTTTAGAAAAGAATTTCCGACAGTAGACAAAGTTCTTGCCACGGTTCGAGATGATAAGGATTACCCTGAAATGAGTCGAAGCACACTATGGAAACTTATAAAAGAAATAGGTTTTCTATGGAAAAAGCATTCCAGAAAGTCTATTTTAATAGAAAAAAGCGATATTGTAGTATGGAGAAGAAATTACCTAAGAAATGAGAAACCAAAGAAGAAATATATTTTATTTAGATGAAACATGAATCAACGAGGAACATAAACCAAATAAATGTTGGCAAGATGAAACTGTTACAAGTCGAAGACAGGTTTTTTTAAATAATTTATCTACTGGTTTAAATCCACCATCAGGAAAGGGGCGCAGACTAATAATAGTACACATCGGTAGTTCAAACAATTTTGTTAAAGGTGGTTTATTGACTTTTGAATCTACTCGTACCGGTGACTACCATGAAGACATGAATGCTGATGTCTTTAAAGAGTAGTTCGAACAAATTATAGATCTTCTTCCTCAGAACTGTTTAATAGTAATGGATAATGCAAGTTATCTCTCGAGACTTATAGAAAAAATGCCCACAACCAAGTGGTTAAAAAAAGATTTACAGAATTGGCTAAATTCAAAGAATATTAAGTTCCATCCCGGTTCTGTGAGAAAAGAACTGTATCATTTGTGTTCCCTTCATAAAGAGAAATTCAAAAAATATGAAATTGATGAAATTGCAAAAAATCGTGGGATGACGGTGGTTAGATCACCACCATATCATTGCGAAGTAAACCCGATTGAACTGATATGGGCACAGATAAAGGGAGAAGTTTCAAGAAAAAATAATTTTTTAAAATGAGTGATGTTAAACAGTAGTTTTTGGAGGCTGTAAATAATGTGAAGCCTGAAAACTGGGAAAAGGCAGTAAATCATACGATTAAAGAAGAAGAGAAAATGTGGAAGTTGGACAATATTACTGATAAAATGATCGAGCCACTCATTGTAAATATTGGTTGCGACAGTTCATCTTCTGATTTCGATTCTGATTTGGATTTGTAGGTAAGAAGTAGCTTTTATAATAAAATTATTATTTATGAACGTAACCTACATAACCCGTTTGACACAATGTTCTTAACATACCTTGTGGAAAAATAAAACATTTTAGAAAAAATTGCACTTTTTTACCTTCAGCTGTTTAGAAGTTATAAGCAGGTTAATTAGGTGAAAATATATGTGTATACTCGAGGAATAACTTCAAAAAATATTTTAACTGTCTACTAAAAGAAGTGGTACGCCTATGGATTACGAACGCTTTATTATTTTAATACTCTCTCATACATAAAAATAGACTATAATAAGTACGTACGTGTAACTAAAAAAAAAATGATTTTGGTATATATTTTTATGCACTGATGTCCTGATTTTATGCTATGTAGCTTAGATAAACACAAGAAACAGATAGTTTATTTGAAACAAGGAGGTACACTCTACCTTCCATTTGAAATTGCAATAGCATTTTTAGTTAACACTCTCAATAAACAATTTGGAAATATCAGTTTTTTTAAGTTTTTAGAGTTTCTGGTGAGTTTTTTTAACGAATTTATATTAGTTTTATACATAAAAATTACTAGGGGAAGTGCATACCTTCAATTTAGAATGAGATCTAAATTGACACTGTTTTGACATATGCACAGAGCTTGGTCACGTGAGACGCAGTATCACATTAAAAAAAGTATCCAAGGAACACACAAAAATACCCATTGCTGCATAAAGTGAACCATTATTATTATCAGAGCAGGAAAATGCACTTCCCCTGAAAACGCACTTTCCCGAGTTGACCTTAAATGTTTTATTTGCTCCAGAGCTATAGGCGTTACAATAAATTACTTTTATATTTAAGATAATTGTTATGGTACGTTACCTAATCATAGAAATTTGTAAACAATTCCAATACATTAAAAGATAAACCATATGATGTTTTATTTGTTATAACATTGAAACTGTTTAATAATTAATCATTTATTAAAAAAACCAAAAAAGGTTGACAGCTGTGTGCACGTAGTTTAGATTCAAAAAGGAAAAACTTGTATTTCGTGCAAAACTTTTTTATTAATGCAAAGCGCTTTCGGCTTATTTGCCATCATCAGTGCTCATCTACAAAAATTGTGGATGTAAACTTACAATTTAAAAAGATTTAAAAAATTTATAAAATCTGAATTAGACTTTTAAGTCAAAAGTTAAAATAGTATATATACAATTGTTTGAACGAATTAAAAATTACAAGAAACAGACAAAGTGACAAAAAACCTGGTATTGGGAATAGTGAGTGTGGGATAAGCCCCTACAAATCAAATCTGATCTCCAAAAGCAAGTTAGCTTGTGTGGAATTAAGGAATCATGCCACCCTCACTATTCACAAAATTGAAAAAAGGTTAACAAATTAATTAAAATTTAAAGAAATTTACAATTAGAGGGTGACTGTGGAATATATATTTAAATTTGAATCTATAATGCAATATTTGATATGAAGAAAGTAAAACGCAGAAGGCCAAAGTAAAAAAACTGAAGGTTTTTTTTTTTTATATTATATGTTTTATATACATTATAATTATGAAAAAGTCTACCTACTGTCCACAACGTATCCAACAAGTTCCTGGTCATCCTCACTCCCAAAATTATAAATTTCGGGATGTTTACAACTTGCTAAATCATAATTTTATTAATATTAATATTTTCAAATTTAAATTTATCTCATTTTGGTTCAAGTTGTTTAACCGTTTCCACATGACAGTGGTGACAAGCGACACTTGAAGACTTTGACTTGTCAAATGTCAACAGAAGGAGGTGCGTTCACCTCAGTGTGGAACATGTTTCTCCGAGTGTGATTCGAGTGATTGGAGGTTAACGGAGATCAAAATTTGTTATTGAATTTAAAGATTTAATTTATTGTTATTTAAATTTAAATAAATGTTTAATATGAAAGATATTATTATTTTGATGTCAGGACAAAACAAAAATGTCACTCGCGTGATTCAGATGTGTCAACCCGGGCTCTGCAGAACATTCTTTCAGAGAACCCAAGATGGCACAACTGAACCCGCGGTCCCTAAAGGTGAATCTGATGTTTAGTCCTAAAAATTACTAAATCACTCAACAAACGTACTCATGGTTAAAAGAGACAAAATAGAGAACAAAAAAGTTTTAAACAGACAAACAAACAAAATTTGTTATTGAATTTAAAGATTTAATTTATTGTTAGTTAAATTTAGATAAATGTTTAATATAAAAGATATTATTATTTTGATGTCAAGACAAAACAAAAATGTCACTCGCGTGATTCAGATGTGTCAGCCCGGGCTCTGCAGAACATTCTTTCAGAGAACCCAAGATGGCACAACTGAACCCGCGGTCCCTGAAGGTGAATCTGATGTTTAGTCCTAAAAATTACTAAATCACTCAACAAGCGTACTCATGGTTAAAAGAGACAAAATAGAGAACAAAAAAGTTTTAAACAAAGGAGTACCATGGTCCCAAAGGTAGGCTCTGATGGGTGAAATCGAGTTTAGGAGGGGGTGGCTCTCGAAGGCTTGTGATGGGTGACTCGGACCTACATCATCATAGAGGGTTAATTGAGTTGTCTATGGAGTGGTATGAAATTTCTGTTAAGGTTCACTTGAGTGTTGAGACAGAGTATATTGTTGTCTCTTTCGAGAGTAATTTCAACATCTTCATGAAAATCTAATAGATTGAAATTTTTTGTGTTTAGGTTAACTAATAATTTGGAGTTTTTTGTTGGGCTGAAATTATGTTGATTGAACCTTAAGTGATGTCCGAATGCAGATGTGTCCGGCTTCTTGATGTGCTCGCCTATCCGGACTCCCAGAGATCTACAAGTTCTGCCGATATAACTGGCATCGCAATCGCTGCATTGCAACCTGTATACTCCACTCTTATCTAACAAATTCGTTTTGTCTTTTGTGTTGACTAGATGGGAGTCTAGTTTAACTTTTGACTTAAAAGTCTAATTCAGATTTTATAAATTTTTTAAATCTTTTTAAATTGTAAGTTTACATCCACAATTTTTGTAGATGAGCACTGATGATGGCAAATAAGCCGAAAGCGCTTTGCATTAATAAAAAAGTTTTGCACGAAATACAAGTTTTTCCTTTTTTAATCATTTATTTTTTATACAAGTTTATTTTTGTTTTTGCTGAATATACCATGTTTCCTTTTGGCAATGACCAGTCAGAATGTCTCTGATCACTGCTCACTAGCATCTCTGCAGCTTCTTGTTATGTCCCAACTTTCCCTTAATTTTCCAGATGAAATTTATTTATTTAGAATTATCACGACCGATATATTGTTAATCCAATGGAAGAACCAGTTCCAAATAGTATTTGGTTGGCTGCTTTCTTGACTAGTAAATAAGCAAGACCTTTTGATGTGATATTTCTCATGAACTTGGTTACAATCCAATATTAACCAAAAGAAAATTTATGGTCTGTTCAGAATGAGTAGTGCTTGATTAATATCTGTACAGATGAGAAAGTTTCTTCCAATCTCGGGCTACAATAGATCCATCTGAGTCGTAATAACAGGCGATGAAATCTTCCTACTCTAATTTATTTCTTATAATCTGATAATTTGGTTTGCAGCTATGAGAAAAACAGTGAGCCCAATATTTTAATTGCTTAATATCAACACGTTTATATTTAAAATCATATTATCCATCATCAGTAAACTTTATTAAAATATTTCCCCGTTCATGACCTCCTATTTAATTTGCTGGAACCGCCATGCAAGGTAACTTAGCGTTATCAATCATTCGCCGAGGAGTGCGATGATCGTTGCCAATATCCATATAATGAATTTAATGAAAAAATCGAGAAGCGATCGAGGTCGTGTAGAGTGTGGACGGGACACATTCTTCCCGACCCAACAAACTTGTAGTTAACGGAGTCACGTGTTCAATTTTGCGCAAAATTGCTGTGTATAGCTTGTTAGAGGAGGAATGGTGGATTGGTTGAATTCGATCTGTGTGTAAAAGGCGGTAAATCAACAGTTATTTATCGCTATTATAGGATTCTCGATGTATAGTGAGGATCTTTTCCTTTTATATCATTAACAATTTGAAATATTTTTATTTTGCATTTGTTTATTTCTTCCTTCGACTGGAAAACGGGTAGGTACTCGAAAAGGGCTCAATACAATGGCTCAAGATCACCGAAATATGTCATATCTTCTACACTTCAGTGTAAAGGCATTAACTATGTTCCTCAGTACTTTATTCTAGAAGCGCTGTATTATTTGAATGTCTCGAACAGTGTAAATTACACTTACCAACCTTGTTATATAAATAATTATAACGTAGTATAGATTTAAAATTTTTTATTTCATTTTTAACCACACTGAAGATAAGATAATAATATTTCATTATTTTATGCCAAAATTTAGGTTATCTAAACCGTATATCAAAATATCCTGTGAAAATTAGGTAATTTTCAATTACACGTGGACGACCATCGGAATTGTTGATAACAGGCCCTTCACCTTCCAATTTTAATCGGCCCCTTTTCCAGCGCCTACTTAGTATGCACGCTTCGCGTCTAACACAAAAAATTCAAATTTCGAAGCGGTATTTCGAAGTGTTATTCAAACTTTGCCGCTCCTCGTGAACATTGTGATTCCGGTTGGAAGTCTGACTCGAAACTATTAAAAGTTTTTGTAGACGCGACAAAATTTTCCTTGCTGGATATTCACGCCCGAAGGTATGCCTAAATTGAGAATACAGGAGCAAATTTTAGTTTAGGATTCAATTTACTTTTCGCGGATCGCGTTGTTGAAAATTGATAGAAATATGGTCTCTATGAAAAAGTATCAGCCGGCTATGTATACGTTACTGAAAGAATATGAACAGTGAATTGAAAGTTTCTATTTTATTACGTTTGACAAAAAATCAATAAATAATCAATAGTAACATTAACTATTAAGACGTCTATACCATTATCTTGAGGTCGATTTTAAACCAATAAAGCTTTATTACAAATAAAAACTTTGATCTGTTCTAAAACTTGGTAGTTGACACAATATATAGTTTTTCTCTCCATTTAGAACGGCATTGTAAACATCTGATGTGTAAATAATTTTTTCTTACTTATAATAGCAAGTAGAATTCATATAGTTACTAAATTTACCACTGGTGCAAAATCAAATCCATACCTCTGGATAAATCCTTTAGCAACTATGCGTCCATTCTATCTTAAGATGTTGCCTTTATCATCCGTTTAAAGTGCAGAAACCCAGCTGAAATCTATTAATTTCAATCTATCCTGTTTTTATACGAGCTCCTAGATTCTGTATTCATCAAATCACTTCATTTCCTCCATCGTTACTAATGCTTCTCGATTTTTTAAGTCTTTAATCGTTCTAGGAATATTTTCAATGAAATATTGCCAAAATGTTCATCAAAAATTGAAAAAATTGATTTAAATATAATGACCTTTACGCCAGTCAGGTTTCCTAATCCATCTGTTTCTTTCTGCAGATATAAATAGAACAAAATTTTCTTGTACTTCATTTTCTTTAACATTATCTACATTTTCACGTACTTCATCTTCAGATCTTCTTAAGATCTCTTAGTCTACTTTCAACAAAGTACAGAGCAATGTTACTATGACTCAATGTCCCAATTGATATTACTAACCTTTTACTTTCCTGATTCAATTATTAAGCTTCACAATAGTGATGGAAACAAGACAAGAAATGGAATTTATTGTCTTCCTGATTCTTGACAAGACTTCTTGATTCTTGACAAAATTTCTTGATGTCTGATGATTGACTCTTGTCTTGTTCTTGTCTTGTTCTTAACTCTTGACTTCTTGAAATTTTTTCAACTACTTCACAAGATGCAATTCCATACAGTCAAAATACCTGTGATAAGGCGCAGATTCTGTCTAGTCATAGTAAAGTATTTATTTGCTGTGGTGTTGTTAGGGAATCTATGGAGCTTCTTGTTTCATCCCACCTTTCTTTGAATTTCACAAAGGAATGTTCTTTAATAGGTTTATCACTACCGATGTTGTCAGTCCAATGAACCAAAACCACACAGTATTTGGTCCAGTACCCTTTTATGATTCCACTATATTTGGCTATTTCTTGACTCTCATTTTTGAGCTGAGTAACAATATATTTCACTAGATATTGAATTTAAAAATGCAAATTTAAGATGTAAAACACCTTTTCAGTTGAAAGAAACAATAATAAATTTTACCATTTTTAATAATATAGCAGCAAACTGTCTAGTATCGGGAAGACGAATCCATGAGATATGCATGAAATGTTCACGGCATTGAAGTAATAAATGAATTTCTTAAAATTCTCTCGCCTTTTCTCCGCACTTTCATTTCGGCTTTGTCCCTTGGGATGAACAGTTTGCTGATGGAAGTGTAAAATGTTCTTCCTTCATTTATTATCGCGCAGGAAATCGTTAAAAAACGAATTGTACCGATTAATGTTTGTTTCCTCTTCTATATAAAAAAGATAATTTGTTTTTGATGCATTCAAACTGTTTTAGTTTTAGTAAAAAATAATACGTTTGAGAAAAGACAGAATAACATGATGACATTTTAAAGCTATTGTCTAAAGAAGTAAATATAGAAATAATGAACCAACAAATATCAAAGAAGAGGTAAATTCAGATGATAGTGAACTCTTGGTTTTTTCTACAATGTACGAGTTAGTCATAGAGTAATGCTGTGAAAACATGTTATTTTGGATAAATGCACATGAACGTAGAGATACATTTGGTTCAGAAAGGTTTCAAGATTCCATGTATGTTAACCACTTCTCAAAATTATTGTTTGGAGCATGAAATTTTCAATTTAAAACGTATAGGTCTTAAACTAACTCATTTCAATGTTGTACTTTAGCGAAATATGCTTCATGTGAGTATTTTCACTTTCAGTTTCATCAATAACAATATCAAATGACATTTCATGGCATTTTAAGAATGATATTTGTAGAATTTAGACGCATAATTTTCAAAGAAACAACACACAGAAGAGAAAAAAAGTATACGAACCTTAGTGTATATGCATAGCGAATTCACAGTTCTATACTGGGTGTACGTCTACATACCTACTACCTACCACCTCTCCTGCGTTCGATATTGTTTACTTTTATCAATTAACTATTGTGTTAAAATTTATTAGCAATTATGGTTTTTAAAATAAAATAAGTATTCATATAAAACGTAAAAAACAATTGTATAATTTAAAAAATATTAATAATAAAATAACTAACGAATAAAGGGATCAACTATTCCACCATCTTTTGCTAAACAACAGCCAAACTTGTAATAGAGAGATACCCTCATATCTCTAAGTTGATTTGGTGTAATATTTCTACAGTGGTATATAATTTTATCCCTTAATCATCAATATTAGTAGATTTTTCTTTAAGAAACCCCTAAAAAATAAATCATACAATTACTACAGATGGGCGTAACTACGCAGTATAGCTTTTATACTCTTCTCCTAACTTAAATGCTCCAAATAATTTACTTACTACTGAATCTGCCTTTTATTGTTTATTTTTCCCATAAAAGCTTTTGAAATTACTTTAAATTAAACCGTAAAAATCCCGTTTTGTTAGCTAATGACTTCCTTTAAATTTTTTTACGATTGTCTAGTTCAACTTCGCTTGTCGGTGACCACTTAGTGCACTTCGTTTATGTGCGGCATCCAACCAGAATAATTCTATTCTCTTTTCCATTTGATGTACGTAATTACGTTTCATTTTTTTCATATATGCAACCGTGACAGTGGAGACGTACTTTTCAGCGTAGGTTGAGGAAGTGCTTTATTATTGACTTTCTTCAAAAAGAGTGCACCAAAGACAGAAAAAGTGTTAAAGCTTTTTTCAAGAGCTAATTAGTAATGTACAAAATGGCGACAGACAAAGATTCATTGCTATATCCAAATAAATGATCGACAATATTTCAAAACAAAAACGCCTGCGCTAATATCCCGTTGGAGACGCCAATGTAACAAAACCAAATGAATTCGAACGTAATACAAATATAACGATCGGTATTTATGGATTTATGTTTCCTGAAATTTATAGTAAAACAACTCCATAAACAGATATATGTATTCTGTAGTGATATACAGCTCGTCTATAACGATCATCCACAGTAAATGATGATCTTCCTATCTAGGAAATCGTAGGTGCTAATGCAATATGTGCGTTTGGATTTTAGAGCTGTTACTAACAGTAAAAAATTAATTTGCCTAGGGCTTGTTTGTGTGAAAAGTTATGGGTACAAAATCAAAAGGCACGACTCTAATACGATAACTGAATTAATTTTCAGGTGAATAAGTGTGTTGAATAGCAATCATTTAAATTGATGGAACTCTTAAGAACTATTAGGAACTCTTAAACCCTTAAAAAACTCTTAAAAACTCTTCAAGAACTATTAAGAACTATTAAAAAATCTTGAGAACTCTTAAGAACTATTAATAAATCTTGAGAACTCTTAAGAACTATTAATAAATCTTGAGAACTCTTAAGAACTCACTCTTAAAAACTCACTCTTAAAGGTGAGTTCTCTTAAATCTTAATAATTATTAAGAAGTCTTAAGAACTCTTTAAAACTCTTAAGAACTCTTTAGAACTCTTAAGAACTCCTCAGAACTTTTAATAATTCATAAAAACCACTAAGGACTAATAAAAACACATCGTAAGATATTCTGTACCGGCGTGTGTAATCTCGAGGTAACATAATTTCCTTTAACTGTCAAAATTATAGTATTTTATGTTAATATAGAATTGAAAGGATATATTTTGATATTCTGATATTTTCTACAAAAAGAGATAAATCAAACCCAGTATTAAGCTTCATTATGTCCCTAAAAAAACTTTTCAACCACTGTATTAATAATACAATCATGTCTGATCGGCTGCCAGTAGAGAACTTTATATTCGTATTAGTTGTTTTAGGCTTTTGAATTTTGCATAATTAGGAAGTTGGGATGCTTAGGCACGGAAATGATGGCTGAACGTCCGTTTTTATTAAAATTTACAACGTCCATACCAGACCGGAAATCGAATTTGGAATACAGATTAAATGCCCGAGTTTTGTTTATGTGAGAGCTTTAAAGTTTAACACCTTTATTATGAATTCATGACTTTTTTGTTACTTTTACACAGGTCCCTTTTATAAATTCTTTTACCGGACCTTATCTGATTTTTAAGTTCTTTTTGTAAAAGATTTCAGAAGAAAACTTCAATAGGAATATTATTTTTCAAATTAAAACCTAAAACAAAAATGCCCAGATCACTTCCACCCTGATTATCTCTACCATTACAATATCTCATGCACTACATATACCAAGACTTTATTTTGGTCCTTCAAATCAATTATTAAAGTAATTAACCCAAAAAAAAAAAACAAGAATAAAGAAAGAAAACATGCTTCCACATAACCACATGCTTCTAAGTTATCACATATTTCGATATAACTACAAATCAAAAGCGGTTAGATTAGAATATTGACCAGATGTAGTACTTAATCAACCTCTGATGAAATTGGATATTTATAGGACTGTAATTTTTATGAATATTTGTGTGCTGTTTTCTTTCCTCTGTCAAGATATTTCTATGATGTTCAAAATATGTAATCACATGATTCTATGAAAGTATATGCTTTTCTTGTTAGTTTTAGATCCATCCGTATACCATACGAGACCGCCAAGCAGGTACTTATCTATCTGCTTATTTATCTCGCTCCAGTTGCAGTTGACCTGGAAGAGTCTGTTGAAGGTTAGTAGGGGTGTCATGAGACCTGATCCCATGTTTAATATAGAATCATTTACTTTATATGTTATTCTGGTATGTTTCATATGTCCCAGTGGGTTCCAGTTGTTGGAGATTTTCAGTCTGTAAGTGCTCATTCTGGCCACCCTTATGACTAGGTCAAGGAGTTAGAGGTTTAAAATGATTTCAATAGAGGCTGTTGGTGTATTTCAGTGCTCCTGTAATACAAAGGCATGCCAGCCTCTGAACTCCTCTAAGAGGGTATTGAGGGCTGTTTTCTGGTTTACTTTTGGCCACCAAACAACCGCTCCATAAGTTATCATGGGTCTTGTTATTGCCAAATATAGCTAGTAGACCATTTTTGTTTTTAATCCCCATGTTTTTCCAAATGCCCGTCTCCCTATAATGAGAGACATTTTACATTTGTTGGTCACTTTTTGTAAGTGTAAGAGTAAGTTTGTTATCTAGGATTAGACCCAGAGTCGGAGTTTCTAAAACTTCCAACCTTGTTTTCCAAGTAAAGGTTATGAGTTGTGCCTTGTCAGGGTTTATCAAGAGGTTTTCCCTAACGCACCACATTTCTGTCAGCATAAGAGCTCTTTGCATGAGTTCAAAGACTATGGTTTGGTGTTTCCCTCGGACTATGTCATCGGCATATCTTTGGGCGTACAGCACTTGATTGTTCAGTATTTCCAGCAGTTCATCTGCCACTAGGTTCCACAGTAGAGGAGAAATGACTTCACCCTGTGGGCATCCCCTGTGGATATTCACCTGCAGGTTTCACTGAACATTTGTGCCTGTACGAAATCGCATGCTTTATGTAATCGCATGCTTCTATCTAACCGCATGCTTCTTTGTAACCGCATTCTTTTATTTTCCACAAACCAAAATCGGTCACATCAGATGTAGATATAACAATTAAACACCTTCTAACAAAGCTTGACAAATGAAGTATGGGTGAGTAGAATAGAAGTGTTATGAATGTATTTAAAACATAGTTTTTTCTTTTACTAATACAGACTAATCGGTTAAAGATGTTTAATGCAAATATTATGAGGGGTGTGATTTTATAGTGGAATTCCATCAGCTTTTCTGTCACGATTGTAAGGGTGTGGACCGGTTCATTGTCCTGAAGACAACAAAGAATCGCTTTTTCATCAAATACAGCCAGTTTTCATTTATCTGTTCAATTAAATAGTCCAGTTAATAATAATTTCATGTTCCAATTTATTCAAGCTCAGTTTAAAAATGATAATATAGTGTTAGCCACTAAAAGTTTTCGAATACGCTTAGGACAAGTGCGTGTGAAAATTAGAGAGAATTAGCATTAGAGCAAGCAGAAAACGTACAATATCAGCGTTGCCAGTTTATACGACCCGACCGCGTTGTAATGTTGGCCGAAACGGCATGAGAATAAAAATAAAAGAGAAGAAAAAGCAGAAAAATAAAGATAACGAAGAGATGAAGAAAAGATAAAAAAAGAAGTAGAGCTAAACAATTGAAAATTAAATAAGTCCTAGCTTTGTTCTATCTAATTGTCATGCAGTTTCAGTTCAAGCAGCATTTATATCAGAAATATTCAATGTCAGTTATCTTAAAACTTAATATTTGCTTGTACTACCATAGAACTAAGTGAGCGATTTTGTTTTAAATCCAATCGTGAACCTCTCGGCACGCTTTTAAAAAGTAATATCTAATCAGCACGCGAAATTGACCGTTTATCTAAATAAGTTAATCACTAAAACGATAGTCAATCACAGACTAACACACACATCTGGCTCATAACAGGCTTTTAAGTTTGAAAAAAAAAATCACCATAAATAGTCTCGCGGCTCACATAAAACCATTTAAGTCCAATCAAAAAATTGCCCACTTAGCGTGAGAAATTACGAGCTTATTAGAAATAATTGAAAAGCGATTTGGAAACGATCTCGTACCATACAGATTTGTATCTCTTCCGACCCGGGTATTAATCTCCTCTGACATCGTGTGCAATACCCTGGGAAGAAAACAATTACCTGAGGTTATTACATTTAATAAAGAGCAATTTTTACGCCGGGTGTTTAAAGTAACGCCGTTTATCGTCACGAATTTTCAACGGCAGAGGTAATTGCCGACACAAAATGAAGATACCTCTGTAGGTAAAATACCAGGATTTTTAACAGTATTGGTCCCTCAGAAAAACAAATGAATAATTGAATATCTAATGGCCTGGATCTGTTTATAGCCAGTATTCGTCTATTTTAAATAGCAGCTCAGAAATTTTCCCATAACTGTCAACAAATACTAGGGAACTGTCAGTTTTGTGTGAACATTTTGTAGTTCTACGTCGTTTCAAAGGTAAGTAAATAGAAAACATGGACGGTATTGTAGAATATTATTAGTAATTTTTTACGCAGGTTTCCTACAAACTTTGAAGCAAAACCTAGAATAAGGAACACTAAAATATATTGGAAACTTTTTTAACATTAACGTGTCTCGGCATCTAGTGCCCACTGACACGAGATCTGTGATACATTTGGTTACATATAAAATCAAATTAAATTAAACAGTCGACAGTGTTTAGTGACTTAATCGCATCACTAAACTGGTTAGGTAGATCAAGAATGTTTTTAAGAGTTCCACTGAGCTTGTGTTTGCGACGAGTTGAGCTGTAATGTTTGCAATCTAAAAGTATATGCTCAATTGTAAGTCTTACACTATCACAGAATTCACAGATAGAGGGATTCTATGAGGACATCAGGTAACCATGGGTGAGTCGGGAATGACCTATTCTAAGTCTTCTTATAACGCTTTTGGCTGTTTTTGTCATTGGAAGCATCTTCTAAGCGGTAACTGTGGATTGTATTGAACGGAGTTTTGTGTTTGCCATGTGTGAATCATTGTTTGCCGAGCTGCTGATTTTAAATAAGATAAAGTTGAATTTGCTCTACTGGCAAGTCGGAGGAGCAAGTTTGTTTCGCTGCTTGGCTTGCACCTTCGTTGCCAGTAATTCCTACATGAAAAGGGATCCAGATGATATTCAAGCGATACCTCTACCAAAGAATGTTGTGAGTAGTTGTTTTTGATGGAGTGAGCCTCTACATATGGCAAGTTTATTATTATCCTGTACTGGAGTCCTCAAAGCTTGTACTATTCCATATAGTTCAGCTGTGTGTATACTACATCAGTCAGGAAGTTTGTATGTAGCTATTGTGTTCAATAGTGGATGTTTTTTGGTCCATGGAGGAGTTTTAGAAAGTTTTAAATATTAGTTGAGGAACATATATCATTAATACTCATCAGGAATAAAGTGGTGCTAAGAACCGACTCTTATGGTACTCCTTTCTCTGGAGCGTGCAATGCAGATGTTTGCCCATTTGTAACGACTTTGAAAAATCTGTTGGTCAAGAAGTTTTGTAGAAAGGAGAGAATGGTTTCAGATAAGTTAAAGTCTGTGAGTTTTTTGAAGATGGCGCTGTCAATATCTACACTCATAGCGATTATGTCTTTTTTGCTTTCAATAGCTTGTGAGATATTTGTTTTAAGAGTAACCAGGTTATCCAATTAGACCGTCAGATAGTGACCGATTTAAGTGTACCATTTTCGCATACAAGCCTCGAAGAGGGTTGAAATGTACATCGATGTTGAGTAGAATAAAAGAATAAATATTATTTATTTTATATCATATTATCATATCAATATATTGAGTTATTGACTTTTGGTTGGAATGTTAGTTTGAATAGAGTCATCTAAAAATTTATATAAATGACATTATTTTTCATAGCCGTCTACAAATAAATATAAATTATCTATAATATGTTGCCTACTTCTTGTAACATCATATGTTGTAATTTGTCATTGTTTCTATTGACACTAAAAAATATTTAGTGAAATGGGATACCTGGTATAGCAGTTTATTTTAAATATTAGTTTGTTGAAGAACCTCCTACAGCTTTAAATATTTTCTTTGTCTAAAATTCATGTAAACCATCTATTTTATTCGTGATATAACAAAAAGATATGATTTATCGCCAAAAAATCTATGTTTAAAATTAAAAACGTTGAAACTAGAAATGTTTCTAAAAGCATAATGTTACACAAAGGCTTAAAAAATGGTAACTCCTCTAAATTTATTGTGCCGTAAAACATAGTTCGTTTTTTTATTATTTTATTAGACAAGAAGACACAATAGGGACCAAAAGAATGAGGTATTGTTCGGGTTTTTGAGATATTAAAAGTGGTTCTTCTTCTCGGTTGGTATCTAATGAAAGGTTTAACAATATATCACGAAATAAAAATATTAAAATATAAAACAGAGTAGTGCCATTTTTTAAATATGGATGTTTTTAACAAACTACAATTAAGGTACCTTTAAATAAAAATTTGTTCTATGTAGTACATTTTTAATTTTTATACATTGTAGCTGATACTAAAGGAATTTTTCTTCACTTGTCCTTGATATAATTACATTGTAGTTTCCTTGAAACCTACTCATCAGCATCTACGGACAAGCTCGGAAAATTACAATTAATCTTCCTTAAGGTAAGTCGATTAATTTTTTAATTCTTGCACTAAAAGTCTAGATTCTAGATCTACAGGGTTTATCTAAAAACCGGGTATAAAAGTAGCTATTTTCTTGTTTTCAACTTGCTAGAATTTCAAATAAAATATAGTAAAATATTCGAGCTATTTCTAGGTCCGAATAATTGTCATCCTTGGTGAAGCAATTTCTACTAGTGACTCTCATTACCCCACTCTCCCCTAATATTTAATAGAAATTGCAATTGCAAATATAAATACGCAGGAAATGGTTTTACCTCGACACTAACCTTGACTTTAACTGTTTACGTAAATGCAACTACTGTTATTATTATCATCATTGGAATAATTGTTTATGTCGGAACAACAAAGACAGCCGCGTGTTTAACCAAACCGCTTTAAAGATAACGTACAGTTAAAAATCACTATTAATATTAAATAATCGAAAAAAGTAATAAATTTTTTTAGTAATTAAGATTTAACATTTGTATAAAGAAGTTAACAAAAGAAAAAATAATGTGTGAGAGAGAGAGAGAGAGAGAGAGAGAGAGAGAGAGAGAGAGAGAGAGAGAGAGAGAGAGAGAATGACATTAGATTAAGTAAAATTAAAATATTATAATCATTCCTTATTACTATAAAAAACCATTGTAAGTGTATAAAGGAAAAAAATTATTTTGATCAATTTTGAGAAATGATATGACTGTTCCTATTGTACCCTGTTCAATTTACTATAACATATATCACCCGTTTTGAATTTTCCGTAAAATTAGGTCCTTCATGTTCGCATTAAAGCCACATAAGAGATTTTAATGTAGCTATATTTAAATTCCATCAACCATGCAAAATGGAATCATTAATAAATAACCGGGTTCTCTTTGGTATATTAGACAAAATTACTGGATATATAAAACGAGAAATCCCGTAAAGTTTAATTATTATTAATTAAAACTACTCGACATTTCAAGAGAACTCAAATAGGAAGTGGATAGATCAATAGAGAGAGCAGCATGAGACAAAGGGTATTATACAAGCAAATATGCAGTTTTGGTAATAATCAAAGTGGCTTAGTAGTGTAATTATTGTAGTGACAAATTCTAGCAAAGTACGACAAATTTTAGGTATGTAAGTACTTACATGAATAACTGAAGAAGAAGTTACTAATAGAGCCAGAGCAGAGTGGTTGAAAAGGACAGAAAACAGTCTAGTGCCAGCATTGATTACGGGTTAGAATATTTGACAATTTTATTACTAAAATATTGAAATTAAAGTATTTGGAGTATATTTGAAGTTGCTCCTATTGGTGTAAATAAATGTAGTTGGGACATGAAACAAAGGTTGGGATTGTATGTCTAATCTATTTTACAATACTGACTACGTTATACCGTAATTTGGCTACAGTTTTTCGATGTCCATTACGATATTCCTGAATATCTCTGTGTCCCCACGGTAGAGTTTTCACGGTGTTTGGTATTATAAACCTTTTCTCATCGTTGTAAGATAATACAACTTTGTTTTTCATTTCAGTATATATGTCATGTAACGTACTTCTAAATGAATTCATTTTTCTAAATATCTTACCCCCACCTCCTACAATTTTTTGGTAATCCGTCATGTTTAAGCTGTTTTGTATTACACATATTTTTACGCCCTTAGCTGTTTTAGTCTCTTTTTCATCTGATCTAATATAATAGACCTTGGCGCCTGTCTCTAAAAATATGCTGATAACCTGATTTGGATATTCATCTTTGAAATTTCTCAATATTGGTTTAGTTACTGGGAGATTAAATTTATTATCCGCTTTATAATTAGATGTGTCGAAATGTTCAATATTTCTTTTCATAAATTCATAAAAATTTATTGAATTAACTTTAAGCACAAAACTATCAGTATCTGTATAAAGTAAGGAAACTTTATTTAAATTTTAATTTTAAATTTTAATTACATACATAGTTCAAAAAGAAATATAATAATAATAAATAAATAAAAATTAGAATTAACGCTACAATATTGTTTTCTACCCGTAATCTCTAATCTTGGCAATTTCCGAAATTATCACCGAAAATATTCGTCGAAATCATTACTGAAATCAACGCAGCTTGTGTAGGTCAAAAGAGAAGAGTAAAAAAAAATTCGACCAAAAATCAAGTGAAGGGTTCTCAAAAAAAAGTCATTTGAATATTCGAGAAGAAAATTTATAGAGAAATCATAAGAAACACCACAATTACTCACCAATTACCTTGCTATTTCCCATTGTCCTAGCAGACGTTACAGTCTAGAAACCATATTTATTAAATTAATTAGTAATATTATGCCGTTTTTAAGAAGTGTTTTTATGAATAAGTATATTATTAAGTCTAATTCTCGTACATTTTACATATTTTTCTAGATCGTATGTAGGCCGTTTAATGTCAAAACCATTACCCAGCATAAAACCCATCAATTAGCCAAGAATAATTGTTTTTGTTTTTTAATTGGTGGCTCACTATAGTTTATACAAAAGGAAATTGTTTATTTACTATAATAATAAAACCGTGAATAAATGCGACAATTATAGACGTTTAATAACAAACCCAATTACGCATGTAAGACCCATTAAAATTGAATGTTTTGTGATCATAGAACAGTTAACTCAAGCGGTCTCGAACTGAACTTAAATAATAAAATCACATGAATGATGATGACAGCTTTAACGTCCGTAGAAACATCGCCTACGCGTTTTCTTCTTTCGTTTTAGTACAGTCAATAAACTGGTTTAATGTTCTAAATCACTAATTCGTTTGTAGTTAAAATTTCATGGTTAAGACCATCGTTCATATGTACGATATTAAGGCCCTCCCCAGACCAACGCGAAATGTTGCGAATCCGCATTTAAATAAAATGTTTTAAACAAACTTTTTCAATTCCTTAAAAATTTAATAAATATGATATAAAAATGAAACTCAATCTGTTTCTCAAAATTAAATAAAGACGTTATTAATTGTAAGTATAACTTTCATACAGTGGGGGTGTTCACAGTGACAAAAAATAGGTATCAGTACAGATGTATGTGTTTTACCTATACCTATACCGGGATCTATATTCTACTACTGTGTGTTTTAGAATGTGTATTGAACAGCTCTTCTGTTTCATGTATAATGAACAATTAGTTTAGTTAATTATGTAATTGTACATTGTTTTCACCTGCTCTATAACTAGGCGATCAACCTGTAGAGCTGAATATATAATAAATTAAAAATATAAAAGGTTGTTAAAAAAAGTTCCAGTTTCACCAGACTAATTTTCTTAAAGACTAATCTCTCGACCTTGACCAATAGAATTAGAATAAATTAATTACAAATTACAATTGAGTCTAATGGTGATGCGTAACGAATACCAGAACGAAATGATGTAATGACGAATGCTTTTATTTTAATTGTAATCATCAATTATTATTTCTGTAATTTCTTCTATATTTGTATATATTTTACCTATACTATTAATATTGTTTACCGATATTATGGGCTGTTTTTTATGATTTATCGCAAATGGTCATTTCTTTATCTTATTCAATTTTTTCTTCATCTTCTTTTTCTTTATCATTATATTGTTCTACATCATCTTCTACATCAACCTTCTACATCAACTTCTACATCATCTTCTACATCAACCTTCTACATCATTTTCTACATCAACCTTCTACATCAACATCTACATCAACTTCTACATCAACTTGTACATCATTTTCTTCATCATCTATCTTCTACATCATCATTATCATCATCATTATCACCTTAAAGATTTAATTTATTTCATACCTTAAAAAATTAGAAATATTGAAAAATTGCAAAAAAAAACTAATTGATTAAAACTGGTGTACCACAAGGGACAGTCCTTGGTCCTGTACTATTTTCAATATATGTAAATGACTTGTATAAGAACCTAATTAATTCATATTAATTTTTGTAATTATTTAAGTCGCATTATATTCTATATTTATTTTTAAAATCTTTTTATTCAATACATTAACATTAATGCACTATATATTTAAATCATGTATAGTAAAAGTAAATAACATTATCTCTTGTATGAATAATTATTGTAATAACTAAAAGTGTATTTATAATGTATATGTATGTACACTATAATGTTGAATAAAGATTATTATTATTATTATTATTATTATTATTATTATTATCATCATCATCTTCATCCTCGACCTAATGCTCTACCTCACCTTCATCTTCTTTTTATGTTTTTTGTTCTTCACAAAGATTTGCCTTTTTTTTATTTACATCATTCGAATCCTTACAAAAATATAATCATGGAAATCATTTTGATCAATAGTTAATCGTTTGCTATTGCTACAAATTCATTACTTTCATTAAAAATGTAAAAAAAAATACATGGAATACTAACTTATAAAAATTGGATATAATAATTTATAAATGAATGGAAAAGTATTGTCAAGCCATTGGCATTGTTACGATAGTTACTAAGCGAGATAGACAAGAAAAAATTTGTACCAGTCGTCATCTCTGATACCTCTGTAGTTTTCTTAAATAAAACGGACTCTAACTGCTCCTTCTACTATAGTAATCTTGAGAATTTGTTCAGCAAACTCGTGTGTGTTCAGTTTTCTTGTTGTACATACAGAAAGTTTGTTATAAAATTAAATACTGCAATATCTCACGGAGGCTTTGTCACTGAAAATAGCAACTGACTAACACCACCAGAAAGAATGCAAATAATAAAATACGACGAAATGCAAGCCGACACCAAATAGCGTGTCGCATTTAAATTTAATTTAAACCCCTGGAAAATAGATTTGAAACAAATTGATAAAAATCGTATAAAGAATAAAATATCATAAATAAAACTTGTTATATTTTTATTGACTTAATTATTAATCATACATCACGATTTCAATAAATCAGGTTTTGTCAAAATTTTAATGGATAAATTTTGACTGTAACAAACTTGTTGATAACAACGATGATAGAGAAAAGAAACTAATTATAAGATTAGTGTTTGAATCGTTAATAATATTAAACAAGATAAGTCGTTAATTTCTTAAATAATGCTAATCAGGAAAATGTATTAAAACATATTTTTCTACTACCGTGCGTAAAGTACGTACTTTACGCACTCCACGAAGTGTGTAAAGTTGTACTTTTTTTCACTAGTGCGTAAAGTAAAACTCTTTACGCACTAGTTAAAAAAAGTAAAAATTTGACAAAATTTGTACATAACAATAAAATATAACGTTTTATTTTATATTAACATTTTTTTGCTATCTCCTTCTAAGACAAATAAATAAATTAATTTTGCTTATATCTATTTAGTGTCCAACAAATTATCAACAGTTTATTTTAATTATAATTTTCTCTAAATGTCATCGATTTAATTAAAAGTAAACATACAGTGGATGTCGATTTTGGTAAAAGTAAGTTGGCCGTGGCTGTGTGGATTAGAAGAACTGTCAATCTCTAAACTTTTAATTAGTACCTACCTTATAACAGAACACGACAAAAGTATACTTAATTAAGTTCAAGATTAGATTCTAAAGCCAATTTAGCATTTTTTTAAACTCAATCAAGTTTGAGAAGGTAAAAAGTTTTACTTTTTAATGTTTGTTTACTTAAATTCAAATTTTATTTGCAGTTTATTATATCTGTCATAATCGATATGGATTCAAATTTATCTAGCGATAGCGAATTTGATAATACTCCCCCAGATATCTTATGCAGTGCACAAAAGGCAACTGAAAATTTATTGCCAGAAAAATCTGCATATATTTATCAGCAAAAATACAATGCATTTATAGAATGGTGTAGGAAGAATAAGGTGACAAAATATTCTGAAAACGTTATTTTATCATATTTCTCTGATGAATTGAAGAATTGCAAAGCTTCTACCCTATGGTCGATTTATTCTATGCTTAAAAGCACCTTAAAATATAAAAACAACGTTGATATTTCGAAATTCAACAAGTTAATAGCGTTTCTCAAACAAAAAATAAAGGTTATAAACCAAAAAAATCCAAAATTTTTAAACGAGAAGATCTAATTAATTTTCTGTTGAAAGCTCCAGATTCCAAGTTTTTATTGATCAAAGTAAGTAAATGCCTCAGTAAATGCTTGAATGCTTAGTATAAAATTAAAATATTTTGTAAAGTTTTGCAATGAGATGTGTGTTCGTATGGTGTGTTGCCTAACAAAATCAGTTGCTGTCCTAACAGGCCACCGGGGTTGTTAGGCAGCACATTATATCTAAAACTTTTATATTTTTTACAATAGCATTTATTTGGAGTTTTACATGCGCAACGTCAAGATATTTCCTAATGTTTAATAAATTATTTGTAACATTACAATATGTTATTTTTTAGGTAGCTTTTATAATTGGAATTGCGGGAGCTTGTCGCCGGGAAGAATTATGTAAAATGACAATTAACGATGTGAAAGATAAACAAACAGTGTATATTGTCAAAGTATCAGAAACCAAAAATGGAATAGAACGCATTTTTACGATTTTAAATCCAAATAATTCTGCAGTTGATTATTTATCTTTCATAAAAAAATATACCTCATTAAGACCATCAAATATAAATTGTAACAGTTTTTTTTTTTAAATTCGCAAATGGAAAATATTCTAAACAGCCTGTAGGGATAAATACTTTTAATAAAATGCCAAGTGTTATAGCAACGTATCTAAACTTGCCCAATCCAACGGCTTTTACAGGACACTGCTTTAGGAGGTCTTCAGCCACTATGCTGGCAAATTCTGGAGGAGACCTTCTAACGGTCAAAAAACATGGAGGATGGAAATCATCTGCTGTTGCAGAAGGCTACGTAGACAGCACAATAACACAAAAAAACAAAATTTCTAATAAAATTTTGATGGATGACAGTATGCCATCCACTTCCAAACAAAGCTACAATTTTACCGTTGACAACTCTAATGAAGAATTAGTGGAACCACTCGACAGTGAAACTAAAGTTACACAAAATATTTCAACCTCTTTACTTGAAAAGGCCAAATCCATACCACTCGAAGCTCAAAATAGGGTTACAGAAGTAATATCACAACATTTTTCAAACTCTGTGCTGGAAAAGGCCAAAACCTTAAGTTTTGGTAATTGCAATAATTGCACATTCAATATTAATATTTTTTTTTTCACTAGTGAAAAAAAGTAACTTTTATATTTCTAATATTAGTGGATTATGTGTACGGTAGTAGAAAAAATATTGTATGCCACTCGTGTGTTGCCCTTTTTTGACTTATGTGATTGTCGCACTCGCCTACGGCTCGTGGGACAACATTCACATTCGTCAAAAAAGGGCAACTTTACACACTTGTTGCATAAATAACTATTTTGACTATAAATAATTTTTATTATTTCCTATAGTTAATTTTGGGATTTGCTTGGGGACATCTAACGAAATTAATATCTTTTTGGATCTATAACCTATAAGTTACTGGAACTGTAACATCGATTCACTAAATATTTATAGTATAATTAAGACTATTAACATAAAATCAAAACAAGAACCTAATTTCAAAAGGTTTTTAAATTAAACGCTTTTCATATTAATGGTTAAATGATTAAATATTTTTTATTTGTATAAAAATTTAAAATACATTAAAATTGTTAACCTACAAACGTTATACAATTAAATAACAAATACGATCAAGTAATGCAAAATTTCTGATGCCATCCCATTACAAAAAAAAAAAAAAAAAAAAAAAAAAAAAAAAAAAATGCAAAATTACTTGTGTGTAACATAATATAAATATTTTTCAAATAATTATACAATGAGTACCAATATCATTATCATAGAAATGACCCGGTTTAAGTTACTATTAGTTACTGTCGTCAGTTACTAGACAACTTTGCCATATATCAAACTAGAAATGTAACTTTTTAAAGTTTAAAAACCACTACTAAAATATTTTTTCTCGTAATCGACTGCCAATTAAATAAAAAAAAATTATATGTATAGGTACTGAAATAAAAAATTCCTATTAAATGGCAACAATGATTTTGCGTTTAGGGCGATACATTAAATTTAACTAGGTACAGCGTACAGCTCGCAAAATTACTAGTCAGAGAACATAAAATGATTTGCCAGAGTGTTAAAAATGGAAATATTAAAACTCCAAAGCAATAAATGTTTGTAAATGGTGCATCATTTATTATCACTAAATTGTACACAAAAAGCTCGCTTTGGGTGTTAAAAAATGGTTAATAAAAAATTTGATTGATTTGAGTGTTAAAATTAAAAATGAACATCATTATTATTCACGATATACAATTTTAACAATTTCTAGTAGTTCTATTTTTATTGATTTTTCTGGAAAGTTAATGTTTCTGTCTGTTAGCCACTTAATGATACCATCTTTCTTCCATGAAGTCTGTCCGATACTAATTGAGGCTATTTCGACATTACTTCGAGCTACGTGAAGATACGTGGAAACTTGGAGCTTGGAAGCTACGTGGAAACTACTTCAAGGCTTCGTAGAAAAATACTTGGGAGCTTCATCGAAATTTACTTGGGAGCTTGGAGTTTGGAGAAGCTACATAACTTGGAGCTTGTTTGGAGAAGCTACGTTACTAGGAGCTTCGTCAAAAAATTACTTGAAAGCTTCGATCTTGAAGCTTGGAGAACCTACGTAACTTGGAGTTTCGTTAAAAAATTACTTGGAAGCTTCAAGCTTGGAGAAGCTTAGTAACTTGTAGTTTGGAGCCACTGACAATTACCCCAACGGTAGCATATAAGCACATACGAAAGACAGACGATAATTATCTAAATCTACTCATAATAACTACAAACTAGTAGATTTGGCGACACAACACTACCACATTGAGTTTTGAATTCGATAGACAAAAGGGGATTGTTAAAAGAATATTTATCTCAGCGTGAATGCAGAAGAAACGCTGGGCACGTGCGCAAAGCTTACTAATCCAAGCAGTGGCGGCTCGTAAGTAAAAAATTTGGGGTTCACAATGACCGAATATAGATCTGTCTTCGAGCATATATATTTCATAGAGTCCGCATTCAATAGGGTTTGTTTACGTTCTGAGGGGAAATGTCAAGACACTATTAACAGTGTCGCATCATTTTTACGGGGTTTGCAATTAATATAAATAATAAATTTGATAAATACCTTCAAAATTCTTTAAATTATGCACATATTTTATAAACTTGCATTATTCACTAAATTTACCATTTATTATAAATTATGTTTAACGGCCTTTTTCATAAAATGTAGGTAGTGTTTCTTTTAAAAAAATGATAGAGACGCTAATGGTTACTAACCTGTGAAATGCCCTTGACGATGCCTTTTCTTATTTCTATTTACAACTTACACAAACTCTCACCATTGTTAAAATTTGTATCAGTAAAGTAATAAAATACAAAAAATCACTTATAAACTACAAAAATAAGCTAGAAATTAATGAAAATCAAAAATCAAATGACAGTTCTGTCAATTTTGAACGATTTAATATAATAATAATAATAATAATAATAATAATAATAATAATAATAATAATAATAATAATAATAATAATAATAATAATAATAATAATAATAATAATAATAATAATAATAATAATAATAATAATAATAATAATAATAATAATAATAATAATAATAATAATAATAATAATAATAATAATAATAATAATAATAATAATAATAATAATAATAATAATAATAATAATAATAATAATAATAATAATAATAATAATAATAATAATAATAATAATAATAATAATAATAATAATAATAATACTCTCCCTAATTCACCCCCTTACGAGTGAATTTCAACCCCTGAAGTCGACTGACCGACTTGTGTAGGGGAAGGGACGGCTATTATTATTATTTGACATGCCAAGCAAAACGAAACAGACCAATGGGAATGCTGGACACTATTTTTCCCCCCTGTACCAAAACAAAGTCCATTTGAACGATTGCTCTAGTAAATATATGCTCGAAGATCTCAGTACAGATTTAAATAATACACCTTTCCAAAACATTGAAAGCTTTTTACCTCAATCTGTACTGGGTCACAGATTTACTACTCCGGCTCCATTACGAATCTACTATAACAAATGTAAAATTTCAAATAATAACAGATAAAAATTGATAAAAAAAAAATAAAAAACTAAAACAATGTTATAAAAAATACATTAGAATTTATAAAAAGAATTTAATGATCAGCAAATTAAAATCATTTGAAACAAAAATTTAAGAAATCGAGATGCGCTAAATTGCTGTTTCTTAACTTATCAAGACTGATGCCCCCACGGGCAAACACAGCAGAAACAAAAAATGATTTGATTTCGAACGAAAGAAGTGTTTGAAAGTTGTATTTTCAGTGTTATGAGCGTTGGCCTAAACCACAAGGTATTTAAGAATTGTTCCATGTCACCTTTTGATGACAAATATTGTTCGTTTAGGTCGCATAACATACGTATAGTTGTAATAACATTGGTGCTGTCTAAATTTATTTATCGTTCTTTCAACTGGCTTTGAGATTTATATAGAAATATCGTTTGGTTCTAATAGTGGACCCCCCGGGTGGTTTTTATTTGCACAAAATTCGATAAGGGAGGTAACTTAATTAGGAATGAAATGGCTGCTTATCTGTCGAAAATAAGCTTGCCCGGAAAATTTTATCATGTCGGATATAGGCTGTTCGGCTGAAAAGGACGGAAAAGTTTTATTAGAGTTAAAACGGCTCCAAATTGGGTTGCGACTGGAGCCCATTATAGAAAATTATGGGTTTGTTTATATCGATAAAAATACGATTTGAAATGAACTAGGAACCATGATTATACTCAAAAATAATTGCTATAGTGAAGTCATTTTCCGAAAAAAATATTAATGTTTCAGGGTTGGAACATACCTAATAAGTTTTTAATAAAAATGTAATTGTACATATATTTTACTAATTAATACTAACTTAATGTCCACAGCCAATAGATATATAACTAAATCAAAATATTTAGTGTATATAAAACGTATTTTGATAAATCTTCTGAGAAAATGTTGTGCTAGATATACTTAAAAATTTGTTCTTACTAAACCAGCTGTACTCTTTCGGGCCACAATATTTTTGTATGATAACAAGAGTTGCCACCTTTTTGAAATGCAACATAAAGGACAATTGGTGACGATAGCGATCTGCTTTAAATATTTTCTAAAAAAAAAAAAGATTTTTATGTTGTTTTAATGAGCTTTGAAAAGTCGCAAGAACAGGACTGTAGGTCAACCATTTCAATTACTAATAATCGTGTTTGAGGCTGCACAAAACAGCTTGGAGGGGGCCGCAGGTTGAGTATGGCTGCATAAACCATATTTTCATATTAATAATACTGAAAATCGTAATATTGGAAGCCTAATTTAGTACCACCAACATTGGGGTCATTTACCTATTCCCACCTGTGGTATTTAATTATGATTTTCGTTTAAAGTGTGTAATTTTAAACATCGGAACGTTTGTACACCCGCTGTGTTCCATTTACTAACTAATTACATTCTACAATTAACACTTTTTATGAAAAATTATTCGATCAATTACTGGTATAGAACAATAGATCTATTGTGTACAATTTGGATCGCCATTGGCGGTACCAAAAGTAATTACAAGGTAATCGCTGGACGAATACATGTAAAAATACACTAAGAAAAATATGTTTTGTAGAAAAAAATTATGTATTTAATGGTGATATTTTTAACTGTTTAGGGACTAACTTTGATTTTGTGCACTTAGAAATTATTCAGGTTCACCCTGGACAATTATAAACTGTATTTCAGCTGTGAACATTGCTTATTCTACATTGAAAACATAAAACAATTTTTTTTACATATATGTACAAGGCTTTCATGCTTCAAAAATCCACTTCATGATTAAACAAAATGTCTATTTGGCGGGTAATCTACTGGGTAAGACGCTTAAAACAGCGTCTGTTTAACACAATACATGAGTAATACGCAGTGGCGACTTGTGGTAATTTAAAAATGGTGTTCACAATTATTGTCACAATATGTATTGTTTACTAATAATCTAACTATTAAAACTTTTTTATATATATATACTTGTTAGTTTTGGTAACATATTGCTATGTTCTGATAACAATTTGTCTATGACATAGTCTCATATACCTCCAAGATTCCTCTATAAACAGTACGACATAGTTCAGTTTACCTCCCAGGTACTGATATCGGTAAATATTTAATTAGGTCTTCACGATATAGGTACATATCTAACACAGTTGTTGCGGAAGAGTGGCGAATTTTTTTAGTTGATTCTTGTGTGAGTAGGCGTGGCTTAACCAAAGATTCTAAACTCTTGATTTTGATAAATTAACTACAATGAGAAGGAACGAGATAAGTATTATATGTGAGATAGCCCGTACGAAAGAATGTGGCGTAATTTTATTTAATTGGTGCATACGTGACCTTTAGCACGGGTCGAGAAGTGAATATATTTAACTCGTATTATATTTAGAGGTGTATGCGATTGTGTAAAATCGCTAAAATTGCAGGATTGGTAGTGAATGCATAGTTAGTTATTTAAAGTATAAATAGTGTAAATTTTTTAGAAGTGTGATTTTAACACAAATGACTTGAACAGGGGCGGTCTACACAAAATTATGTTTTGAATTTGAGATTGCATTCTAAAATTTAAACTTTTGGAATTGATAAAAATTATGATTTATTAGCAAAAATAAATATTTATTGCAATATTAATAGTCGAAGATGAATTTAATTACATAAGGAAATTAACGCACGCCTCTGTATAACGTTGTAAAACTACAAACACTCCAGTCCAGTCAAATACTACTCTACTTGAACTAAAGCTAAAGGTAAGTTTTGTTGGCTGTTATTAAAACACATTATAATTAAAGACGAAGAGTAAAAAGGTACTTGATTTACATCTCCTTGGTGGTCTTCGCCTTTAAGCAAACATTTCATTCGACAGGCACGATAGTAGATAGTTGAAAGATAAGAAATTACCGGCAAAAATGATACAGATTTTTGGATGGGTAATGAGTACGTGCAATATTCATTTTATGCAGAATTCGTAATTGAGATTTTACAATAAGTACGTTGCATTCCTAAATTACAGTTACTTAATGTGTACAGATACCAGTTTTTACGTTTGCCCTTAATTATTAATTAATTTAAAGCAGATTCTGCACGTTACAACATCATTTTTGAGTTCAATTACACAGTCAACATCAGTAAAGGTCTAGTAAAAATGCTATATGTATTCTAAATAATAAAACGACTATATTGAAACTTGTAAACTTCTAAATCTTACTATAGTCTATTTTTATGTATGAGAGAGTATTAAAATAATAAAGCGTTCGTAATCCATAGGCGTACGACTTCTTTTAGTAGACAGTTAAAATATTTTTTGAAGTTATTCCTCGAGTATACACTTACATTTTTACCTAATTAACCTGCTTATAACTTCTAAACAGCTGACGATAAAAAAGTGCAATTTTTTTCTAAAATGTTTTATTTTTCCACAAAGTATGTTAAGAACATTGTGTCAAACGGGTTATGTAGGTATAAGGGTTTAAACTTTCACTTTTAAACAACGTTACGTTCATAAATAATAATTTTAATATAAAAACTACTTCTTACCTACAAATCCAAATCAGAATCGAAATCAAAAGATGAACTGTCGCAACCAATATTTACAATGAGTAGCTCGATCATTTCATCAGTAATATTGTCCAACTTCCACATTTTCTCTTCTTCTTTAATAGTATGATTTACTCTTTTCCCAGTTTTCAGGCTTCACATTATTTACAGCCTCCAAAAACAACTGTTTAACATCACTCATTTTAAAAGAATAATTTTTTCTTGAAACTTCTCCCTTTATCTGTGCCCATATCAGTTCAATCGGGTTTACTTCGCAATGATATGGTGGTGATCTAACCACCGTCATCCCACGATTTTTTGCAATTTCATCAATTTCATATTTTTTGAATTTCTCTTTATGAAGGGAACACAAATGATACAGTTCTTTTCTCACAGAACGGGGATGTAACTTAATATTCTTTGAATTTAGCCAATTCTATAAATCTTTTTTTAACCACTTGGTTGTGAGCATTTTTTCTATAAGTCTCGAGTGATAACTTGCATTATCCATTACTATTATACAGTTCTGAGGAAGAAGATCTATAATTTTTTCGAACCACTCTTTAAGGACGTCAGCATTCATGTCCTCATGGTAGTCACCGGTACGAGTAGATTCAAAAGTCAATAAACCACCTTTAACAAAACCGTTTGAACTACCGATGTGTACTATTATTAGTCTGCGCCCCTTTCCTGATGGTGGATTTAAACCAGTAGATAAATTATTTAAAAAAGCCTGTCTTCGACTTGTAACAGTTTCATCTTGCCAAAATTTATTTGGTTTGTGTCCCTCGTTGATCCATGTTTCATCTAAATAAAATATATTTCTTCTTTGGTTTCTCATTTATTTTATAGTCCTTAGGTAATTTCTTCTCCATACTACAATATCGCTTCTTTCTATTAAAATAGACTTTCTGGAATGCTTTTTCCATAGAAAACCTATTTTTTTTTAAAAGATTCCATAGTGTGCTTCGACTCATTTCAGGGCAATCCTTATCATCTCGAACCGTAGCAAGAACTTTGTCTACTGTCGGAAATTCTTTTCTAAAGAAGAACGCATGCACTTTCCTTCGAAGTCTTTCTTTTAAAAGATTTTCTAATTGAAATTTTGGTTTTCCTGGAGCTTTACGTGCTGTTTGAAACTCGCCACATTTCTCTTCTTTAACAACTCTGTAAATCGTAGATTTCCCAACACCAAGCGTACTACTAACTAATTCCACTGTGTCATCAACACTTTTACATAAATGTTTGTCTGTAAATGATTTAAAACAATTAAATATTATTGTTTTTTCATTAACTGTTAGAGGACCGATTTTTTGTCGTTTACGCGGCCCTTCCAAATTTTCCATGACCACACTAGAATTCACACTGCACCTTGGAAGTTGCAACTAAACGACATTTAGTAAATTGTCAAGAATACACAACTAGGACCTCCTTACTAAATGGAAAACCTATAATCGCATTTTCGGTGAAATTTGTTGGGAAGGTATTTATCTACTTATAATTCGATTACTGTAAGAAATTTTTGGAATTAAAATAAAACAAAATTGGCAAATAGGTACTTATTGAAAATAATCTTAAGATACGGCTATGTAATCTTTAATACACAGGGCTTTTGGCCTGTCCAAACCTTTTTCTATTGTTCTGTACAGCTTATGTTTATAAAAGACCAACAAAAGACCCAAAACTTGTAATAGCTCAGGTACATTTATTACAATTTTAGGAAATATTTAGATTATTCTGTAAAAATATTTAAAATGACCGTACTAAGTTTTGCATTAGAAATGATTAGAAATGCTGTTTTATTACTCTCTCATACATAAAAATAAACTTTTTTTTATAATCTTCAAGCTCATTCTCACACTTTAAAGATAAATATATAACTCTAAACATTTCATTAATATTAATCTCATTTTTATTCAACATTGTCCATCATTAATAGCCCGACACAACCGCATACCTAATGCAAATCAGAACTTTAATTGAAAAGTTAGAATACGAATCAGAAACAGTTACGCTTGGCTTAATGGTTTTGACAGAAACTCCGAGGAATATTAATAATTAGTAATCAGTTTAGTAAAGAAAATGTCCAAATACCATTGCGTAACATTTTTTCTCTAATTGGACCCAACGGTCGTCCATACTAATTCGTACATATAAAACTGTGGTTTATTGACACCACGTTTAAATTTTTTTCTAACCGTACATTTGCATTTGTATTTCCTACTGAGGTACATTAATTTTAGGCGAACAGAATATTAATTGTTCTTATCTAGATACCCGTTTACTGTATATGGTAAAATGTTTTATTCAAAATGTTCTGGGAACTATCGATCGTCATTTTCCTTTGTAAACAACTAATAGAAAATCAAAGTAATTTAAGGAAGGGATATTTTTAAATATTTGTTATTCTATAGTCTATTTTTATGTATGAGAGAGTAATTTCTAATGCAAAACTTAGTACGGTCATTTTAAATATTTTTACAGAATAATCTAAATATTTCCTAAAATTGTAATAAATGTACCTGAGCTATTACAAGTTTTGGGTCTTTTATTGGTCCTTTATAAACATAAGCTGAACAGAACAATAGAAAAAGGTTTGGACAGACCAAAAGCCCTGTGTAGGTATTAAAGATTACATAGCCGTATCTTAAGATTATTTTCAATAAGTACCTATTTGCCAATTTTGTTTTATTTTAATTCCAAGAATTTCTTATAGTAATCGAATTATAAGTAGATAAATACCTTCCCAACAAATTTCACCGAAAATGCGATTATAGGTTTTCCATTTAGTAAGGAGGTCCAAGTTGTGTATTCTTGACAGTTTACTAAATGTCGTTTAGTTGCAACTTGCAAGGTGCAGTGTGAATTCTAGTGTGATCATGGAAAATTTGGAAGGGCCGCGTAAACGACAAAAAATCGGTCGTTTAACAGTTAATGAAAAAACATTAATATTTAATTGTTTTAAATCATTTACAGACAAACATTTATGTAAAAGTGTTGATGACACAGTGGAATTAGTTAGTAGTACGCTTAGTGTTGGGAAATCTACGATTTACAGAGTTGTTAAAGAAGAGAAATGTGGCGAGTTTCAAACAGCACGTAAAGCTCCAGGAAAACCAAAATTTCAATTAGAAAATATTTTGAAAGAAAGACTTCGAAGGAAAGTGCATGCGTTCTTCTTTAGAAAAGAATTTCCGACCGGTTCGAGATGATAAGGATTACACTGAAATGAGTCGAAGCACACTATGGAAACTTTTAAAAGAAATAGGTTTTCTATGGAAAAAGCATTCCAGAAAGTCTATTTTAATAGAAAGAAGCGATATTGTAGTATGGAGAAGAAATTACCTAAGGACTATAAAAGAAATGAGAAACCAAAGAAGAAATATATTTTATTTAGATGAAACGTGGATCAACGAGGGACATAAACCAAATACATTTTGGCAAGATGAAATTGTTACAAGTCGAAGACAGGCTTTTTTAAATAATTTATCTACTGGTTTAAATCCACCATCAGGAAAGGGGCGCAGACTAATAATAGTACACATCGGTAGTTCAAATGGTTTTGTTAAAGGTGGTTTATTGACTTTTGAATCTACTCGTACCGGTGACTACCATGAGGACATGAATGCTGATGTCTTTAAAGAGTGGTTCGAACAAATTATAGATCTTCTTCCTCAGAACTGTATAATAGTAATGGATAATGCAAGTTATCATTCGAGACTTATAGAAAAAATGCCCACAACCAAGTGGTTAAAAAAAGATTTACAGAATTGGCTAAATTCAAAGAATATTAAGTTCCATCCGGTTCTGTGAGAAAAAAACTGTATCATTTGTGTTCCCTTTCATAAAGAGAAATTCAAAAAATATGAAATTGACGGTGGTTAGATCACCACCATATCATTGCGAAGTAAACCCGATTGAACTGATATGGGCACAGATAAAGGGAGAAGTTTCAAGAAAAAATAATTCTTTTAAAATGAGTGATGTTAAACAGTTGTTTTTGGAGGCTGTAAATAATGTGAAGCCTGAAAACTGGGAAAAGGCAGTAAATCATACGATTAAAGAAGAAGAGAAAATGTGGAAGTTGGACAATATTACTGACGAAATAAACGAGCCACTCATTGTAAATATTGGTTGCGACAGTTCATCTTCTGATTTCGATTCTGATTTGGATTTGTAGGTAAGAAGTAGTTTTTATATTAAAATTATTATTTATGAACGTAACGTTGTTTAAAAGTCAAAGTTTAAACCCTTATACCTACATAACCCGTTTGACACAATGTTCTTAACATACCTTGTGGAAAAATAAAACATTTTAGAAAAAATTGCATCTTTTTACCTTCAGCTGTTTAGAAGTTATAAGCAGGTTAATTAGGTGAAAATATAAGTGTATACTCGAGGAATAACTTCAAAAAATATTTTAACTGTCTACTAAAAGAAGTGGTACGCCTATGGATTACGAACGCTTTATTATTTTAATACTCTCTCATACATAAAAATAGACTATAGTTGATGCCGATGACACCAAATTAAAAAAAAATATACTACTATTAATTTATTTATAATATAAAATTTGACACGAAATCAAAGACTTAACTACACTTTCATAGAGGATAATAAACAATTGCCAAATATCAAAAACATATTTCTAAAGATAATAACAGAGAGATATGAATTCAAAAATCCAACTATTCCACTTTTTTGATTATTGCTTTTATGTAAAATTTGTATTCCTATTTTGTGATTTATTTTTTTGAGAAAAATTGACTAAAGTCAGTAAAAATTTAAGGAATCATCTTATCTATAAGTTTTATTTAAATTAGGTATCAAGGGGTTTTTAAATAATATACTACAATAATAGATTTGAGATAATTAAATAAATCTGTATCTCTATAGCCCTATTAGATAATAGCATGGTCAAATTAGTAATAGATACCCCTTATATACATTAAATAATTGTAATGGTTCTTCAAAACTAATAAACATATATATCTGAGCCTAGTGGCACTCCTAAAAATGCTTTGTATTGTATTTATTGATTAAGTATGCTCAGTTTGCAATGACAGGTGAGATAAATGAAGCATTCAATTTTAAGAGACCATGCCAAGGTAGTTGCCATTTCGTTCAATTTAGTTTGACTAAACAAAAAAATAAAGAAATGTTTATGTTACCAAATGACATTTAAAAATTGGTTTTATACACTCCCATAGGGCTGGGTAACAAATTTTTGCATTCAGATTTCTGTGTTTAACAATTTTAGATAAAAATAAAAAAATGGGAGTTTTTTTTTCACCGTAACGTTTTAAAAAATTGATGTTTTATATTTAATTGTTTTTAGGATTGAATAATGTATTCACAGCGATGAAGATTTAAATTTATTTGATATTTCTTTTAAATAAACCAAGAAAAACTTTTACAAGCAGTTTTAGCTTTTTTCCAAAATTTTGGGAGGTGCAGAAGATAATTTAATATTGCCCCTAGATATGTTAATACAAAAAAACTAGGAAAAGTAGGTAGGTACTAATAAATTGTAATTTTTGAAACTTTCACAAATCTGTCAATATCTATCGAAAAATCTAGATCAGCGTTACTCAAAGTGTGATCCATGGAGCCCTGGGGCTCCGCAAAGCCTTTGTGGGGGGCTCCGCGAAGAAAATAATAGTCATAACAAAAAAACCATACCTATCGCTACACGGGACTTGGCTTTAGGATTTTTTTGTTTTTTTTTTTTTTTTAGAATTTAGTAAGAGGAAGCAGTATACGATTTTGGTTTTTGGTATTTGGTATTTTGTAACAACCAGCTAACCAAACGTAACAACCAGTTAACCTAAAGACCAACGCTCGTCACCAAATGTAACAACCAGTTACTCCTAAAGACCAATGCTGTCACCAAATGTAACAACCAGTTATGTCTAAAGACCATTTACAACTACTGATAGGTCTTTAGCTACTGTTACTATACTATTAAGGGATAAAGGCAGCGCTTGTCACCAGCCCTAGGATCCTGGAGTCCTGAAGGAACATCCATTCGCCAGTGGCAAAAGAAAATAATAAAAATACAAAAAAAACATCCCTTAATAGCATATGTCGAGCGGTTTTGGCAACTGACTTAAGACTCTCAAGTCCTTAAGGGTAGGAACGCCGAGGCTTAACATGCTCGGAATATTTCTTACTGGTTTTTGGAAAGAGGTGAGAATAAAATAGGTTAATGAACAATAACATGTATATTTAAATATAAGTAAAAAATGATTAACAATTTCAATAAATCAAATCAATCTCTATTTTTGAAATACGACAAGCAAAAATTACTACCCATAATTATAAATCTTTATTATGATAAACCATGTTATTATAATATAATATATGATAAAACTTTAATATAATGAAAGCTTTTACATAAAAAAACTCTTTATATGATAAAACCCTTAAAACTGATAAACATTTAATAAGTAAACTTGGGACGAAAATGAAAGAATTGGCATTTGAAGAAGACTAATGAACTGTTTTAAAATACATAACCCAAACAAGAGATTTAAACATGTTAAAATAAAATAGATATTACCTTTGAAAACAAAACACTACAACACACTTTACTATATATAATAGATATTAATACATTTTTGGGCATAGGTTTGGCCCAACGGCCGCCCCTTGAGTCTCCGTGTCAACGATTGACTCTCTATTTATATCAACCTCAACGTGATTATTTTACAAGAAACGACTTATTTACTTTTAATGATTATTTGCACGATTTGTCCTTAAATTTACTAGTACAATGAACTATTTCTAATTGTTTGGTTTTAATAAATATGTTGAATTAATTTAATAGATATTAAAAATATTAGATATTTTTGGGATTTTTGTTAAATTCTTTATATTTTAAAAATAATAATGCCAATTATTACAATTTTTGGTATTTGAGGACTTTTTTTTAGAAATGTGTTTAGGGCTCCATCAAATATTTCGCTTTTCAAAAAGGTTCCGACACTAAAAAAGTTTGAGAACCACTGTAATAAATTATTAAAACAGAAATTTGTATCGATCAAAGTATAAAGTCACTTTTATAATGAAAAATGTGCTATGTATAATATAAAATGAATAGTACAATAATTAAATAAATAATTTAAATTATCGAATTAAAAATATATTTACAAGGTGAAATGTGTCACACTATCAAAAGTAATAAATAATTTAACAAAAATATGATCAGCACATACATAATTAATATATTTTTAGACGCCTATGGTTAGTGGCCACTCGGACACCTCAGTGAATGTGATGCAGATTCTGATGACTTAACAAAACCCTCGTTTTCGCTGTCACCAAACGTTCTGTAAACAAACATTTTTACACGCTTTTTTCGCTAACATAAAAAGACCAACTCGCATTCAAAGAAGGTCTTCAATTATCTGTTAGTTCATCAAAAACTTTTGTATTCAGCTCAACGCGACGAATACATAAAAAACACTGATATGTAGGTACGTACATGCGACAGTCTTAATGAAGCTTCTGTTTGCCATTACGAAATACGAAGCGTGAAAAGATAAAATTCATAAATTCTTCCAAAGTGATATAAAGAAATATATTATGACACTTAAATAACGTGGTAAATATTTGATATTAAAGATTTTTCGCATGCTCTGGTAACGCGAGGCGCTATAATATCAACGTTAATTTGACAGCTACTCGCAATATATATTTCAAATAATGGAGACGCAAGTAAACCATAAAAAAATTAAATTTTAATATAGTTGAATCATATTTTTATTAGATTTTAATCTTTGGTGAAACACGGTAATATAATAGGAGTTAATTTTTATCCCAAAAGCTAAACTAAGGGAAGAGACATTTATTATTACTATTATTATTATTATTATTATTATTATTATTATTATTATTATTATTATTATTATTATTATTATTATTATTATTATTTGCTTCGGTCATTGGGAAACGAATAAATAAGTGCATCATCTGCAAATAAGTGGATTAAGCAATCTGTTCTTTATAGTGAATATAAAATAAAAACAATGAAGGACCTAAACAAAATGTGTATTAAATTGTTAAATATTAGAAAAGCGAAACGGCAAAAACAGAAATTTCTTATATATTAACCCCCACATGATTTTTTTCCCACAGTTAAGATATAGTCCTAATATTTATTGTTAAAGGGTGAGATTACAGAACGTCTGCAACTTTGCAGATCTGCAAATATGGCGGCAACTTTGAAAATGTGCAAATATGACTGACTTACACATGCAAGTATCAAGTTTTCGTATTCCAATTTTGGGTTTAGTGTTGTTGGGAGTAATAAACCACAATAAATATTGCGAATTTGCAGATATTTTTTGGAATACTTGCGTTTGTAAGTCCGCCATATTTGTAGATTTGCAAAGTTGCAGATCTGCAAAGTTGCAGACGTTCTGTAATCTCACCCTTACAACATTAAAAATAATCTTAATTGAGGGTTAAAAATACTAATCAACGAGTTAAATCCGGAACAATATGTAATTTTTTGATACATTTTGGATGTATTTTGATGTATTTTTGATGTATTTTTGATGTATTTTTGATGTATTTTTGATGTATTTTTGATGTATTTTTGATGTATTTTTGATGTATTTTTGATGTATTTTTGATGTATTTTTGATGTATTTTTGATGTATTTTTGATGTATTTTTGATGTATTTTTGATGTATTTTTGATGTATTTTTGATGTATTTTTGATGTATTTTTGATGTATTTTTGATGTATTTTTGATGTATTTTTGATGTATTTTTGATGTATTTTTGATGTATTTTTGATGTATTTTTGAAATATTTTTGATGTATTTTTGATGTATTTTTGATGTATTTTTGATGTATTTTTGATGTATTTTTGAAATATTTTTGATGTATTTTTGATGTATTTTTGATGTATTTTTGATGTATTTTTGATGTATTTTTGATGTATTTTTGATGTATTTTTGATGTATTTTTGATGTATTTTTGATGTATTTTTGATGTATTTTTGATGTATTTTTGATGTATTTTTGATGTATTTTTGATGTATTTTTGATGTATTTTTGATGTATTTTTGATGTATTTTTGATGTATTTTTAATGTATTTTTGATGTATTTTTGATGTATTTTTGATGTATTTTTGATGTATTTTTGATGTATTTTTGAAGTATTTTTGATGTATTTTTAGATACAATCTTGCTTAATAATGAAAAATCGTAGCACCCATCTTAAAATTTAATCGAACAGGGTAGAAAATAAAAGAGAACACTCCTTCCTACAATTGGTAGTTACAACTTTTACAGTTAAACTTTTTAGTAGTATTTATTTAGCAATCTTTCTTTGGTGTGGAGTAATATATAATAATACCAATTTTCTTGGAATCAAGGTTTCGAATCATCATTTTATTCATCTTCAGGGTCACATAAATAATCAAAATCTTACCTTTAGTAGCAAATGAATAGGCGGACTAATAGTAGGCGATTTTTTCTTTTCCTGGTGACACAAACAAGATTTTATCCACGGCATTTTAAAAGAAAAATATCCCAGATTCGACACAAAAATCCAACCACACAAAACAAAAATATAAACAACTAATAAATGCAATAAAAATCAAACGCGTTAGAGTCGCTAAAAGGGGGGTGAAGGGGTTAGTAAAGCATGTCCGTTATGTTTTCAAATTCCGCGCGTCAAAACATCTGAAGCACGTGCTTGTACGTCACGGTCCTACGTCGATCGGCATGGCCAGCTAAACGCCAAGCTATCGACAGAACAACTGAAAGTTGGTGAAGTCGGTCGCATGCACCAAAGCTCAAATGCCGCGTTGCCGATAAAAAGTTCGAAATTTTTGTCGGGAAATCCGAGATATATGAAATAGTACTCCCAAGGTTTTTAGAATATTTTTAATAGAAAAAGTACTTGGTAAGTTTCAGCGTATAAAAAGGGTGAACTAGAAGCAGCAAAAAATCATTTACTTTTGTCCAAATGTGGTATACGAGCCCCTTCCCATTTCAGTTGGCCCACCTATTAATATTTTCTTTATATAACGACAATAAGAAAGTATTAAAGATTACATGCTTTTTTAAATCATAAATTAATTAACAATGCATTAATTTAGAATTATATTAGAACTAGAAAACATCAATTTTTTTATTTATTTTTAAATTTATTAACACATGGAGCATTATTGCATTATTTCAACTTGAATTCAATGCGTTAGAAAATAAACCAAAATCGAAGATAGCTTTGAAAAAATAACAAACAATAATGCAAATAACTGTCACAAGACAATTTAACCTCTTTTAAGTTAATTCTGTCTAATAAAATGGGTAGAGGAAAAATCATTGACGAAAAAATACGTTTACTTGTTATAAAACATTGCAATTCTGGAAAATCGAACTCGGAAATTGCAAATATATTAGATTTATCACGATATAGTGTAAGAAATATAGTTAAAAGATACAAAACTACTGGTTCAATCAGCCCAAAGCCCCGCCATGTTAGAAAAAGTAAGATTACAAATGCCGATAGACGAGCATTGAGAAGAATTATTGAAACTAACCGTCGTGCTAATTACCTTGAATTAAGTGCTCAGTGGAGTGATGCTGTTAGAAGACGAATTTCGAGATCTTCATGTCATAGAGAAGCTCGCAAATTGGGATTTGGGACCTACAAGTAAGTTTATAATAATAAAAACAATAAAAAACATGGATTGAAGACACTAAAACAATCAAATATGTTTGCTTAAAATTGACAATTTTGTTACAGGTTAAAGAAAAACCACTACTAACTGCGAAACAGAAAAAAAATCGATTAAGATGGTCAAAAGAACATATGAGTTGGACTTCTCATCAATGGGATGCAATACAATGGAGTGACGAGGCCCGATTCGAAGTTTGTGTTGGAGATAGCAGAAGTCGAGTTATTCGCAAAAAACATGAAGCGTTCCATCCAGACTGTCTCAAAAGAAAAGTAAAATTTCCCGCATCGGTCATGGTCTGGGGCAGCATGTCATCTAAAGGAATAGGGAAATTGCATTTTATTGAAGGAATTGTAAATACAAATAAATATTTGGACATTTTGGAGGAATCACTTTTACCGACTATGGAATTATATTTGACATCAGGGAAAGATTTTGTATTTGAACAGGATGGAGCAGGGTGTCACACGTCAAAAAAAGCTCTAAAATGGATGGAAGACTTCGGTGTTCCACTTTTGGAATGGGTTTCTAGTAGTCCCGATTTATCACCAATAGAAACGTTGTGGCATGAGATGAAAAAGGTACTTCGAAAACATCCTGCAAGAACAATACCTGAACATAAACAAAAACTTCAAGATATGTGGGATTCATTTACACCAGAATTTTGCCAAGGCTTAGTTAATACCATGCCGCAAAGAATTTCAGCTGTAATAAAAAATAAAGGTGACGTTACTCAATGGTAAACTTTAAAATTGATTAACGTTTGATTCCAACTATTTGTTTATTTTTTTTTAATTTTATATTAAATAAATATTTTAATGTTTTCTATATATTTTTTATGATTAAACGATATTAAATATATTATTCAATGAATAAAAATTGGAAAGTTCATGCAATATTTATATTTTTAATCTTTAAATACGAATTTCCTAAATTTCAATAGGTGGGCCAACTGAAATGGGAAGGGGCTCGTACGTATACATATGTTTTTATGACGTGAATAGTTTTAGAATTATAACGCCATTGCCATTTTTTTGTAATTAGGCTCCCATTTTTTCTATTTACGCAGATTTTTTTTTTTCGTCACCAATTTTTTTGGCCACCAATTTTTGAGCCACCATTTTTTTTTCGCAATAATTTTTTTGACGCCAACTTTTTGTTGCGCCACCATTTTTTTGCACTCCCATTTTTTTGCACCACCATTTTGTGATATCACCATTTAAAAATGTAACATGATATTGTTAATTTCAAATGTATCATTACATTTTTGAATGCTTAAACTTTTTATTTCGATATTACATAACAATACTAAATTTGTTTTCTATTCGCAAAAAATTTACATTTATAATAATATTGTGAATAAAAATAGTAGTGCCAATCATAAAAACATGGTGAAGACGTCATGTTTTGAAAAATGATGACGTCCAAAAAAATATACGTGTACCAGAAAATGCGCATCACATTTTCCAGAAATTGGAAGCAGTTATCTCTACTTTACAAACCTTCTTATTATTATATTAGTTCTTGTTTTGCTTTTAAACATTGTATTAGTTTTTGTCATTTCTACTGTTACAAAATGAAAAATATTTTGGAGGATTTTTTTACTTTTTAACACATGTGTTGATATTCTTTTCAACACATGTGTGATATACTTTTCAGTACATGTGTGATATGGTTTAATTGACTTTCTCATTTAAAAAAGACGTTTTCTTAAGGATTTTGTGTGTGGTCGAAGGTAAAATAGTGTACACAACTCATTGGAAAGTGTATTTCTCACATTCGTTTATTTTCCGCACTCGCCGATACGCGGATCGTGCTAAACTTCAACTCGTGCGGAATGTTGCACTTTCCACACTTGTTATGTAATATACTATTTCAGTCATTTTGTAAACTACAAACATGCAAATATATTTTAAGTATTCAAATGTCAGTATACTCCCTAAAAACTTAACAAATTTAATAGTGCGGAAAAAAGTTTTTCCGCACTAGTGCGGAAAAGTGACTCTTTCAACACTAAAATGAGTGCGGAAAAGTGGACTTTTCCGCAAGCTAGTAGAAAAAACTTTTACCGGTCTCTAACGTCTACTTTCTGATCTTGATCAGCAGAACGTTATTTTCTGGACAAAAAATTGTTCAGAAAGTGTACCTATATTTTCTGGTCGCTCTTAAAAGAATTATTATTCAGCATCAAGTATTTTTCGTCGACTTGGCATCACCCGAGCGCGATCAGGAAACGCAAGCTCGCTTCGGGCTCAGGGACTACTTCGATTGGCCGACGGTGACGGCGGCGGCAGAGCTAGAGCTCGCTGCCGGCCTACTAGATCTCCATTCTCCATTCTGTTTTATGTGCTGTCTGTTTTGGGGGTGAAGGTCGGATGCAGCAGTAGCGGCAGCGCCGTTCCGTGCCTTATGGGTGTTGGAGAGGTCAAGATGGTATCGCTACGGCAATGGATATGGGATATATCTGGAGGAGGCGCCGCATTGGGAATTGCTGGCTCACATGCCGTCTTGTTATCGGTGTAATTTTAAGGGATTTTTGCGGAAAGGATCCGACAAATGATTGATGGGGATTTGCGGGGATGTGATATGACGTGGGTTTCGGATGGAAAAAATGAAAAGTGATAGGTATTGAAAATTGGATGGTTTTGAAGAAATACGTTTTTTTTTATTTTCTCTTCGATAGAATCATGTGAAATATTATAGATTTAAAAAATCGAGCACAACTGTAGACTTTAGATATCTAGAGAAAATATATTATTTCATTGGTTTTTAAATGTCAAATTATGATTTGTTTATAGGGTTCCCAATTAAAATAGTGGTTTATTCAAAATGTACTTTTCCCGTCAAAAATATATTTTGTCAATTTGACCTTTTTCTTGAAATACTAATATGCCTGGAAGTCCTTCATTCAAAAAATGTCCAATGGATAGCAAGTCTTATAGGTAGAGTCAAAACGCCACAATCTAGGTGAGGCAGGCGCCCCCTTGACCTCGTGTGGCGGCGCCCATGCTTATAGGTTATTTTTATGTATGAGAGAGTAATAAAACAGCATTTCTAATGCAAAACTTAGTACGGTCATTTTAAATATTTTTAGAGAATAATCTAAATATTTCCTAAAATTGTAATAAATGTACCTGAGCTATTACAAGTTTTGGGTCTTTTATTGGTCCTTTATAAACATAAGTTGTACAGAACAATAGAAAAAGGTTTGGACAGGCCAAAAGCCCTGTGTATTAAAGATTACATAGCCGTATCTTAAGATTATTTTCAATAAGTACCTATTTGCCAATTTTGTTTTATTTTAATTCCAAGAATTTCTTACAGTAAGGAGGTCCAAGTTGTGTATTCTTGACAGTTTACTAAATGTCGTTTAGTTGCAACTTGCAAAGTGCAGTGTGAATTCTAGTGTGATCATGGAAAATTTGGAAAGGCCGCGTAAACGACAAAAAATCGGTCCTTTAACAGTTAATGAAAAAACATTAATATTTAATTGTTTAAATAATTTACAGACAAACATTTATGTAAGAGTGTTGATGACACAGTGGAATTAGTAGTACGCTTGGTGTTGGGAAATCTACGATTTACAGAGTTGTTAAAGAAGAGAAATGTGGCGAGTTTCAAACAGCACGTAAAGCTCCAGGAAAACCAAAATTTCAATTAGAAAATATTTTGAAAGAAAGACTTCGAAGGAAAGTGCATGCGTTCTTCTTTAGAAAAGAATTTCCGACCGGTTCGAGATGATAAGGATTACACTGAAATGAGTCGAAGCACACTATGGAAACTTTTAAAAGAAATAGGTTTTCTATGGAAAAAGCATTCCAGAAAGTCTATTTTAATAGAAAGAAGCGATATTGTAGTATGGAGAAGAAATTACCTAAGGACTATAAAAGAAATGAGAAACCAAAGAAGAAATATATTTTATTTAGATGAAACATGGATCAACGAGGGACATAAACCAAATAAATTTTGGCAAGATGAAACTGTTACAAGTCGAAGACAGACTTTTTTAAATAATTTATCTACTGGTTTAAATCCACCATCAGGAAAGAGGCGCAGACTAATAATAGTACACATCGGTAGTTCAAACGGTTTTGTTAAAGGTGGTTTATTGACTTTTGAATCTACTCGTACCGGTGACTACCATGAGGACATGAATGCTGATGTCTTTAAAGAGTGGTTCGAACAAATTATAGATCTTCTTCCTCAGAACTGTATAATAGTAATGGATAATGCAAGTTATCACTCGAGACTTATAGAAAAAATGCCCACAACCAAGTGGTTAAAAAAAGATTTACAGAATTGGCTAAATTCAAAGAATATTAAGTTCCATCCCGGTTCTGTGAGAAAAGAACTGTATCATTTGTGTTCCCTTCATAAAGAGAAATTAAAAAAATATGAAATTGACGAAATTTCAAAAAATCGTGGGATGACGGTGGTTAGATCACCATCATATCATTGCGAAGTAAACCCGATTGAACTGATATGGGCACAGATAAAGGGAGAAGTTTCAAGAAAAAATAATCCTTTAAAAATGAGTGATGTTAAACAGTTGTTCTTGGAGGCTGTAAATAATGTGAAGCCTGAAAACTGGGAAAAGGCAGTAAATCATACGATTAAAGAAGAAGAGAAAATGTGGAAGTTGGACAATATTACTGATGAAATGATCGAGCCACTCATTGTAAATATTGGTTGCGACAGTTCATCTTCTGATTTCGATTCAGATTTGGATTTGTAGGTAAGAAGTAGTTTTTATATTAAAATTATTATTTATGAACGTAACGTTGTTTAAAAGTCAAAGTTTAAACCATTATACCTGCATGACCCGTTTGACACAATGTTCTTAACATACCTTGTGGAAAAATTAAACATTTTAGAAAAAATTGCACTTCTTTACCTTCAGCTGTTTAGAAGTTATAAGCAGGTTAATTAGGTGAAAATATAAGTGTATACTCGAGGAATAACTTCAAAAAATATTTTAACTGTCTACTAAAAGAAGTGGTACGCCTATGGATTACGAACGCTTTATTATTTTAATACTCTCTCATACATAAAAATACACTATAGAAGCATGCTAATTTGAGAAAATTGACAATTTGTCTTTGTTGAAGTTGTTAAAAGTACTTTACAATGATATTTTTTTAATATACGACACTGTCCCATACATAAGCGCGAGGGAGGCGCCTGGATGTTTCTTGTCAAGTTCCATATCGTCGAGACTATTTTTGGGATATTTAAAAAAAATATTCTCTTTTTTTGTTGCATTTTAAATGCTTAAAACACATTAATGTTGTAAGTCTGCCGTCTGACACTGACGTTTGTTCTTTGAAACGAAAAAGCTTACTAAGAATATAAAACAAAATTATTTCATACGTTTCAGATAGAATATTTCGTACTATTGCGTTCAAAATTCCGGTCTTCGACTGCCAGTTCACCGTCAACTTTTAAATTTAGCATCGACAGCCTAACCATCATAGGTTCTGATGCTTATATGAAACACGAAACACCAAAATAAAAATTTCGAAATAGAAAAGTAAAATGGATTGATCGGAATATATGATTTTTAAATTGAATGTGTCAATCATAAATATACGAGTAATGTTTGCTCTTTTTACGAAAATAGCACAACCATATTAAATATACTTACAGGGTATCGACGAAAATAATGGATTCCTAGAAGGCGTAGTAGAATTACATTTTCAGTAAATAAAATAAGTTTTGTCACATCTCAATTGAAGCACTTATTAAAGTGGTGATCCAAAACTTATTGAAAACTATAGACACCTTTGTTAGTTCGTTATCTAGTTTCTCTAAAATAAATAATGTTTTCATTAAAGAACAACTTGGTTACTTAAAAAAAGATCCATGATCTACTGAAAACATTGCAGACAAAAAAAAACAATAATTTAGCTTTAGCAGTACTTCATGACTTATCGTATTTTATCATATTTATCAGGAATAATACCTGCAGATTTTACTGGATAAAATCATTCTGACTTTCAATCATTTTCAAACACTTCCACTCATTTTTATTTTTAACAGATCGCAAAATACCTATAAGTAAAAAAAATATTAATAAAAATAAATATTCTTTCCAGTTTTCCAGATTTTTCTTTGCAGCAAATCTTTTATTAAATAAAACGTGAAGCTTTTCTCTGTAATATTTCTCCGCAATATTTTAAAATTTTATTTGTGCTACCATTCAGTTCCGGAGCTTTCGGATTTTTCAATTTGAATAACGTTGGTTTAATTTTTCTTTTGTAATACATCGTCCTTTGGGCTATATATCTTTCACAATTTTCTTTTCTTTTTGTTTCTATTTGGGTACATTAATAAGTATGATAAACTGAAAGACAGTGATTTTGAAATCCTTGTTGAAACTTGTATTTTATAGTGAAACGTAAAGAATACAAGCGAGCGAAAAAAGAGGTAAAAATGTATAGTTAATACCGGAAGATGAAAATATATTGCTTTAGTTTGCAACTTGGAAAAGTTTATTGGAAAACTACTTCTAACCAACCAAAATATGAAATGAGTTTTGTTAACATAGTAATATGGAAAAGTTGCAGGAAATAAAATTATATACAGAGTCTTCAGTGACTAAATCGATGTCATCAGTTGGCTAAAAGTAACATTCATAACTTCAGTAGTAACCCCAAAAACAATTTTATTATCTTATTTGACAAAACAGGTACTTAAATTGTCATAAAAGTCATTAAGAACAGCCATTTTCAATAAATTAGATCACGAGGAATATAGGTATTGTTGAAAGCTTGAATTGGTATTTTAAATTGAGAAAAGAGACAAAGCCAATGGATTTAGAAACCTAATTAAATAAATATAGAAGAGCGAATCGAAATGAACAAAAGCAGAAAGACAGAACAGCAGAGGAGAGATAAAAAAGAAGGTATCGACAGAAACGCAGGTGTAACACAGAACATACATAGCAGGAGAGCAGTAGAAAAAAAAGTAAATAGAAACCATTTGAAATTTAAAGGAAGAAAAGAAAAATTAACACTTTTTTGTAATTTTCAATCAATCAATCAAATCTCCTCAGTTTTGAGATCTATATTGCTAATTAGAAACCACATACAGGGTATATTCATATCAATAGATTAATGGCTGATCTGTTAGGAATAACTCCATCCTGTCCCACAACCTAAATCTATATTGAAGTCACTGATATTAGCTCTGATATACGTTGCTCTTACAAGAGTATTTCATACGATAAATTTGTAGTCTCAAATAAAAACCAAGCCAATCATAGTTTGCTTATAAAAAATTGTGTTTGATAATATATAACTTCTTTAGACTGGATCAGTAGAATTATCTCTTTGGACACGATTTGTCATAATTATGTTTCATTCACCACCAGTGAACTGGATAAAGTAAGGTTTCACAAATGTGGAATGCCATATCACCTAAGCATTTTCCCTTAAATTTCACAACTAGATTCACTAGTCTGATCTTTGTCTTTGTCAGTTGTAAGCAAGTAGAGTTAGGTTTGATCCAGAACACTGCAGTCTCTTGCAGTTGACCTGGAAGAGTATGTTGAAGGTTAGAAGAGGTGTCATGTGATCTAATCCCATGTTTAATATAGAATCATTTACTTCATGTGTTATTCTGGTATGTTTTATATGTCCCAGTGGGTTCCAGTTGTTGGAGATTTCCAGTCTGTATGCACTCATTCTGACCTCCCCCTTTATGACTAGGTCAAGGGGTGGGAGGTTTAGAATGATTTCCATAGAGACTGTCAGTGTACTTCTCAGTGCTCCTGTACTACAAAGGCATGCCAGCTTCTGAACTCCTGAGAGTGTATTGAGGACTGTTTTCTGGTTTACTTTTGGTGACCGCTCCATAAGTTATCATGGGTCTTGTTATTGCCAAATATAGCTAGTGGACCATTTTTTGTTTTATCCCCATGTTTTCTAAATGCCAGTCTCACTACAATGATGGTTCCAAGTAAGTTTGCTATCTAGGATTAGACCCAGATATTTTACTTGGTTCGTTTTGATTAGCCTTCCTCCAAACAGAGTCGGAGTTTCTAAAACCTTCAACCTTGTTTTCCGAGTAAAGGTTATGAGTTGTGCCTTGTCAGGGTTTATCAAGAGGTTTTTCCTAACACACCACATTTATGTCAGCCTAATAGCTCTTTGCATGAGTTTAAAGACTATGGTTTGCGTACAGCTCTTGATTGTTCAGCGTTTCCTGCAGTTCATCTGCTACTGGGTTCCACAGTGGGCATCCCATGAATATTTGTGTCTGTACTTGCCGTCCGCGTAACATGTCTTCTATTCACCAGCAGATGGTGTCTTCTATTCCATGTTTGCGAGCGGCGGAGGTATTATCAAAAGCTTCTTCTACGTCAAGAAATGCTCCTAGGACTATTTCTTGGCTACTGAGTCCCCCTCTCTCTTGGTTACGAGATAATGCAGAGCAGACTCACAAGATTTTCCTGATCGACAGCCTACAAATATGCGGAACCAGCGTTTCTATTGCCTATTGCAAAAGCACAGGCAGTACCCCATGTGGTCCCGGTGATTTGTATGGATTGAAGGTGCGTATTGCCCATGTTACTTTTTCTGTTGTGACTACCCGTTTAGCAGTTTCCCACTCTGGGCTGGAGACTCTTTTTTGAGAGTTCCAGTTCGTGTGGGTTTGGAATGCTGCATTCGAGTGTGTTGCACCTTTAGTCTCAGTCAAATGGATGCTTCATACCTAGAATGGTTAGACTATGAGGCTCTTGTTAACCAACAAATTTTTCCTAATCTAGTTAAATAAATTTTTGGTATTAGAGGTTAAAAATTTGCTGAAACAAACGTCCAATATCAAGAAGAATGGCACCAGATTCTTAAAATGAAGACGCTTATCCAGAAGATTAATCTTTGGTACTACCAGTGTTAAGAGATGATAGTAGAATGTGTCATTATCTGATGTGTGTATGCTGTCCTATAAATGTTATCAAAAAATTCAAATTGCCTTAATAACACTTAGGCATAATTTACCCCAAGAATAAAATAATTATTTACGACCTTTCAGAAATGAGACTGATAAAGTTAAGCTCGTAGTGTCGAGCAGGAAACAATTTCCAATATCAAGCTATCTGTGCGTCCATCCTTTCCACCGACAGGAGACAACTTTTCAAAATCTTAGACACTACTAGTAAAATGCGATATAATAAACACTTTCAATATACCCAGCAAGCGCAATTCTTCATAAATGAACGGCTTGCCAAGAGTTAAGACAGTATGCACAACCCACAGTCTACCGTGATAGCAGCCTCCCATCATTTAATAAATTTGTGGTTAGCGGACATTCCACGTTACTATTACACAATGCATTTATTCCGGGCCGGGCCCCCAGGGACTCCGGATCTCTCTAGTCTGCAATTTTCCTGTAGCGGAGCGACCGGATCGCCGCTTGAAAAATCGCTGCCGCATTTATGTGCCCGCCTGCAATATGTGAAAATTAAATCTGGCAACAGTATGGACTGATAACGGTTTTTAAAAGAGAATATTGGTAATTCAATAGTTTGGAAATCAGTTTATTTAAGAAACTATTGAAAATAAAAAAATAAATAAAAATTATAATGGTGGGTATTGACGTTTTTATTTTTAAGAGACATATAATGGATTTTTAATTTTTTAATTTAACTAAATATAAATTCATACAAATTCAAATTTTACATTATGAAAGAACAAAACATCAAATATGAAAAAAATTGGTTTAATATCGTGTGTTGCTTCATCTAGCTCTTATCACATCCCAACAACGCTCTGGCATGCTTCAAATCAATGTCTCTAAATAACCTTGATCTATATCTTCCCAGTCTGCAGTAAAAAGTTGTTGCAGGTGCTGAAGACTGGCTGCAGGGATGTTTCCAGCTCTAACCTTTCTGTATAGATGGTCCAAAACGTGTTCTATCGGGTTTAAGTCTGGACTACGCGCTGGCCAATCTAAAACACGAATATTGACCTCTTGAAGGTACTTAGTTACTATCCTGGCTACATGGGGCCGAACATTATCATACATTAAAAGAAAATCGTCATCGATAAATGAGGTGTAAGGCATAATATGTGGTTCCATAATGCTGTCAACAGTTTCGGAACCTCCATCAAGCAGTACTAATTCCGTGTGAGCCCTTAAAGATATGCCCCCCAAAGCATAATAGACCCTCTCCCGAAAGTGGTTGAGTGTGTTGTGTTGCATTGGAAGGAGCGCTCTTCATCTCGTCTATAAACAGGTATTCGTCAATCTAAAGTGTGTATCTTGATTCGTCTGTGAAGAATACATTACCTCAGTCATTTGCATTCTAGTTTACATGTCTTCTCGCAAATGCTAACCGTGCTACACGGTGCTATCTGGTGAGACGAGGGGCAGTGACAGCCACTCTAGCTCTAATTCCAGACTGTCTGACTCTTTCTGAAGATATTCTCACATTCCGAGCCGCAGCTAAATCTTGCTGAAGTTGTGTTGCAGTAAAATGTATTCGACGTAGAGCCTGTAAAGTCAAAAATCCTTGGTCTACGGGAGTAGTTGCTCGCGGACGATTTGGTACTGCTCTTCTCTCATAACCTTCTGTTCCATGGAATCTAGCAACCACTCGAGATACTGTCAACTGCGTTAATCAGTTGACAGTAGCTACATATCGCTGGCTCTGCTCATCTTCCACTAATAATTCTGACACCTTGATATCTTGGACTATTCCAAAGATAGTGCCTGAATACGGGGAAAGCAGGGGAATACAATTGACCCAAGAGTTTGCAGTGTTCTGGGCCAAACCTAACCCTACCTGCTCATAACCGACAAAGATAAAGATAAAAAAAGAAAACCAGACATAATTTAAAGAAAATGGTTCTTAAACATGACGCATTTAGTTGCAACACCATGTATAAAATCAAGTAATCTGTAGGGATGGATTCGATCTATAAAATCATAATTAAAGGTGAAAAAACGATGATAAAAAAGCGTTGGAGAAATTATTGCTATCTGGCATGACGCGCAATATTGTTATTGTTTTCTAGGACTCTGCGAGAGATTATATCGTCCTTCTAATTACATCGCTTAATTTATTGTCTTCTCTTTGGAGATAATTATTTTATCTTTGTTTGGGCGTTCCGACAACGTCATATAAACAACGTAGATGGAACTTGCTATAAAATAAGTGTATTGATGTAGTTATGTGTTGTTGCTTAGTTGAAAAATAAAATATCAAGCTCCAAATATTATTTATATAGACTCAAAGTAGTCATAACATTTAGTCTCCTTTCTTTATAGGAAAAATTAAGTGCTCTGCTAACTGTGGCTGAAAAACTCAAATAAAAATGAGGAGGATCTCAAAGCAGTGAAAGATTCAAACTTTCCTTTTGAAGATTTATTTAGTAACAATAGTAAGTTATTGTAATTTGACAAATTAAAATGCCGTCCTTTCTTTTTTATTTGGTCTCTACAGTGCAGTCTTGCGAACAATGTATTTCACGAAAACAAAATCTGTTAGAATTTATTATGTATTCTTGCTTTAAAAACTCAATTTTAGACACCACCTTTTAAGGGTGACATCTCGGAAAGGGATGGACTAAGAAAATTTTGTTATAGGAAAGACCCATCTTAATTGCATACGAGCAATCACTTCCTAAATTTTGTCGCATGAATTTAGAAACACCCTGTATATCAAGGAATTAATAGGTTTTCATCTTCAGCGATGTAGCTATTAGCAGGGCAACAAAAAAGCAACCGACGATTGCTTTATCCACCACGGAAGGGGAATATACGGCTTTGAGCCTAGCAGCTCAAGAAGCAATATTCCTAAAAAAATTGCTGGGAGAGCTGGAAGAGAAAGAACCACAAAAGGTACCCATATTCAGTAACAAGAAAGGAGCTATTGATTTGAGCAAAAATAACGCTTATTGCCCAAGATCCAAGCACATCGACATAAAGCACCACTTCGTCAGATAGAGACAAGAACTTGGTGAAACAGAAGTCAAAGTGATTGGAACGAAGGACATGCTGGCTGATTCTTTTACCAAAGGATTAGTTGGTGAAAAATTAAAAATAAATTAAGATAGGATAGGACTAAAGGAAATTTCGAAATGACATAAAGTGGGGGTGTTAGAATTTATTATGTACATTTTGTATCATCCTCTACAATTAATATTTAGTTGTTTTATGTTTTCATATATATCAAGTGATCTGAAAGTGTTGTCAAGTAATTAATAAATTATTCTAAAAGTCATCCTACATTATTTTTCTGGCTCAACCTACTGCTCACACTTTTAACTGTCAAAAGGTCAGACCAGTTTCATGTTGAGAACAAAAATTAGGCGATATTATTTATCTAGTATTTATATGATCGATTGGTCCAGGTAATTTTATGGCGCAGCGCTATCACAATCGATTGTCTATCATTTTCGACCCTATAGAGGTACGCCACGGCTATTCTATAGATAATAGCACGTTGCACCATGCACGCATAGATCATGATTCATGGTCGAACGCGGGCACAAATTAAAAATCGAATTTTTGAAAAATCAGAAAGCGGAAGACGGGGCTGAATGCGTCCGACGGAGCGTGAAGCTGTGGCGGATACTACTTTTAAAATAATTTTCGGTTTCGCTGGTCGTGGACACAAACAGGCGTTGCTGATGGTAAATTAATTGATAGGCTGGCAGAGGAACAACACGCCGTGAAACGGTATTATTTTGTTTTTCTCGTACAGGAATTAAATTTGTACTATGATAAAGGCAAAGAAAAATACAACAAAAGGGTGTAACCCGTACTGTCGTAAATTTAATTTTGCCAAGAAATAAATAATATTACATAACATTTTTTCTTTTGATATAATGCAATGATTGGATGGATGACTGGATTTTACAATTAATCTACTAAACAAAAATTTAGATATAACACTTAAAGTTAATGATGTAAACAAAATTTTTGCATTGGAAAGAAATTTAGACAGCAAAAATTTACCAGATATATAACAAAACAAGCTATTTTAAAAGTTTGCAATAAACTAAAGAGAAAGAAACTATCAATTGCAGAAGATTTAAGGGGTTCCTCTAGTTTCTAGGTTGTTGTTTTTACGGCTTTTTTAATAATTTTTTATGGGCAAACCATCGAAATAACAAATCTCATTGTTTTTACATAATCTTTATTAACATTTAAATGAGCTTTACACATTTTTTGAAGACAAAATATATAATAGAATCAAAGTTATAGTGGCCGACAGGAAGTGAAGGAGGTGCTTGACGGTGACCACGATATTTTAGGGGGGAAACACTGGCTAGTCGTTTCTGCGGCACAAACTTTAAGAATTATATCTTCTTCCTTTATTTTTATTTCAAAAAAATTAGGTTTTTTCTTCTAACGTTCTTACACTCTAACTATTATTTCACACTAAAATGTAATTGATACTTCATACTCCACTAGTAACAAATTAATACTAGTTTATAGTGTATTTCAAAGTGTTTACCATTAATGGTAAAGTTCGGGATGTAATGACGAAAGTTTAGGAAGTCCAACGTTATATATGCATATATATGTAGTCAGCAAACTGAGAAATACGAGTATTAAATTCCCTTCGTTTGATAATAAGGTGACCAGTAATTTGTCCCCAAGAACTGGCAATTAAAACTTAGTTATATATAGGCGACCAAATGTTAATGAAAGTTAAACATATACTTTCAATTTCATTCACTACACTTGTTTAATTTTAGTTTAACACATCTGTAGCAGTTTTATTAACATTATAATGTAAAAAAGCTGTTTCATTCACGAATAAACTACAATCGTAAAAAGTAAACATTACCTTAAAAGTCTTAAAAGCGCCATTGGATAAGTAGAAATGTATACGTTAAGAAAATAAAATTGCCTGTCTTTATGGTAACTTTACAGTAAGGTCGATTGATAGCAAACTGCGATTAAAGTATTGAGTCAGAAGAAAGAGATACACCATGGTTTTATTCTTTCGATATTATATTATGTTACTGTGAAAATAAGGCACCGGACGAAATCTACAAGTACCCAGCCTTATCCCTGCACAAGAGGCATTGTAGAGCTGGACTATCCCTTACATATTCTCGTAAGAACAGAAATGGAGAATATTCAATATTTCGCAGACATACTGACTGTTTCTGATTCCTTGTGACATAATCGACACTCCATTGTCTGCGCCTACTTTGTTCTGGTGTCCTTTAACTGGTCCATGCCTAGTAACTACTGTTGTGTTAAGCTGTCTCCTATCCAAAGAGAATAGTTCTTCTGTTCATTTTGAACATGGTATTCTCATGAAGATGTTCCCATGTGCTTGTATTAGGAAATTCTTTTTGTTATGTTAGCTCCGAACCCAGGCTTTTATGAAACCTCGTACTATACATTTTGGTATAAACCTAAGGTTTATATCTTTTTTAAAAATTTCTTCTGGCCTTCGGCTTCTAAGTTCGTCAGCCTTTTCATTGACCTCGATTTCTTGATGACTCAGTACCCAAACTCTTTTTCAGTCTTCCAATATATCAAAAATTAAGCCACCGGACTATAAACCTTGCAACACTTTTAAATAAGTCACTATCTCTAACTATCTCACTTTAGATGAATGAACTTGTTTAAAAACTACGAGTTAAAATCGCCTTTTACGGTTTTTGATGGTCAGATAAATTATTTTATTTATTTCTGAGAGAAACGCAAAGCCCATTACAACATTTTTTTATGAATTCATTTATTTAACCAACTATGGTACTTAGTCTCACGTAGGCTTTGTTACTATTTACAAACGCTACTTTAGGTACCTGGAAACAAGGTAAAGATAGCTAACAGAAAAAATATAGTAGCAATAAATTAGCAATCAAATAGTAATAAAACAGTAATACATAAGCTATTCATTGGCAATTAATTAGCAATAAGATAGCAATAAATTAAATGAGTTATCAATTAGCAATGTTAGTAATAAGTTAGCCATAAATTACCAATAAATTAGCAATAAAATAGCAGTAGAAATAGTAATAAAACAGCAATAGATTAGCTATACATTGGCAATTAATTAGCAATAAGTTTACAATAAGATAAATTAAATGAGCAATAAATGAGCAATAAGTTAGCCATAAAATAGCAATAAAATAGCGATAAAATGGCAATAAAATAGCAATAAAATAGCAATAAAAATAGTGATATAACAGCAATACATTAGCTATACATTGGCAATTAATAAGCAATAAGTTTACAATAAATTAGCGATAAATTAGAAATAAATTAGCAATAAATTCGTCATAAAATAGCGATAACAGGTCAGAAAATTAGGTATTTAGTTATTTAGAAAGGAAAAATAACAATGTTACCTTGCACGCTTATGGAATTCGGTATCTTCCACACCCTTAGTATACTCCTTTCTGTTTTTAGTGGCTGGTCATATTTTTGCCAATTTACCGTACTTTATAGCTCGACCTCTAACATCTTTACGTTACTATTTTATTATTTTACCATTACACGACCCATTCTATATAATTATACAGGGTGCACGAAGTAGTACAAAGCGAGATCATAAATAACAATAACATTCTTATGTGGATAAAAATTATTTTCGGAATTTATTCGAAACCGATGGAAGATTTATATCCCCGGTCCATTAAGATGATATGGTGTTGGTTAGGGCCATAAACAACTCGAAAACCTAAGAAGTATTTATAGAATAACTTATTTTATGAATGTATGCCTCGCCGAGTATTATAAAATGGCGGAAGAAACCGTATATACGTGTTCAAGGTCTATGAATAACTTGGCTTTATATCGGAACGTATATATATCATGATTGAACATTTTTCTGAATATTTAATTTCATAAAACATGAAGTCACATTTGAATAATGTACTGGGTGGGTAAAGAGCCTTTAAGAACTTTTAAATTCAATTGCTATACATAATTGTGGTTTTCTTACAGCTCAAAGAGTTGAAAGTTATAAATTTTAATATTTTAATAAAATCTCTCAATAATCTTAATATCGATCATTTTAAATTTATTTCATAAATAGAACTACTAAAAGCAACGTGTAATAATCACCACGTTTTACTCATCAAAGCAAGCGTCGAATCTAAAAGCTACCACCACTTGAAATTGAAATTAATTTAATTTCAAATCTTAACGCTAACGCTAATAGGTACGGGTTATTTTAGGTTAGGCTTCTACAGCATCTTTATCGTTTGTTATTCACACTTTATTTATTATTCAATCTCTTCTGGTATTAATATTACCAGAGTCTGACTTTGGAAAGCGCAAATTACAATGGCTCGGCGTCCATAGAAACAGGAAATGACTTAGTTGTAGTATTGGAGTAATAAATTAGCAACAAATTACTAATAAATAAGCAATAAATTAGCGATAAGTTTGAAATAAAATAGTGACAAATGTAAAATGAAGTAGCGATAAATTCTTATAGTCTATTTTTATGTATGAGAGAGTAATAAAACAGCATTTATAATGCAAAACTTAGTACGGTCATTTTAAATATTTTTACAGAATAATCTAAATATTTCCTAAAATTGTAATAAATTTACCTGAGCTATTACAAGTTTTGGGTCTTTTATTGGTCCTTTATAAACATAAGCTATACAGAACAATAGAGAAAGGTTTGGACAGGCCAAAAGCCCTGTGTATTAATGATTACATAGCCGTATCTTAAGATTATTTTCAATAAGTACCTATTTGCCAATTTTGTTTTATTTTAATTCCAAGAATTTCTTACAGTAATCGAATTATAAGTAGATAAATACCTTCCCAACAAATTTCACCGAAAATGCGATTATAGGTTTTTCATTTAGTATGGTGGTCCAAGTTGTGTATTCTTGACAGTTTACTAAATGTCGTTCAGTTGCAACTTGCAAGGTGCAGTGTGAATTCTAGTGTGATCATGGAAAATTTAGAAGGGCCGCGTAAACGAAAAAAAATCGGTCCTTTAACAGTTAATGATAAAACATTAATATTTAATTGTTTTAAATCATTTACAGACAAACATTTATGTAAAAGTGTTGATGACACAGTGGAATTAGTTAGTAGTACGCTTGGTGTTGGGAAATCTACGATTTACAGAGTTGTTAAAGAAGAGAAATGTGGCGAGTTTCAAACAGCACGTAAAGCTCCAGGAAAACCAAAATTTCAATTAGAAAATCTTTTGAAAGAAAGACTTCGAAGGAAAGTGCATGCGTTCTTCTTTAGAAAAGAATTTCCGACAGTAGACAAAGTTCTTGCCACGGTTCGAGATGATAAGGATTACCCTGAAATGAGTCGAAGCACACTATGGAAACTTTTAAAAGAAATAGGTTTTCTATGGAAAAAGCATTCCAGAAAGTCTTTTTTAATAGAAAGAAGCGATATTGTAGTATGGAGAAGAAATTACCTAAGGACTATAAAAGAAATGAGAAACCAAAGAAGAAATATATTTTATTTAGATGAAACATGGATCAACGAGGGACATAAACCAAATAAATGTTGGCAAGATGAAACTGTTACAAGTCGAAGACAGGCTTTTTTAAATAATTTATCTACTGGTTTAAATCCACCATCAAGAAAGGGGCGCAGACTAATAATAGTACACATCGGTAGTTCAAACGGTTTTGTTAAAGGTGGTTTATTGACTTTTGAATCTACTCGTACGGGTGACTACCATGAGGACATGAATGCTGATGTCTTTAAAGAGTGGTTCGAACAAATTATAGATCTTCTTCCTCAGAACTGTATAATAGTAATGGATAATGCAAGTTATCACTCGAGACTTATAGAAAAAATGCCCACAACCAAGTGGTTAAAAAAAGATTTACAGAATTGGCTAAATTCAAAGAATATTAAGTTCCATCCCGGTTCTGTGAGAAAAGAACTGTATCATTTGTGTTCCCTTCATAAAGAGAAATTCAAAAAATATGAAATTGATGAAATTGCAAAAAATCGTGGGATGACGGTGGTTAGATCACCACCATATCATTGTGAAGTAAACCCGATTGAACTGATATGGGCACAATGTTTAAAAGTCAAAGTTTAAACCCTTATACCTACATAACCCGTTTAACATACCTTGTGGAAAAATAAAACATTTTAAAAAAAATTGCACTTTTTTACCTTCAGCTGTTTAGAAGTTATACGCAGGTTAATTAGGTGAAAATATAAGTGTATACTCGAGGAATAACTTCAAAAAATATTTTAACTCTCTACTAAAAGAAGTTATACGCCTATGGATTACGAACGCTTTATTATTTTAATACTCTCTGATACATAAAAATAGACTATAATAAGTTAGCAATAATATAACGATAAATTATCAATAAATTAGCTATAATGTAATAATAAATAGTAGTCCTAAGACCCCAATATTCCGTAAATAGTCATAGTCCACGGCTAGTTTAACATAGATATATTGCAGGACCTACATTTTCGTTATAGTATCAAGGCAATAAATCAGAAAAATTAGCAATGCATTAGCAATAAATGGGTAATTAATTTTCAATTATTTTGAAAATAAATTAGCAATAAACTAGCAGTAAATCAGCAAATAAATTAGCAATATTCTAGTAATTTTAGTGTCGCAGTGGAGGTATAGAATCGAAAAAGACTTTAACTTATGTTTTATTTTAATTTATGCGAGTAACTTTTACAATTATAACACACTCAAGACATATGACATACATATAAAAAATTGACACTTAACTTATGATACGACAGGTTAACCAACCTCTACAAAAATAAACGAACTAAAAATTAGATTTGCCATTGTGCGAATAGATCTCGCTACCTGTATATTTGACAAATATATTAGTAATAAAGTAGACATTTCTAACCATTTGGGTGCTAATTTGACACATGAAGCAGCAACAATCTGAAACTATGGAGCAAATTCGTCTTGAGTGCGGTCCTGGATTTTATTAATTCAATTTAAATAGTGCCGCCACTTGATTTGGACCGGAATGAAATGAGAGTAAGCATTGATGTAAATTATTACCATATGTATACGCATAAGCGTCGTTACTGATATAAAAAAGGTTACTCTGTAGTGTATAAGGAACACTTGTTCGTGGGTCTGTGTTTTCAATAAATGGAATGTAAATATTTATTTATAAGCTTGCGACTGAGTGATTTGATTTGATTTTTTTCGACCTCGATATTTCTGCGTTTCGATGAACTGAACGTTGCATTAGTTCAATCATTTCTGGGAGAATTATTATAAATGGTTCGATGAGATGATGATTGTGGACTTAGAGTTTGAGAAGGTCAAATACAAGTATCCTTTGGAAATGAAAATCAAAATCAACAAAAAACTTGGAAAAGTTACAAATCCAGATATTTATATAGGGATTAATAGACAAAACTGGAAACAATAAATTTAATCTAGAATGAAAATACAGGGTGTCCCAAAATTCCGTGTACATAGCTTGATTTTTACTAAAAATTTAAAATTGATATCGTTTTTGGCGTTTAATTTCTATTTTTTTTTATTTCAGCTTATCTTAACCCCCCCCCAGTATGTTCACAAATTTTTTTAGATCAATTGTTTTGTGTCCCCTTATAGATTTTGATTTTTGCTAAAAAAATTTATTGATATTATTATCGAGTTATGATTTTTTTTTTAATTTCAACCCCACCCCTTAAATCCCCCATTTTTATTAGGATTTCTTGTCAAATTTAAAGAGATTTTCTCTTTATAAAGCTAAAAATTTCTAGTTAATATTATTTTTCGTTATTGAATTAAGATTTTTTTTTTAAATATTATAACCCCCCTTAATACCTCATTTTTGTTCAGATTTTTATCAAAATCAACTAGATTCGTCCCCTTACAAAGCTTGATTTTTCCTAAAAATTTCAATTTGATACGGTTAGGATTTTTATTTCTTTATATAAATCATTAATAAGTAGTAAAAACAATAAAGGCCCAAGATTCAAACCATGTGGCACTACAGATTTAACCGCACTAGATATTAGTAAACATATAATTAATTACCGATTGCCTTATATCATAATAATTCAGCGTTTTTATTCTCGACTGGCTAAATTAAAAAGATTTTAATGTTTTATTAATATTATCGATACTCATTCCACTTAGTAACATTTAATCACGATCCTCACATTTACAAGTCCTTCAAAAGGAGGCAACTTTGCGCTAATTATTTGGCCCCCATTCGCTCAATAAATCGTAGCATGCTTTATAGATTCCTGCAAGCCGAAAGACGAAGAATTCTGCGAGAAAAAGCAGCTAAGAACCGAGAGCCCGAGGCAGGAGATGGTTCTTTATTGGTTCTTTATAGAATCAGAGAAGCTTTTAGAAAGAGCGAACAGCTCATAAAATTGTTTAACACGAATTAAAGAGTTTTTGTTCGACGGGTCGGTGACTATAATGAGTTTCAGTAGACATATTAGCGCTTCGTTTTACTTGAAACACATTAACAAGCTGAATTGTACGAGGGTTGGCCAAGTAGCTCATAAAGACAAGATAATAGACGATATTACTATTTACATTTGATGTTTGTTTCTAATGTCGTTTGTTTCTCAGATAAACAAATGAATAATAAATAACTAACGGTCTGGATCTTTTTGAAGCCAGTATGAACCGTTTGTTTCTATTACTTTCTCTTTCTACTTGGTCTTTGCGACAAAATTTTCTCAAAACTGTCAACAAGCAGTAGGGAAGTGTTAGTTTTGTTTGTGTGAAAAATATCACTTTCCACACTCTTAATGTAATATACTATACTTCTATTTAAACAATAATAAGTACTCACCTTTAGCGAATGTCTGCATAATTCTACTCAACGTCCCCTCAGAAGCTTCTTAAAAACAAATTTACTGGAAAAAACCGGATAATCTTCTTCCCGAACCGTTTTTCAAGGAAACACATTTATACTTACAAACAACTCTCATCATACACCCTTCTCGTGAGTACAGCTCGTTGGTTCTTACGTTAGAAGAACCCCCGATCAGTACCTGGCCAGCCTTGTCCATTCAACCCAAAAATCCGACCTTAGTCATCGCAAATATACGATAAGTACTGTCAGTCACCACACAATTATACAATAAGTATCATGGTGATAGTGAAAGAGAGTACAAACCTGGTATACGTACTACAACCTGATCGATGTTTTGTGCCAAATGTATTTATTGTACCAAGAGAAATCTGTTTATACCCACACATATATTCGATAGGATTGCTTCAAAATAATAACGAGAATATCAGCTTACTGCATTCACGAGATCTAAGTACCTATGCAAATATTAAAGGCCTTTTGGAAGTTGGTAAAGTCCTGGACTGAAGACAACACCTCTGGTTCATGGTTGATAATCGTTCTTGGGTTGAAGTTCTCTTGAAGTAGTAACCAAGTTGATCAGATATACTCTAAATTATTGATTTTGATTTTTAAATGCGCATTTTTTTATATTGTATTTATTTTTATGGCGCCACGATTATTCGAGATGCATATGTCATCACCGGTTTTTTGGCTATGCCTTTTTTTTATAGTACCAACTACTATTTTAAACATAGCGATTTGAAATAAAAGCTGCTACTGAACGAATGATATTTCAAAATAAACACAGATCGATCTTTAATATTACAGAATTCAGGTAAACTAAAATTAGCTCTACTTTATTGAAATTTTTTTATAATAAAAGTTATTTTTTTTTAAATTACTTAAATAATGATACAAAATTAGCGAATAGTAAAAGAAATAACCTGTATATATATTTTCTTCATTATGCTATTTCCTATGTACTATACAAAAAATATGTTTTGATATTTTATTATTTATTGAAGTAAAATTTAAATAAATCATTTTAAAATGTATAGGTTGTTAAAATTATTAAACTGTACAATGGATTACTTACTCATTATTAATTTATTTTAGTTAGATAATTAATTATAACTAATATGAATTCAACAAAAAGACAAAATTTATCAAAATTGGGAGAATATGTCTACCTACTTAAAATATTCCATTATTTTGCAAAAAATACCAAGTTTTAAACTAAAATTTTGTAAAAACACATGCAATTATCGTTTAAAAATAATAACTATATAACTAAATTAAAATAGATGTTAAAGTTAAAAAAAAAATTAAAATATAATTAAAAAACAAGTATAAATTAATGAAAATACATGTACCTAAATTTATATTGAAGGGAAAAAATTTGTAAGCGTAAATAATGTCTTTTTTTTTAAGAACAATCCTAATTATATCAGAAAAAAAATCAACTTGGTTACATTTGTCCATATCCATTGTTGTAGCGATCCTCTCGTCGATTGACTAAATAATTCCTGCAAAATCCTTGAGAAAACAGCATACACAGCAACCAATGTAACAAACTCTAAACTAAACCCTAATCCTTTTGGTAAGCAATCCTTTCGAGAAATAAACAAGTAATAAGCGCTTTTGGAACACACAGATTATTTTGGAAAAGTTGTACTATTTGAATTAACTTATCTTAATTGAAATATTGTTTATTTCTTGATTCCCCAAATATGTAACTTACCTTTTAGAAGTATTATTGTAACGGAATCGATCGAAACTGAAACAAATAAAACAACCACTGTATTGAAATTGAAATAACCCCCAAAAAATAGGAACACAAGTCATGGTGGTAGAATCTGCTGAATTTTATATAATTATGTTACAGTTTTTGACCTAATGGGCACAAATTTCTGCTATGACATGACTAGTTTTTAAAATACATGTGAATTCTTATAATTTTGAAACCCACTTTGCAATATTGATAAATATTAAAAGTCACAGTTTGATTTTCTACTATATTTGTGACTAACAAAATATAATACCAACTTTTTTGGTTGGCATTGTATTTAGGTAGTCTCACGAATATCTTTGAGAGTCAAACTGAAATTTTGTCAAACTTTAAAGGTGCAAAGCATTCCTTATTCAATTTTAAGACAAAAACTTCATATAAATGTTGATCCTAAACCATTTTTTTTAATTAAATCACAATATTTACCACCAAGGACGCCACTGGTAATTAAAAAAACCTATTTTTAAAGCCTCCTCTTTATGCAATAAAAGTTTTAACTGGATATCTACTAATTTTTGTCTTATAATTAAATATATACCTACCTAGGTATTTAGGAAAAAAATTTTATTTTAATATTTCAACACCATGTATTCTCAAATTACTGTTGATCTTATAAATGAGTGAAAGAGTGAGGAATAGGAATAGCACCTTAAAGTCTGACCTTTTACTCAAAGATTTTCTACCCTATTTAGATTTTTTGTTATCAGGTTATGTTTTCAATATATTTTTTTTATTATTTATTTAAAAAAAGCTTTATTTATTTCCTCAGTAACCACCTTAAAAGTTAGGAGAGGTTTTTGATACATTTTTGTGTTATTTTATTTAATAAAAAGCATTATTTATTTCCCTGGTCCCTACCTCAAAGTTAGGTTAGGTTTTTGGTTTTATTTGTAATTTTTTTATTTATTTCCCTAGTTATCACATCAAAATGTATAATTAGGTATTAGGTATGGAACTACTAACACGAAACTGAAACTAAAACCTATACCTTTATAAATTAAGAATACTTTCAAGATGTAGGTAAACGATTTTTAAACACAAAATATGTTTATATAGGTATAATATATCAACAATTTGGCATTATTTTAATAGAAATGTATATTTTCTGATTCCCAAATAAATAAATATGTTCAACTTACCTTAAATTCTATTGCACTTTAAACTGTTAAAAGAATGCATCAATTTGATTACATTCAAATACATAAAAGGACGCTTTTCTTATTATTATTACACAGATGTACCTACCAAATTAGTAATTGCGCAATAGGGAATTTGTTCCTGCTAATGTATTAGATAACGAACTAGGGAATACAACGTTGCCGATTATAGATAATTCTCCCTATTTTGGGCAATACAGATAAGTAATAGTCTGACTAATATTATGAAAGAATATAAATAGTATATTACATTACGAGTGTTGGAAGTGACATTTTTCACTCGAGTGGAAAATATTGTCGCACTAGGCCCAAGCCGAGTGCGACTATCACACGAGTATGGAAAATCACTTTTCACACAAGTGATGTACAATATTTTTCTTACGACCAAAAAAATAATTTCATCAAAAAATGTAAAAACAGGTCATTATTATAATTATTATAATAATTAAAATGTATTTAAAAAAATAATCAACATTAATTGTATTTATTCCGCCTATTCTATTACGCCTGAAATCTAGAGAAACTAATATGTATTGGCTTGATTGTTAGAATTCATTAAAAAATGCTAAAGGGTAAATGAATCTCTAAAAAAATAAAAATTGCACTTTTTCAGAAAATCTTTCATTTGCTCGAATAACATGCTACAAAACAATAATTACAATAATTATTTTCCAACTGACATAGTAAAATTATATGAATAGATACCTAAAATATTGTAAAGTTCCTCTATAAAATTGTGTTAAATGTGAGCCTAAAAAGGTTTCGTTGTTTAGGTAAAGTTTGATTAATTATTTAAACAAAACGGGTGTAGAAAAAGTATATATACCTTGAGTTTTGAATACATTACTTATACATGGAGTAAACCAGAAAACAGCCCTCAATACCCTCTCAGGAGTACAGAGGCTGGCATGCCTTTGTATTACAGGAGCACTGAGAAGTACACCGACAGCCTCTATGGAAATCATTCTAAACCTCCCACCCCTTGACCTAGTCATAAAGGGGGAGGCCAGAATGAGTGCATACAGACTGGAAATCTCGAACAACTGGAACCCCCTGGGACATATGAAACATACCAGTATAACACATGAAGTAAATGATTCCATATTAAATATGGGATCAGATCACATGACACCCCTCCTAACCTTTAACATGTCAACTGTAACTGGAACGAGGTAAATAAGGAAATAGATAAATACGTGCTTAGCGGTCTCGTATGGTATACGGATGGATCTAAAACTAACAAGGGAACAGGCTCTAGTGTATATGAAGTTAAACCCAAATGCGACATTATCGACTCACTGGGAAAACATGCCACTGTATTTCAGGCTGAAATACATGCAATCGAATTGTGTGTACGAGAGAATTTAAGAAGAAAGTACAAAAAACAAACCATCCTAATTCTCTCAGATAGTCAGATAGCCTTAAAGGCCCTTGATTCAAACATAATCAAGTCAAAGCTTGTCTGGAACTGCCTTGAAATACTAAATGATCTGGCAACCCACAACAAGGTAAAACTAGCGTGGGTACCAGGGAACGAAGGTATCCAAGGAAATGAAAAGGCTCATGAACTCGCCAAAAAGGGATCAGATCTACCACTCACAGGACACGAACCTGTATTTGGGATAAGCAAAACCTCTGCTGGAAAGGCTGAACAGGTGGATAACCACAAAACACCAAATTCACTGACAACAGATAAGAGGGCACAGAATCAGTAAGCTCGTGCTAAGGGGACCAAACCCACGCATGGCTACTGAGGATTACTGTTGGATTACTAACGACACTGCTTGCTGAAACACCTTCATGTAATGTGATTACACAATAATCCCACTACATGTAGACTTTGCATGGAAGAGGAAGAAACCTCATACCATGTGATCTTCGAATGCGAAGCTCTTACTAGGCAACGTTTCATCCTTTTCGGCCTAGAACCAGAAAGAACGCCCCAGGAACACTTGGTAGGGAACCTATTAAAACTAACCAAAGACACAGGACTATTCCAAAGATAGTACCTGAATACGGGGAAAGCAGGAAAATAGAATAAACTCAAGAGGCCGCAGTGTTCTGGACCAAACCTAATCCTGCCCGCTTACAACCGATAAAGATAAAGATATACTTGGACATTTATTCTAGATGAGCATATTTTTTTATAGTTTTACACCCTTAGGGCTCTCCAAACTATCACCCTAATCCGTCTGCAGCCTGGTGGTACTGAACCCTGCCATTTATTGTACTACCATTTGAAGGTCACACTACTTTCATATTCATCAATTCAGTCCCTCTTTCACTGTCATTCACTTCACGTCGTCGATGGTTAAAAGCTAGTCGGCTAAGTCCCATGGTGATTCGGGACATGGTGGAACCCACCAGCGGTCCCTCATCTACGATTTGACTAAAAATATCACTGCTTAACTGTTGCGAAAATAAAAATCACAAATATTCTATAAGTGTTAATATTCAGCTATAAGATTACCCTAAGCTTATTAAAAAATAGAATCAAATAATCTACCTTATATCAAAAATACTGTTCTGTAATTTTTGGAGCATCCTATATAGTCGAAATTATTTTATAAATGTACCTTTTTTGGAGTTGAATAATACTCAACTGGAACTTTTTTCTAAATCTTCTAGTTTAAGTGCTATTCTCCGAACGAATATAGTTAGTTTTCCCTGTATGTGTAATACATCAATTTTTCTCTGAAAAGTCCCTTATACGGAATAATAATTATTTTATTTTATTATTTAATATTCCTTCAAAATACTAGTCAAACTAGGGGAAATTATCTATAACCGGCAACGTCGGATATCGATGATTGGTAATCGGGTGCATTTAGCCTACTTGGTACTTGGTAGTTCTTAGTTCTCGTTGAAATTTAAAATTGGAACATTTTGCGACTGCGCATGAAATGAAGTCTCTTAATGGCGTCATTTTTAATAATTTGAATGCTGTTATTACATTTTTTGCTTGTTTTAAGTGCTATAAAAGTAATGGTAAGTATAAAATATATTTGATAATCAGAAAATGAAAATAATAATCTTTTAGTATCAACATCTTTTATATCTTGAACGGATTAGAAACCTAGGAATAGATTTTTAGTGTTGAGATAGGGGTTTCATGATGAATTTTGGGGCGATTACTGGGAAAATGAAGCTTTTTTTATGATTAAATAACAAAAAATGTATAAAAAACATGACCGGGATATAAATAATTATTTTTATTAAATAGGTAGGTACCTAATAGCAAAAAAATGTATCAACACCTAACCTAACTTTTTGAAGTAGTTACTGAGGAAATAAATGAAGCTTTTTAATAAAAAATGTATTAAAAACATAGCCTTAACAACTCAAATCTGAATAGTTTTATATCGGGTGTATGTATTCTTTACTTTACTTTATAGAAATCCATTTGAGTCGCGGTGGAAGGCGATGAGCACATCACACTCACTTTATGAGATAAAAACGAAGGTCTCAAACGTTTATTTTGAAACCACAGGGTGTTGAAATATTTAAAATAAATATTTTTTTCTAAATAACTTAACTAGAAGACAAAAATTAGTATCAAAATTGTATAAAAATAGGAGTTTGTTAAACAAAAGAAACTAATTTTCTGTATTTGCCAGTGTCGTGCCAAGGGGTAATTAATGATTTTAAATAATTTAGAACCTACTTTTATATTATGAAGTTTTCGTCTTAAAATTGAGTAAGAAATACTTAGCATCTTTAAATTTGGTCACATATTTAGTGATCACTGATTACCTTTTTGGGTAGGTATCTGAAGCATTCAGTGTAATTTTGAGGAGACTCCACAGTTTTCTTATGTTCAACGTCTTTCGGTCGAATCTGCTCAAAATTCAGCAGATTTTCCCTTATTAAAAGTCCACGGACACAATGTTCTTCTCGACTATTTTTAAGAACTTGTGGATTCTCATCATTTTCATAAATACCTTGGGATGTAAAGGTTATAAATGTCGTAATTTTGCTGACATTCGTGGATATTAAAAATTAAAGATATATCTGTGATTTCCCAAATAAAATAGTAGTCATAGGAGAAGAGAACTTCTGGATACTTTTAAATTAGAGGTCAAACACTGCAACAACATAAAATTCAGCAGATTCAATCGAAAGGCATTTACCATAAAGGGTTTTTTAATTTTAATATAGCGGTTATTTTATTTATTTCAGATGCGATCGATTCCGTTAAAATAATCCTAATATAAGGTAAGTTAATTGTTTGTGGAATCAAAAAATAGACAATTAAAATAATTTAATGCAAATAGTACAACTTTTTTTCAAAAACGTATAATTGTTTATTTCTTGAAAGGATTGCCTAGGGTTTTGATTAGGGTTTGCTCAATGTGTTGCTGTGTATGCTGGATTCTCAAATATTTTGCAGGAATTCTTTAGCCAATCATGGAGAGGTCCGATACAACAATTGATGGACAAATCTAACCAAGTTGATGTGTTTTTCTCAATGTTAGGTACTTGCTTCTTACATTCTTTACGCTTATCAATTTTGGTCACTTTTAATGTCTTTAATATGAACTTTTTACCGATTTATACTTATCATTTAAATACGATTTGATAACTTTTTAATATTTAGTTTTATTTAGGTATCGATTATTATTATTATTATACGATATTCTCGTGTGTTGTTATTAGATCAAATTTTTGCTTTACAACTTGTCAAATATTAAAATAGTTTGAGTAGTCCATTAAACAAGCATATGTTTCCAATTTTGATATATTTTTATCTTTTAATATCAATATTTTTTTTGATCTAGTATCTAGGAAATAGCACAATGAAGAGATCAAATATATATGTTGTTTTTTTATATTATGTGCTAATAATATTATGAATTTTTCAGCAAAAAGTTAATTTTAGTTTACCTAAATTCTGCAATATTAATGGTAACTTTTGATTATTTTAAAATGACACTCTGTCAGTAATAACATTTATTTCAAATTGTAGCGCCCCAACGAAAAACAAAAAAGTTCTTTTTTAATTGTTTTATCAAAAAAAGGTTTTGCCATTAAAAAAACATATCTTGAATAATTATGACGTTATAAAAATAGATACAATAAAAAAATGAGTATTAAAAAAACATTCTATTTAGGGAGTAGGCTAGACAAAAATTTAAATTGTTTACAAAAGTAAAAATGTTTTATTTCGTACATTTTCAATATAAATCTAGATCCAAAAATACCAACAAAAAAAAATACTTTTATAACTTTTTGAATTTCAATAATTTAGATTTATAAAATTTGTGGTCAACTTGGTTACTACTTAAAGAGAACCTCAAACAAAGAACGACTGTCAACCATGAACCAGATTTGCGGTTGAGACCAGGACTTCAACGACTACCAAAAGACTTTTAATATTTGCATAGGTACTTAGATCTCGTGAATGCAGTAAGCTGATATCCTTGTAATTATTTTGAAGCAATCCTATCGAATATATGTGGGAGTATAAACAGATTTCTCTTGGTACAATAAATACATTTGGCACAAAACATCGATCAGGTTATAGTACGTATACCAGGTTTGTACTCTCTTTCACTATCACCATGATACTTATTGTATAATTGTGTGGTAACTGACAGTACTTATCGTATATTTGCAATGACTGAGGTCGGATTTTTGGGTTGAATGGACAAGGCTGGCCAGGTACTGATCGGGGGTTCTTCTAACGTAAGAACCAACGAGCTGTACTCACGAGAAGGGTGTATGATGAGAGTTGTTTGTAAGTATAAATGTGTTTCCTTGAAAAACGGTTCGGGAAGAAGATTATCCGGTTTTTTCCAGTAAATTTGTTTTTAAGAAGCCTTTGAGGGGACGTTGAGTAGAATTATGCAGACATTTGCTAAAGGTGAGTACTTATTATTGTTTAAATAAAAGTAAAGGAACCCACACTTTTCTTATGCCTACTTAATGCTCTAAATAAGTCACATACAGGATATTGGAATTAAAAATTCATAATTTTTTAAAATATTCAATATTTATGGAAGTTACTGCCTACTATATGTAACCAGTTCATTTTAGAGAATTCCCTATTTTTCACTTTCAAATTCTAGCCAGACTTTTAATCACACCTGCGGCATATAAAAAATGCAGGGTCCTTTATTTAGATTTATGAAATATTTTTTTTTACATTGAAGATGTGAGTCGCCTTTTTGTGATTCAAAATTGTTTAATTTTTTTTTTTTTAAACGACAAATAAGATAAACAAGAACTTTTCATATAATTAAAGATGATACTTACAATTTTTTTCTATAGTTATGAAAATAGTACAAAATAAATAGCGAATAGGTTAACAAATTGCCTAAATATAGGGGTTATATTATGATAAATAAAATTATTTTAAAATAATAAACAACAATAGACGATTTTTTTCAATTTTTATATTTGTACATAATTAAACAATTAAAACGATTGCTTTTACTTTTGCTTTGGTAGTGATGGTGATAAGACGCTATGAGTCACAATTTAGAAATGTTCAAAATATGTTTTGTAATATCCTAGGTCGGTAGGCCAGGATATAATAAATAAAACTACTTTATTTTAAGTTCAAGACGGTTTACTAATCTAACAAAACAAGGGTTTGTCGATTCACCGGTCATCTACCTGACATGCCATGTGACTTTGACAACCTCACCTATGACCACTGTCCAGCTAGACTATAATGTCAGTAGTCTAACTAGATCTATCTTATATGTTTAACTAGTATTGAGTACAGGTGAAATCTAGATTTTTATGTTAAATAAGCAAGATATGACGACAGGCGACACGCTAGTTTTATGTTATAAAAAATTTATTTTGTTAATTTATTGTTATGTATGCAATTATTCATTATTTTTACCATAAAATAATTATTAAAATACTTTGCTAATGTCGAATTTAGCAAATCGTCATATTTTGATGTCAGAATTCTACGATTTATTATGAATAACACTGTATAATGTAATTTACCCTAGCGTAGTTCGGGCAAAAAGCTTGTTATAAATATGAGCAAAAGTATAATGATGTAGTTAAAAAAGATACTCATATCATTTTCATTGAGAACAAATTACCTGTCACTGGCACATTAAAACTTCGAATATATACGAACACATCGGATAGGCGTAAAAAGCGATATAACAAGCACCGGATTCGTGCGTGGTGCTGTACATTATTCGACAAAAAGATCATATGGGGACCACCTGTGGACGAGATCGGAGATATGGGTCCATGCCAGAAGTCGATGTTGTTATAACTTAAGCTGTAATAATTCCATAGTTGAATGGTAAATTAAAACCATTTATGGAATGTAATATGAACACAAAGTATTTTCCTTTATTGTGATATCTTTATTATAAATTTTAAGACCACACACTTGTATGCATCGGTCTGCAAATTAAGTCAAAATTTAATTCATCGTAATATTTTGTGTCTACTTCATTTTTATAATTAGTTATTACAATAATAGCATCTTTTGAATCAACAATTAACTCTCATTCACTGTCTATCAATCCTAAGAAGACAGAAATGGTCCTTATCTAATCCTTGGTTAAAATTCACTAGTTCTATTCTAGGTTTCCTCATCTTACCTAATTCTATATTGTAGTTCTTTTGTAATTTTATTTTCATATTATCTTCCAATAAACTAGCTTCTTCCTTGCTTTAAAATTTGATTATCATTGCTCCTGGATTTCTTGTTTTGTTACTTGCAGTTTTTAAACTATGTACTCCCACTTTTAATTTATTTAAATCAGTAGCTTTTTCAATATCCTTTTTAGTTTTATCAGGGCTTTGGTTGGTATTTTTTGGTTTTACAATAATGCTAGGAAAATTGTCTTTCGTAAATTGATTCTGACCATTGGTAATTTGATATTGAGTTTTAGTAATTTGAGCGAAGGAGGAAACTGAGTGTTTAACCTCATGCCACATCGAAAGGCAGCCAACCAAATACTTTTTGGACCTAGCCCTTCTATTGGCCTGACAAAATCGGTAGTGACAGACCTAATCAAAGAACATTCCCTTGTGAAATTCAAGGAAAGATGGGATGAAACAAGAAACTGCAGAGTTGCCAGGGAGATCTTAAGTTATCCTGACAACACTGCAGCAAACAAATACTTGACTATGACCAGACAGAATCTGTGCCTAATCACAGGCAATCTGACTGGTCATTGCCAAGTACGAAAGCATATCATGGAGCTGTCAGAACAAGAAGATGAGACCATGAGAAGATTTGTGTTCGGCGAGTATCGGCTAACACCGACCGATATAAGAGAAGCACCTCTTGGGCGACGTTGTCAACTACATTAAATCTGTAGGCTGGCTCACGAGTTAGGAGGTGCCTATCATCTCAGGAGGATGCACAATGGGCCTAATAAGGCCTAAGTGCCGTGGGTGTAACCCACCCTCTACACGTTACAGATACAGACAGATAGAACATAATTTTTGACAATAAGAAATGTTAAAAGCCATTAGTATAACAAATATATTTTTGCCTTATTGTATCCAGTTATAATAACAAAAGAATTTAGGTACGCCCTTATTTTTTTCTTAAAAAAAAAAACGGAAAAAATTGTACCTACAAATAAATGTAGGCGTACACTTTATAGAATTTACCGTGTATTTTGCGATAATCATATTGAGCCAGGTTGGCAAGCATATTTTCGCGAGCACGGTCACATTGGTCGGCAGTAGCAGGAAACTTTATTTATGGTGCATTTCTTAGATGTTATCTTGCAGTAGAAGACGTTTCTTAGAACGCGCGTGCTTTATACTCCAATATTCCCATCCTTTTCTAACTGTTTTTTTTAGTATTCACAACAATATGGTGATGGATAGAATAGAAAAATAATGTATTGTCCTCTTACTGATAATACCCAGTAAATTCTTAAATAATAAAAGCATTTATTGTCCAACATTTTCCCATTTACTGCAACAGAAAATATTACAAATATCTGATAGTTTGTTTGCATTACTACACATTAAGGCAATTGGCGCTTTTGACAGCAAATTAGTTTGAGCTCGTTTACTTAAAAGTTTAAACAAACTGAGAAACATTTTATTTATTTATTTATTTATTTACGGGCAAAGCCCAATTCAGTTTACATACAATAAAATACAATATAAAATAAAAAATACAATAAAATAGAATAGTGATATCAAAAAAATTAAGTAAAATATAGAATAAAATGGTTTGATAAAACAGTGGACATTAATGTACAGAACAGCAAGTTTTAAAGTTTTTGTAACTTTACTTTCTAACTGTTTTATATTATTAATTCTATATTGTTATAAATTTTAATTAAATTTCACACGATTTATGCTTTTCTCTAAAAAATGATATATAGAACATGTTGCCTACCTTCGAATTTAAACTTTCAAAAATATCAAAGAAATTACTTTTAACTGTTTCGTATAAGTTTAAATATTGAATAAATCATTATAATCCGCATCTAGTACCGTACGATAAATAAATAATAATACAGTGCATAGCATACTTGAAGAAGGTTCTCAAGCTGTTTATTCTAAACTGATGCTGACATTTCCGTGTGGGTACTCCATATTTCACCATCAATTAGTAATTACAAAATAGAACTGACATGAAATTGTAACGTCAGTTTAACTGGAAGTTACACTTCATCGTTTCATTTTGCGCTTCTTACAGCCATGCTCAATTCGCTCTAAATTAGCCGATAAGTCATCAATCATGAATGTATTTCAACATGAATTTTATGTTTTTGTATCAGTGGCGTACGAGAAGGATCTTAAACCCCTTTACTGCATAAACAACCTAAAATATCCGTAACGGACAAGCGTAAATACCCATACATCATACCGTCATTTGATGACGTGAAAATAACGTTATGGTAACGTGAGAATGTCACAGCGAAATGACGTCATTCCATATAGTCATTTTGACGAATCGATATCACGTTAAAGTAACGTGTATATCGGGTGTCCTAGGCTAAGCAAAAATAACTACCATAGTGACCTTAGTGAAAAATACGCAAATAAAATCAAAGTTACTCAAAATTATGGGGAAGATATAAACAAGGTGGAAAGTACTATATATCTTGTGGATAGCAATGAGAATGAAGTAAAACAAATTATTAAAGATTTAAAATCAAACAAATTTCCAGGTTGGGATAGTATTAGGACAGAAACAATAAAAGAAATAAATGAAGACCTTGGTCGATCATTTACCCATCTCATTAATCAAAGTTTTTGGGAACAGGAGTTTCCAAACTGTTTAAAAATAGGTATAATAAAACCTCTTTTTAAGAATGGAGACAAAAGCAAAATAGAAAATTATAGACCTGTCTCTTTACTCTCTATTTTTTCCAAAATTTATGAAAAAATTATTAAATTGAGACTACTAAAGTTCCTCAATAGGCATAAAGTGTTATCACCACATCAATATGGTTTTAGGGAGGGAAAATCCACGGAAGATGCAATATATTCACTTACATCTATTATTTATAAAGCAATTGACTCCAAAACGCCAACTTTTTGCGTATTTCTTGACCTCTTAAAAGCATTTGACTCGGGTGCCATAAAAAATTGTTAGAAAAACTGGAGCAATATGGAATTAGGGGAATTGCATATAATTTGTTGGAAAGTTACATGACTAACAGAGTGCAATATGTAAGTATTGATGGGAAGAGTAGTGGCCCGAGAACGGTTTCGTTTGGATTGCCACAGGGAACTATTCTTGGGCCAGTGCTATTCACACTCTACATAAATAGTTCAATGTCTCAAAAAAATCACATTACTTACCCTTTACCTCATATGCCTCCAACCTACCTAATCTTGAATCGCTAAATATTGTGTGACAGGCTTCTGGTTCACCTACAGTTAATCAGCGAGTCTGTGTGGCGCTATGAAGATGATTCCCGAATAGGGGTTGCTCAGGCGCCACTTTTGGTATCGCAGTTTGCTCTGCGACCCTGTGGTACACCAGAGTGTACTCAAGGTGAACTCAGTGGAGGTAAAAATAATTCCAGGCGGTCACTGCTAGGTAGCCACTATACTAGAATAAATAAAAATAATACACTTATCTCCTTTACACCTCGTACCCTACGGTACCCTGAAAGAGAACGGTTAAAAACCAGTAATAAGAGAAACACAGGAATAGGTACTAAAATATATATTTACAAACAAAATAAATACAACAGTAATTAAATATGAACGGCTCCCTGTATTGGGAAAATCTATTCAAAATAAATTATTACACTTGAAAACTAATTAAATATTAACGCCTTCCTATATTCGGAAAATTTATTAAAAATAAATTATTAGAACTGAAAACTATTTAAATATTGACGGATCCTATATCCGGAAAATTTAGGAAAAATAAATTATTACAATTGAAACTATTTAAATATTGAGGAATGATTACGGTTCGCTAAATAAATACTAAAAACTTACGTCATAATGACGAGTCTGTATTGACGTCTATACGTCTAATTAACGTTGCAAAAACGACGTCTAAGTCATTAATTGGGATAATAACGTTACTGACGAGTAAATCCTAAAAAATCACGTCATAATGACGGGCACCTTGCGGCTTGGGTACTTATAAGACGATTTTGCATGATTTTTACGAGAAGCAACAAAATACATAACGATTTTTAGGATATACTTTTTAAGAACATACATGTGCTATATTTACTTTCAGAACTACTATACTAGTTGTAGGAAAGTATAACTAATAATAATTTCTTGTTTTGATTTTTTTCAAGAATAATAGTTCACTTAAGAAATCTTAAGACTGTTCCTTAGGACAAAAAAAAAATCAATTTTTCAAGTCGGTTTTGTAACGATAAAGATCTAAAAACTGATAAAAAAATATTTTAATTGTCGGCATTTTCAATTATTATCTTCTGTTCTTAAATTGGCTTTTAATTAATTCTAATGAACTAGAAACCGGGTATTAGTCTAATGTATAATAAATACCTACTCAATTAACGTCATTTTACAATGTAATACGTCAAAAAAGGTAATATATCATCTTGAAGCACTATTAAAACAAACATGCAAGAATTTATGATTCGATAACGGTTTTTATCTAATAGACAGGCGTTCAATAATTAGTTGTAGCTACATAACTAATTTAAAATCTAGTATTTTGCTACTAATATCACATTAGAAAAGTTATAATTTCTAATAGATTACTTGGAATGAAACATCAAACGAGATTAAATACAGCATTTTAGATAAAAACTAATCAAACTTGTCTAAAACTTTTCAACCAAAATTGGACATCATAGAAAAATTATTAATACTTAAAAAGTGTACAATATATAAAATAATTTACAATATTTTGATTTAATAAATTTACGAAGTACTTAAATATAATTTTAATTTAATTACCAATTAAAGTTTAAGTATATTTAACCGCTGCACCTGGAGTATACTCGAGTAGAGCAAGTACATAAAAATTCAGTCGGAATTTCACATAAAAGAAATATTTCGTGAGTAGTAAAATACTCACGAAATATTTCTATCTCTACACAACACTTCAAAGCTTTTCAAGTTGCCCACATAACTTTATCGGAAACCAACCAACTCTTATAATTTACTTAAGACACTTTTAATAATGATAAATGACTATGTGATTAATAACAACTAACCTTCACCCTTCAATTCACTATTTGAAATAAAATAATAATGAAGGGTATTGGCTCAGACCACAATTACCGATTCCCCCGTTTTACTCGTTAAGTGACACTTTAAACTGTCGAAAAGCCTACCCTCGTCAAACCGAAAGAATGCCTAGGTGTTTGGATGGCAGCTACAAACATATTTATTATTTGTGACCCTTCTTTTGTGAGGATCGTAATTGACAATGGCTCAAATTACCCCTATATTCAATTCAGTGTGCTAAATGTTTTTATTTATCACCCTTTAAAAGTATTGTTAGGAGGTTATTGGGGTTATTTTCTATAGGTTATTTGAGAGATGTAGAGTAAAAAATGGCACTTTACTGAAAAAAGTCAGAAAGAAATTTTAAATCCTCGAACAATTTGCATTCAAGTCACTAGATCCCTTGGCGAGAGGGGTGATTAAGAACTCGCGAAATATTGATATGCGCAATAAGCCAAAATAAACTGTTTTCACGGTATTAATTTATAATATCAAATATTAAAATATATTATGGCGCAATGAAACAACAGTAATAAAACAAACAAAAATGTTAAAAATTATACAATAAGGACGTAAATTTTGTACCACCCTCCACCCTCTTAACTTCTAAATGCACTTTACTTGAGACGTAAGACAGAGGGCGTTACTATCTTTAGATTTTCTATAGCAAAATAGTGTCAAATGGTATCTCATTTCAAAGATATTTCCAACCTAGTATTACAACCTAGATGTATAGCTTTATTTTACAATGTTTTAAAATCATTTACAATGTTTTACAATGTTTTACAATGTTTTACAATGTTTTACAATGTTTTACAATGTTTTACAATGTTTTACAATGTTTTACAATGTTTTACAATGTTTTACAATGTTTTACAATGTTTTACAATGTTTTACAATGTTTTACAATGTTTTACAATGTTTTACAATGTTTTACAATGTTTTACAATGTTTTACAATGTTTTACAATGTTTTACAATGTTTTACAATGTTTTACAATGTTTTACAATGTTTTACAATGTTTTACAATGTTTTACAATGTTTTACAATGTTTTACAATGTTTTACAATGTTTTACAATGTTTTACAATGTTTTACAATGTTTTACAATGTTTTACAATGTTTTACAATGTTTTACAATGTTTTACAATGTTTTACAATGTTTTACAATGTTTTACAATGTTTTACAATGTTTTACAATGTTTTACAATGTTTTACAATGTTTTACAATGTTTTACAATGTTTTACAATGTTTTACAATGTTTTACAATGTTTTACAATGTTTTACAATGTTTTACAATGTTTTACAATGTTTTACAATGTTTTACAATGTTTTACAATGTTTTACAATGTTTTACAATGTTTTACAATGTTTTACAATGTTTTACAATGTTTTACAATGTTTTACAATGTTTTACGATGTTTTACACTTTTTTACAATCTCAGTGGATAATTTAGTTACGAGGTCCTGCGTTGTGACCGTCGATATAAAAAATAATGTCATAAAAATGTTGATGAAAAAAAAAATGAATTAAATTACTGCATTTATTATTGCCATTTTTTTTTTTTGTTTAAATCACCCTCTTGAAAATTAATCTGAAAATCAAATTTTTAAGAAAACAATTTAGTTTTACGATCTTGTTTTACAACCAACATATAATGTCATAAAAATGTTTACGAAAAAATCTTGATGAAAAAAGATGTTGATAAAAGAAAACGAATTGAAATATTGCCATTTTTATGTTAAAACCTTCATCTTTAATCTCTATCTCAATACCAATTTTTTTTTTCTAAAATATTTTTTGAGAACAATTTAGATTTACGTTTACATCCTTGTTTGTGTAATCCTGGAGTGCTGGGGCACCTTTAAATCATTTTTATCTGAAGGAATAAAAGATGGCGCCAATTTTTTACCACGACATCTATCGAGGAATTATAAAAACAGCTACAAAAGATTACAGTATTTTTTTGTTACAGAGTATGTACAAAATATATATTCATTTTAGATGGCCCTTCTAGTCAAGAAATTTTAAAATAATTATTTGAAAAACGTTTATATGTAATTATACCGTTAATTATTAATTATAATATACATTTATAAATTTTAATTAACTTGTTTTTCCAAGTTTGATAGATTTAAAATGGTAAATAGTTTCCTCTCTATGCAGAAGCAAATTATATTGAATATCTAGTTAGTTATATTGCTCATAGATGGATGTACCAACTTGGATGTTTTAGAGATGTACACATAAATAAATAATAAACATTTATAACTGTTGGTATAAATTATTCAAAGCTGTTTTAAGGGGAATACCGACTAATATGTCAACCCAGGATGTGCTGAGCGACCTGACTGAGCAGGGAGGGACTGCATCCTATCAAGGTACAGCAGATGACGTCGAGAGACAAAACAGAAGCATTCATATCAACGCTTGAACTGGAGCATTGTATAAAGACTGGAGTGTACCGAAAATCAACACGAAGACGAAGATATAAAATTTTCGGAGGAAGTAGAGGAATCTATGGAATCTGAAGATAAAGTATTGGACACTATCGCTGTAACTTCACCACAGGATTTACTCAAGTTAGTCTCAGTCAAAAAAGCGCCAGGGTGTGACGGGATTTCAAACCGTGCACTAAAAAATCTCCCAAATAAAACCATCGTTTTTTTTAACCACTATAATTAACGCAATTTTAAGAACTCACTACTTCCCTAACAACTGGAAAAAAGCGGACGTTATAATGATTAAAAAACCAGGTAAAGATTCCAAATTCCCACAGAATTATAGACCGATTAGCTTATTACCTGCAATGAGCAAAATAGCAGAACGAGTATTTTAAGAAGACTCAAAGAAGAAACCGAAATGTTAAATGTCATCACCGACGAACAATTCGGCTTTAGAAAAAGATACTCCACGGAATTACAGGTGCTAAGGTTAGTAGAGGGAATCACGCAGGGATTCAATACTAACAGGTCAACTGAAGATGTCTTTCTAGACGTCAGAAAGGCTTTCGACAGAGTCTGGCACGCAGGACTAATTTACAAACTTAAAGACTACGGGTACACAGGAGCAATGACAAAACTCCTCAAGTCGTACTTAGGTGGAAGGCAGTTTCGTGTCAAGATAGGTTCCGCCCTGTCTAGATACGCAACTCCGGAAGCTGGAGTGCCACAGGAGGCAGTTCTGTCACCGCTTCTGTATACAATCTACACAGTAGACATACCACAAACAACACCACGACATCAATGTACGCCGACGACACAGCGATCTCTGCCAGAAGTACCAACACAGGTATGATATGCCGATACCTGTAACAAGCAGCCACAGAAATCGAGGACTGGAGCATCAAGTGGAAGGTGAAGATTAACCCTGACAAGAGTCAGGCAGTACTATTTAAAAAACGACGACACAACCCAACTGGGGAAATACAAATGGACGGACGAAACATACCATGAACAAACACTGCGAGATACCTCGGAGTGCAACTGGACCAAGGATTAACATTCACCGAACACGTGACAAAAATAACGACAAGAGCTACCGCGGTTAGGAGTAACCTCTACAGTGTCATAGGACGACGCAGTAAGTTACTAACCAAGACCAAACTACGGGTGATAAGATCTATAATCACGCCCATACTGACATACGCTTCGGTTGCATGGGGACACACGTGCAGAACCAAAAGCTTGGGGGTAGATGGAAGGGTTTAGTCGGTTTCGATCCAATTTAACAGGATGGGAACTTATTCGACTCGGGCCTATTACTGCGTGCGCGTGTCATAAATCTAGGAAACATAATATGTGATAAGTTTACCATGAATAATTATAAAATTATAAAATATCAGTATTTAGAGCAAAAACTATGGCGACATCTATACATATGACATGTAATGATTGTATTTGCTGGAAGTTATTACTAAATTATCTCTTAATTTCGCCACTTGCAGTAAAGTTTATGATGATTTCTTCTTCTGCAGTTGAGAGACCTTCGGGAGTAGTTCAAAATGGATCCCTAACCCACTCGTAACTTGCTACCATTTTGTCTTTAGCAAGAAAATTCTGTGCAAACATGGCTAAATGACTTTCTATTGTTACAAAAACAACTTTCACATACTGTTTTTCTTCCTGGTATATTTTAACACACTCATTCACATTTGCACACATTTTGTAGTATTTTTTTGTTTCACCTTCCTGCTCTACAGCTCTAACTTTCTACAAAATGCACTAACTTTATCACTGGTATCCAACATATATGTGCTTGCTCCTTGGAGTTGTGTTGACCAAGCAACTCAATTTCATCACAAATAAAGCATCTCGAAACTTTTCTGCTTCTGGGCAGTTTTTCTCTTCTAGAAAAGTGGTAATTTCTTCTTTTATCTCATAAACACGTTGTTAACGTGTCCCACGCGATAACCATTTGACCTTGCAATAAAATAGCAGCGTCGAATGTTCTGCACCTATATCTTTTGCAAAGTGCATTAAAGATTCTTGATTTTAGGGGTCTCATTTCTATATAATTTACTACAGTTACAAACGTTGCTTGCACAATGTTGAAACCAGGCCAGAGCCTCTCTGTGGATCTTGCAATGGGTCCAAACACATTGTGGATATTTTTGTTTGTACACTTTGGAATCTTCCAGACATTGTACGAGCATCATCGGTGCATATTCCACCCCATGTTTGCCACATTAATGAAATCATGTAAAATATCAAACTTTTCTCTAAATCTAAAAAGAAGATTGGTTCCATTTTGAGTACTAAACGGTGTAGAATTCAGTGAATCTTCAAGCAACCACTTTGTGTTCAAGCTGGAACAATATTTGGGTTTAGAGTATGAAATACAGTGCTTGGTTCCGTTTTGAGTACCGAAATCACCAATTGATGTATATTCAGTGATTTTTCAACGAATTACTTTGCGATCAAGCAGGAACTATATTTGGTTAAGAGTAGCAAATGTCGCGTGGTTCCGTTTTGAGTACCAAACGATGTCATGGGGTTAGACTGGTTAGAGCATGGGTGCACAACATACGGCCCGGCAGTGTCGTTTTGGCGACCCGGCGGCTGTTGACCAGTTTGTCCCGCCTACGTCAAATTATAGATTTTTCAGTCACAAACTTGCATTTAGGCCGACGACCTTTTTGCTTGACCAGCAGGAGTTGGTTTATAAATGAAAGGTGTCGATGTTTTTTGTTTTTTTAGAAACCTGAACCGATTATAGGGGCGGCCCTCGTACAGTTACGATTTTTCAAATCTGGCCCTTTGCAGGCCTGGGTTAGAGTAAAAAGTTAACAATAACCTACAAGTTACCGATAGTCCTCAGCTAACAGCATCAATGATTACGTCAAATATTTATAAATAAAACGAAAAATATTTTAATATTAATTTATTATGTATAAACGATACCCAAGCAGTACACAAAAAGATAAAAAAGAATAATAATAATATGGCAAAAAGTATTTTTCTCAAAACTTTTTTTCTACGAAATCATCTTATTGCACCTACCTCTAACCTAACGATAATAAGAACAAAACTTAACGTACAACTCCTTAAACTCAAAAGAGGAACATTTTAGAAAATAAAAGTATAAAAATCTCAAAAATAAAATTTCTTTACAAAAAAAAATTAAGTACATAATTTAAATAAAAAGAAATGCAAATAATTTGTTCGAACATACAGAGATAATTTCTATTTTTACTCATAGTTTTACACATACACGTATTTGTTCATTATTAATAATAGTGTATATACGATTCTGCCGTTTTTTTAGCAAAACTATACTTCGGAATTATAACAGTTTACTATGCTATATAAAAGTTACACGTTTACTTTTTATTTAATTTTTTTTTAATTGTATTTTTTTCCGCAATAAAGGGTTTTTTTGGTTTAGGAACTCTTTGCGGCTGTCTGTTTTGACAGATTATCTGCCAGACAGCCCTTAAAACAAAAATGAAGGCACACGGTCCCCCAACAATAAAATTTTGAGATTTACACAATGACAAGAAGGGAAAATTCATATTTACAAAAGATTTTCGTATAGCACTAGTAGCAATTTATATTAAATAAAAACTATATAATATTCAGTATTCTTTTTAAATTTTCTAAATTTACGTAAAATTTTCCTGGATTATATTTCGTTTTTTTTTTCTATTTAGTACGCATCCCCGGTTCATCTAGAAACATTAAAATGTCGTTAGAATCTATTTTACGCTATTCAGAATTCTTATTTATATAAAATTTTTAAAACAATTTAATTAAAAATTAAAGTTCAGGAATATGTCGAATAAAATCGGAAAATATATAATTTTTACCTGAATAAATAAATAAATTATCAGAAGGAATCAAAAGCAGTTTTCTCTTGTGTTATATGATTGCTACTTGGCCAAATTTCTTTAATTTATCGAAAAAATGTATTGTTGTGGAACCGACTTATAATTAGGAACCACTCTAAGGTTTATTTGCATTTCTTAAGACTTGTAGAGAACTACAATATACAAAAACAGTACGCTTCGCAGTATTATTTGAAACGCATTTTTATTTATTTCTAGTATGGCACTGCACACCCACTTGTCTAAGCTCGCCATTTTGTTTTTTTTCTAAATACATAAAGGATACTTGCAATGTTTATTTTTAAACAACTGTACAATCTAAAGTACTTTAACCCTTTTTGATATTTTGTTTTAAGTACAAAAAATACCGGCATTATTGTAAAGAGAGATCTGTAAATCTAAAATATATGTCATAAAAATCTGTCTATAAAAATCTTAAAAATGAGGTAGGTATTGTGGAAAAACAACAATATCAAAAGTACATCACAAAGATCATGTTTGACAAACTGGCTCTTGATAAAATAAGTAAAAACTTATACAAGTTAGCAACTCCGTATTTAAAAAACAACTATTATGATTTAGTCCAGTAACTGAAGGGTCAAACCTGTAGAAAATTCGCTGATGAGTTTCCACATAGCGCAATTTGTAGGTCCTCGCAGGTATTTTTAAACGAGAAAATTCCAGAATACTTTCTTTGTAAGGAGGGTGTTGTGGATGACGGTGTAAATGTTACTCGTGGTTTAGAAAATTTGATTCGAGTTAGCAAGAAGAGATGCAATAATTTCTCCAGAAAAATCTCGAGGCAAGTTCGCGTACAACGAGTTTGACAAGCACTTTTCAAGACGGTTGGACCATTTAACGAGCCCGAAGAGACAAAAGAAGCGCTCCCATAGTGTCTTTGACTTCAAAAACAATTATTTGTTTTGTCAATTACCTGCTTCGATAGAAAAGGAGTTAAGAAAGAGCAGTTTGGTAAAGAAGCGTACCATCGTACTTGTTTCGAACACAGAATTCAAGACCACACTTCTGAATCAGATCACAGCTCATATCGATATAGAAAAGTATAAAGCGACGCTAGAAATAATTTCTGGGATCGATCTCACAGTTGTTGGTGCAAGATATCATGAAGTCTGTCGACTGACATTCTATCAATTGTCTGAAAAAGCTTCTGGTAAGGCTAAACCGAAGGGACGGCCCAAGGACTCAGATATTTCAGCACAGATTGAGAAAATTGTTGTTTATATTATGGAAACTGGGAAAGAAATGTACACCATGGCAAAGTTGACCAAAATTAGAGGTATTTATCATTATTAACCAGTTACATGATCTGAAAGTAACAAAAATATTTTTTGGTTATTGGTAGTGTTTAAAAAGTAAAGGGAAGTGAAGTGACAATGGTTCATATGGATTACCGAATGATAATAAAATAAATAAGTAAACTGTTGTTCAGTTTTTCGTACTTTAACCGTCTCAAGAACGGCACACCAGAGGCGTATTACTGAAAAAAAACCTCACAATAGCTCTTGTGGTGAGCTCTTTCGCCGCCAAAGCAAAGGTGCTGGCGCCATCTGCAATTGGTCTCTAAAGTCCAAAAGATGAAGATCAATGCATTTCCAACCCCATCGAGCGGAAATTCGACAAGAAACTACCATATCTATTCAATATGAAAATTATGGATTTTTCGAAATTGGTAGGGATCATTTTTGTAGAGAATGAGCTGATCTTCATTTTTTGTCTGAACAAAAATTCTCTAATTGGCATATTTAACCAGATATTAGCGGGAAACCCGTTTTTCAGAGTTTAGGGGTCCATTTTCAGCCCCTTCCGGTACCAAGAACGCGTTTAAGATTTTCTCATTTAAAAACCCTGCAATGACCTACAAATTGAGCTACGAGGGAACTCAACAGCGATTTTTTTACAGCTTCCGATCTTTTCAGTCCTTCATTTACTGAACTAATTCGATTTCGCCAAATTATAAAATATTGTAGTACAGAAAAATTTATATAAAATTGAAAAATAAAAAATATCGGATGTTGCTGACTTGTAGTTGCTCAAAAATCAACAAATTGAGATTCTGTAAAAACTGACGTAGTTTCTAAAGAATAAAATAAGAAATTGTTTAAAATTATATACAAATTATTAAACGAATTAACAAGAGTTGTTAACTATATACAACAACGTACCTCAAAACATAATCCAACTTCACAACTAATAGAAATATGAAACAAAAAAGCACCATGTATGTATAATTATGTCTACCATTGTCATAAATATAATTAAATTAGATTCTTTTCCTAAATCGCGTTAAGTACGGTTCCACGAACAATATTAAAGCAAGTCACTGGTTTATTTACGCATGATTTAAGAAAAGAAACCAATTTTTTCCAAGGTGCTCGCTCTTATGGTATACAATCATTAGTATACTATCCTATTTCTTATGCAATATTTAACAATAACCTCTATTCTAGTGCTAGATCGCTATATAGACTATCTATCTTCAAATTCTCTTGTTTCGAACAGAAAGCTTTCAACAACTATATACCCATTACTTATAGCGAAAAGCAAGAATCATATTGAGGTATAAACATATTCCGAAAAAAAAATCTTCTAAAAAATGGAAGAACATCTATGGAGGACCAAAAACGTAAAAACATCAAACAGGTGTTTAGATGTTGATGTTTTTAAGTTTCCTGTGTAATAGGACATTCAGTTAAAGACTTAAACGGGAAGTCCTTTTTGGAAAACAATCACAATACAAAAAATAAATATATGACGGAGTTTTATTTTTGGAAGTTGTATTTGGAAGTATTAAAGACTATTGGAAAGAAGCACTATTATCTTAAAAACTAATGACTGATGGTATCTGAAATCTATATTTGTAAATATTTTTAAATGCTGTTTGAATAAGTGAGTTTTATACCTGATTTTTTATCACTGTGTAAATGACTAACAGAAAGAATGGTTAAATGGTATAGCAATAAAAAGTACCAATTGATGCTGTCATATTTTCTTTCGCAAATTTTAGAAGTACAAATAAACTCCACACATGCTATGTGTATTTTAAAATTGCTATACCACCATTTTTTATTAGTAAGTCAAAAGATATATTGGCAAAAATCTGAGTACATCCCTGATATAGTGTTATATTCTAAAAATAAAAATTATTACGGCAATTTGTACTTGATAACAATGATATTGTATGAAACCTGAGTACGATATATAAATATATATGTAAAGAATGTCCCAAAACTATGTTAATGAAAGTAAATTTGGCTAATAAAGATTTAGAATTATACCAAAAATTTGTAGGTACAAGTGTACAGTAAGGATTAAAATAATACTAGCTTTTAATAGCTCATCTCTCTTTCAAGGCCATAGTTTCGGCTCATCCAGTAAGCATGCGGTCCTATTTACAAATATTCCCTAATTATTGTGTTTTATTCAAATCGAAAAATCTTGATTGTAACTTTGCCTAAGAAATTGCTTATTACTTTTTACTTGCTTTCAACGGGAAGCGAATAAGTCCCTACGTTTTTTTTTTTGTTTCAATTGAACAAATGTAAAAAATTTGTCGAAAATTTTTCACCGGTTCGTATTCGAAGATACACTTATAAAAATATTGTTCTAAAGGCAAAAACGTTTTTGTACCATTTTTACCTGGATAGACTTGTTGTATACATTTTATTGTTATTAAACATATTTAATAGTTGTATACGTATCACCTTGTATAGTTATTTTCAGATATTTTTATTGTTATTATTTATTAAATATGTTTTTGATTTTTATTAAAGATAAACTTCATTATTGAACCCTATTTATGTTAGGTGTACTATTGTATATGAATTCTTCTTTTTAAGTAACTATTTTAAAAACTTCTCTGTGAAAATTCAATAATGAAGCTTTCCTATAATAAAGCAATAAACAAAGACCTTTTAAAAATTACAAAATCGCCTTATACGTCATAAAAAAAACAAATCCATTTTTTTTAGTTATCATATAACTCCAACGAAGTCTTATGTATTTTACTTTATACTAAATATACCGTATACATTTTGAAACCCTTATTATCTTGCACTCATTTACTATTATATAACTATATATTTGAGGTAGACGGATGGATTTGTTCAAGGTAATCTTTGATTGAAACAGTTTCTAGGGAAATTCTTAAAAAATATTCTTTGTGATGCAAAAATATTCGAGTTTGTAGATTTATTGTAAAAATAGTTATTCTAAAATATATAACTATAACTATTTATTGCATGTGAAATATAGCCTTCCACAAAATAACTGTGAAACTTTCATTACCATCTTGATTAGTAGAATCATGTCCAAATACTGTTTTCATAAACTACGAGGGGGGGCGTAATAAAAACGTTAGTTTTATAAAACAAATACAGATAATGGCTCTTATGTAACCCGTATAAAAATGTATCATAACAAGATTTATATAATATTAAGAGATCAACAGATTTATTATATAAAAGAAGCGTTATTGATAGAGAAAAATATTGCTCAAAATGTATTTATGACTGACATATATATCACTTCAAAATTGATTTGGTTCTGTTTAAAAACTTCCTCTCAAGAAACTGTTCGATCATTATATTTTTTTAGCTCACAGAGCTATGTGTATATGAATAAACAAACGTCTCGATAAATATCTTAAAAATGAGATTCAAACTGAGGTAGTTGGATGGAATAACAGAGTACATACTGGATAAGAACCACCCTGGTCTTCTTTTAAGACCTACTTGCTTCAACCAGTAAACGCTTCTGGCAAGAGCAACGGCAATAACTGACACTTTAAATCTTAACTTAAAGAAACCTATCACTACTCCCCACCCGCTTTAACGCTTTCCCTTTCTAATTCTTCTTCACTATAGTCGTCTTCTTCTCCTCCTGAGGAATCGCCTTCCTCATGATGTTTGTCTTGGTTGTTTCTGTCGTGGTTTATTACCATTTCCGCTTCACCACGTCTTATGTCGTCACTTCTTTTCATCATTATTTCATTAGCATTCTGCAATTGTTGCATTTTCTCTAAAAGCTGTTGGTGCGAACCTTTCTCTAATCCCATGACGTTCATTTGTGCTAAGTTAGCAGCCTGCATAGCAGCCGCTGCTTGTTCTGTAGACATCATTAGCTGGATGTACGTATCTAAGATGGCGGAACCAGTAGTGTTGGCTCCGGAGACAGGCGGCGCTAGTGGTGCTGGGTATGGTTCTTTCGAAAGATTTTGGAGCGAATCTAAACTTTTGGCTGCTACTGCTTGACCTAACCGGTTCATTTTAAAATGGTTCTGTTGACTTATGGGCGGCGAAAGACCGAAATCTAATCCGGCGTACCTTTGGTTGGACATTGTGAGATCTTCCGGGTCGTTGTCGCCGCAGATGGAGCTGCCAGCTTCTGAAGCAGCGCCTGAGTAAGCGCTTTTGGCGTCAAGTTTTACGTCCGATCGTCGCGGACCGGTCGGCGATGCTCTCGCTCGAAGTTCCGCTGGACTTATTTTGACGCCGGCTTTGGCCAATAATCTAGAAAAGAAAAAGTGCGTGGTAAAATTTGGCAAAGGTTAAAAAATTGTTTTACTCGTAAATTGGTATGCTTTACAATTTAGAAGTGTTGTACATAGGTAAATCAATCCGACATTAAACAATGAAGTACCACAGTATGGATTATAGACTCTCGGTTGAATTAAATTCCGCGGGTCATAGACAACGCTCCATACAGATTCATCCTTGATGCTTTATATTGAGGTGTTAAACTAACCAGACTGACGTTACTAGAAAATAACTATACATTCGTTGAAATCGTACGACTGACAATTGAGTAGCGTCTTTCGATAGCTGCCTCTCACAAATGTTTTTGTATAGTAACAAAATGTGAAATTTCGTGAAATACTTAAAAACCAGCTACTGAAAGAAGCATACAGGAAGAAGCATATAGAAATGAATGTTTAACATGTTCGTGTGTATTGAGTAGTTTAAGTGTTTCCAAGATAACCGAGAAGACATTGATACATGGGATACTCGTGAAAATATTCGTACCGATACTTTGAGTGATCTAGGCCCTCTGGCCACGATCTTCCAAGCAAAAATGAGTGCTATAGAATTGGGAGCGAGAGAATTGATAAATTTTCACCCCGAAAACAAGACTATAAAGTTCTTTTCAGATAACCAGGCAGCTCCAATCCAGTTGACTAAAGACTGGTTTGAAACTTTATAAATACCCTTGAATGTCTCGGTGCTCGGAACAAAGTTACTTTGATCTGGATTCCGGGATACAGTGGTGTGGAGGGCAACGTAAAATCCGACGCGCTTGCTAAAAGAGGAACCGAATCTGTGTTCATAAGTTCAGACCCATTCGTGAGCATTGCAAAGAGCACTGTCAAAAGAATTATATCAAAATGAACGGAGGGTGCAACACTCACGAACTGGGCTAACTCATTCGAAAGCGTTTATAACCAACCCTTCTATGAACGCCTCTGCTCAGATCCGAGAATGCAGTAGGAAAGCTCTACGCATTTTCACTAGACTGATGACAGGACACTGCCGTCTGAGCAACCACATGAGGATAGGTCTGCAACAAACATCGGACAGTCGATTGTGCAGCGTGGAGGAGTCTGTAGAGCATATTCTATGTACCTGCTCCGCTCTGGAAAGAACCAGGTTCCAGATCTTTGGATTTACTTGACTGGAGCCTACCCACTTTAAACAAATCTCGCCCAATTCAACCATGGCCTTCATCAAAAGATGTGGCTTGTACGGTGAATTATAAGTTAGTCATCTGGGTCGCAGTGGAAGGAGATGAAATCATCCCACTCATTTTCAACCTAACCTAATCTTGAGTGACATTGAAAAAGACGAAAACTTGTTGGAAAGAATATTGGTTGTTCATTTGATCTAGAAACTGAGCTTCAGTTCATGCATTGGAAGAGTCCAAGTTGACAAATAGCAAAATCAAATTTAAAACAATGATGATTATTTCTTTAGTTGTTCATCGGATTGTGTTTCTTAACTGGGTGCCTGAATGTTAAACTGTAGTACCTACTATCTTAAAATTCTTACCCGATTTTATGAAAAAAATCCAAAAATTATTGGTTATTTATCAAACAACGCAGACTCAAATTACATTAGCTATCAAGTATAACATCCGAATGTAAGACCATTCGCCTTAATCAACTGACCTGAAACCATGTGACTTTTATCTGTTCCCCAAGGTTTAAACTTCCATGGAGTGGTGTAGGAATATAGGGATGTGTATAAATTTAAAATAGAAAGTTTTACATTAGTCTCGTTCTATTTACAGCTAATCACCAAATTAAAAAATAACGCAGTAAAAATTATAAGGACCTTATAACTAAGTACAAGCTATCCCACTCCTATCTTAACCTGAGACTGGACTATTAAGTATATTGTGCTTTTCGCTCTTTGAGACGCGTACATACACTAAATATTTTGTTTCTGATCTAGTATAAAGAATATCCCATAAAATAATGCGTTCCTTAGAGTCACAAGTAATTAGGATCATGTTTTTCTAATAATTAAATTTTAAAATGTATTTAAAATAACATTCGTTACTACTCTTGCAATATTGCATCTAAATAGTAGGTACCGCGAAATTGAAAAATATAAGAAAAACACAGCGTATATGCAGGTATATGAGTTGAACTAATTTTAATAGAAACAAGCCCATAACAGAAAAAACACCGCTGTCAGCGAGCATATTTATGCGCGACGAACGACAGCGGTCACTGCCTGATATGTGCATGTCTTTATTATACATTATTGAACTCATTGCATATTTTCTTTGTTGAAAATTCCCTACCTGTATATCAATAAATACGCTGTGATAGAAACTAACGTGTTAGTATTTACCTATTAATTGACCCGGATCGTTGAACGGTATTTGAATGGCCATCTGGTCTAGCGTATGACAAATGATGGATGAAACTGAAATCAAAGATGAATTGTGACATCGAATGTTTGAGTCTGTAGTGGTAATTTGATTACACTTTAATCATTTTTCATGAGTATGTGTAATAAAACATCTCCACTTATGATAATTAAACAGACCAAATTTCAATTGAACATTAAACATTAATCATTAATTAATCATTAATTATCCCCATACATTTTAAAGACGTATTTCCTATTTTTAAATTTACATATTCCTACTTTTAACTATCAATAATCAAACTTCAGAGGAGTTACGATGTATATATTATGATAAAGAAAAGGAAGGGCATTGGTGAACCATTAGCCAATTTTTTTGGATATAGGTATTAAGAATTTTTTGACATATCCATACGTGAAAGTAATGCACTATTTTTAGGGACACCCTATATATTTAAATGCTTATTCAAGAAATTATGGTCTATTATACAAAAAATTAATTGACTTACCGACTGGCAAGCTCTGGATCAAAAGGCGCTGGCATTGGAAGGACGGGTAGATCTTTCGTACTGATGCCGCGGTGTTGCCGCGACATGTGCGAATGCAGGGAATTTCGGGATTTTGCTACGGTGCCACATAGAACGCACCGGTATCCTGGGCATATCGTGTGTTTATCTTCGAGATGGGTACGTAGGGTGTGTGCAGATCGGTAGATTTTTCCACATTTGGGACACGGCCTTGGATCGGTGGCTCGCACCCGCAACATGTCCATGGATCGTCTCGAAACTGCAAAAAAAATAATAAATAAATAAACACCCCCTAATTTTAAATATAAATTACGATTTTTGAAGAAAATTTTTAATAAAAACATTTAAGAACGCCTGGAAAGTAGGAACGCAATAAAAAACTGGTTGTAGAAGTTTATCTCACTTTATTTAAAACAAAAAAGACAATATCCAACTAATAATTAAATAACCTAATTATTTATAGTAACTAGAATTATTTAATCGTTTTTACAATTTATTGCAACCTTAGAAAAAAAATTACAATGTAATAACTTTATATTAATACAATTGAAAAAAAATAATTAATATTTAATAAAAACTCCGATATTTTAATCGAATAGAGCTGAATGCGGACCTGTCTTTCTCATATTCCTTTTAAAAATCTAGCATTAAATTTGAATTCGCATGCAGGCAAGCCACATTACAGCGTAGCGACAATTCTGGTTGCCTAACTTGGATTGATTAAGGCGCGCGCAATCCCATTTCGCTCCATCGGTAAAACCATGAATACGATAAAGCTGAATATTTTAATTATTTTAGCCCATTGTTTTATTGCGTTATTAATAAATATTACATCGTCCGTAGTGCGCAGAAATTTAGTTAATGAATAATTTTGTGATTAAGAACCATACCTATCGTTTTGTATTGTCTATTAAATATATAAAAAAAAATGTTTATTGGACCAAAATATTAGTAATAACGTGAAATTTTCCTTTGTCCAAATACTAAAATTACATAGGCACTCATTATTATTTTAAAAGAAGGTATATAGAATACTATATTTATATTTTTTGTGTAAAATGAATGTTCCTGTTAAAAAAAAAATTACACAAAATAGGAACAGTAGATAAATAATATTTTGATTATTGAAGGGTACGAAATATTACAAAATTAGAATTAAAAAAAAATCTATAAATATTTACATAGTACAAAAATTATTCTAGACAATTTACATTATTCGGGATTTGGAAAATTCTAAATATTTTTTAAATATTCTTAGCCAATGATTTAAGATTTGATATATTCATGGTATCTGTAATATTCTTCAGTATCTGTAATATTCTTGAATATCTAAATTGTTTGGAATAGGTACAGGGTTGTTCCTGTATCCTTTATTGTTACTATTATTACACACATACAAAAAAATGTTATAAATAAAAGTTGTGTGGCTATGACTGATTTTTTTTATTATTAAAAATACAGTGGCGTCCAGATGTCATGGTATTTTTGTTTAGTTTAAGTAAATATTTACTCTTTCTTTTCAAAAATATAATAATACTTATACAGGGTAACCTATTTTAGAGAAAAATATTTTTGTTGTATCCCGTGAAGAAATCTTGACGACATTATGTTTTTGATGGAATTTTAACAAAATTCATTCATGGCCACAGATCTTTTAATTTAAAATATTCGTTGGGTGGGTATTTTATAATAAAAAACCCATACAAATTTAAAAATAAATCGGAATTTTTAAAAGGTAGGATATTTTTAGCAAAATTACAAATTTCTATGGACTATGGACCGCTTTAATGGGACCTTACTGATTCCAAACAGAACAAAGCGATCATTGCAACAACTGTCATAGCTGTCAAACACTTATTTTTGGCAAACGTACCTTCAGGTTAAAAGAATTAAAGTATATGGCTAAATATAGCAATTACAAACCAATTATTTATGATTTCGTTTAGTTTGGCCACGTTACCATGGCCACATTGTTTTGTTTGGAATCAGTGGCGGCGCATTCCAAGAATATTGTAGTGACAAAGTACTACTATCGATTAGATAATTCGATATTAGCATGTAATAGGTAGAAACATATTGAACATTTTTGGTGATAAATACTAAAACTACAAACTCCATCTGACAGACTTCATAATCGCCCACTGTTCGGAATGCTTCGTCCTCATATGGTTCCTAACTGAATTCGGATGCGAAAAAGTCTTAGCGCATTCAGTCACGGGACACACGGCGCTATCTCTGGGATAGTGATCGTCTATATGAGTTCGCAGGTGATTGATACTCGGCATGATGCAGTCGCACAATGGGCACTCGTACTTTACGATGCCACCGCCTAGCTGTAATGTCGATGGTTCGACTGGATATTTGGTCTTCTGCTGGTGTGTGGTACGGCTTGAACCGCCCCTGGCATCTGCAATGCCAAAAGCTTCGCTGCAATTTTTGGGTGATAAGTAATAACCTTAGATTAAAGATCATGTTGCAAATTTCAACCACCAATTGAAAATCAGGGTTTTTTACGACGTTACCTGAATTACTGGAAAATACGGGATATTTCTTAAGAGATAAATAACTTTATGTCCGTAATAACTACGCGCGGCTTTGAATTAAATCCAAACTCACACTTAAAAAGAAGAAACATTGTGAGCTCCTGCATATGAGAATTTTTCCAATGCTTATTATTTGTGAATTACTCCATATTCTACGCTCATCTCCGTCTGAGTTGAATCACTATTAACTGACGTTTTTTTTTTGGCTTAATATACAAACCATTTCGTTTTTGGTGTTATTATGAATTTGTAATGTTTTAGTTATTTCATTGTACGTTTAAAATACCAAGTTATATCCTGGACCTTTTTATATATATCACAAAAAGGCAAATATTGTAAAATATGAGAAATTTGTTCATTTTTGCCGGTAAAAATTTATTATTAACGTTTTGGCTTGACACCATCATGATAAGATTCACAAAATGACAGTTGCTATGGTTATATTGTTTTTTGGAAATACAATAGATAAGTATTACCAAATTTATTTTAACGTCATGATAATTATTGGCCACTAAATAAATATATTTAAACCTGTATGAAACATTTCTAAATATTAGTTTCGTTAATCACACCCCCCCCCCCCCCCCATTATCTATGTACCGCCACTGTATTTCGAATAATTTCATTTTATTCCATTCGGAAAATGTCTGTAGTGCGTAAACAATCTTAACGAGCAGCTTCTGCAATTGATCGACGAATTGCTAGGGACAAGGCCCCCCCTTTCGCCCGCGTCCACCCCGTGCGCCTTCGGGGGGGAAAGCGAGGGGGCCGAGAGAGAGGCTAGGAAGGAAGTAGGCCTCGAAATAGAAGATAGGACGTGCAGGGGATGGATGTAGGACAGTAGGTGGACGGAAATGAGTGGGAATATTTCGATGTTGTTCCTGAATTCTGGATCATAATTGATTTTAACTACTGTGGCAATAGACGTGGTTGGTTAGAAATTGGAAAGTTTTGTTCATTGTGTTTTTCATCAATTTCTAAGCATAATTGCTACTACTGTTGAAGTTAGAGAGTACCAAAGTTGAATTCTTATTTGTTATAAATTTGACATTGGAGGCTTTATTTCGTCACTATTTCCAAACTAATAGATTTATAAACTTCAAAGTTTCGGAAAATATTTATAAAAAGTGTAGAAACATAATTTTGAAAACAATATTTTCAAATTTTAACAGGTGTTGAAGTTAGAGAGTACCAAAGTTGAATTCTTATTTGTTATAAAATTGACATTGGATGCTTTATTTTGTCACTATTTCCAAACTAATAGATTTATAAACTTCAAAATTTCGGAAAATATTTATAAAAAGTGTAGAAACATAATTTTGAAAACAATATTTTCAAATTTTAACAGGCGTTGAAAATAGAGAGTACCAAAGTTGAATTCTTATTTGTTATAAATTTGACTTGGAGCCTTTATTTCGTCACTTTTTCCAAACTAATAGATTTATAAACTTCAAAGTTTCGGAAAATATTTATAAAAAGTGTAGAAACATAATTTTGAAAACAATATTTTCAAATTTTAACAGGTGTTGAAGTTAGAGAGTACCAAAGTTGAATTCTTATTTGTTATAAAATTGACATTGGATGCTTTATTTTGTCACTATTTCCAAACTAATAGATTTATAAACTTCAAAATTTCGGAAAATATTTATAAAAAGTGTAGAAACATAATTTTGAAAACAATATTTTCAAATTTTAACAGGTGTTAAAGTTAGAGAGTACCAAAGTTGAATTCATATTTGTTATAAATTTGACATTAGAGCCTTTATTTCGTCACCATTTCCAAACTAACAGATTTATAAACTTCAAAATTTCAGAAAATATTTATAAAAAGTGTAGAAACATAATTTTGCAAACATTTTCAAATTTTAACAGGTGTTGAAGTTAGAGAGTACCAAAATTGAATTCTTATTTGTTATAAATTTGACATTGGAGCCTTAATTTCGTCACTATTTCCAAACTAACAGATTTATAAACTTCAAAATTTCAGAAAATATTTATAAAAAATGTAGAAACATAATTTTGCAAACATTTTCAAATTTTAACAGGTGTTGAAATTAGAGAGTACTAAAGATGAATTCTTATTTGTTATAAATTTGACATTGGAGCCTTTATTTCGTCACTATTTCCAAACTAATAGATTTATAAACTTCAAAATTTCGGAAAATATTTATAAAAAGTGTAGAAATATAATTTTGAAAACAATATTTTCAAATTTTAACAGGTGTTAAAGTTAGAGAGTACCAAAGTTGAATTCATATTTGTTATAAATTTGACATTAGAGCCTTTATTTCGTCACCATTTCCAAACTAACAGATTTATAAATTTCAAAATTTCAGAAAATATTTATAAAAAGTGTAGAAACATAATTTTGCAAACATTTTCAAATTTTAACAGGTGTTGAAGTTAGAGAGTACCAAAATTGAATTCTTATTTGTTATAAATTTGACATTGGAGCCTTAATTTCGTCACTATTTCCAAACTAACAGATTTATAAACTTCAAAATTTCAGAAAATATTTATAAAAAATGTAGAAACATAATTTTGCAAACATTTTCAAATTTTAACAGGTGTTGAAGATAGAGAGTACCAAAGTTGAATTCTTATTTGTTATAAATTTGACATTGGAGGCTTTATTTTGTCACTATTTCCAAACTAATAGATTTATAAACTTCAAAATTTCAGAAAATATTTATAAAAAGTGTAGAAACATAATTTTGCAAACATTTTCAAATTTTAACAGGTGTTGAAAATAGAGAGTACCAAAGTTGAATTCTTATTTGTTATAAATTTGACATTGGAGCCTTTATTTCGTCACTATTTCCAAACTAATAGATTTATAAACTTCAAAATTTCAGAAAATATTTATAAAAAGTGTAGAAACATAATTTTGAAAACAATATTTTCAAATTTTAACAGGTGTTGAAGATAGAGAGTACCAAAGTTGAATTCTTATTTGTTATAAATTTGACATTGGAGCCTTTATTTCGTCACTATTTCCAAACTAACAGATTTATAAACTTCAAAATTTCGGAAAATATTTATAAAAAGTGTAGAAACATAATTTTGAAAACATTTTCAAACTTTAACAGCTGTTGAAGTTAGAGAGTACCAAAGTTGAATTCATATTTGTTATAAATTTGACATTGGAGCCTTTATTTTGTCACCATTTCCAAACTAACACATTTATAAACTTCAAAATTTCAGAAAATATTTATAAAAAACGTAGAAACATAAGTTTGCAAACATTTCCAAATTTTAACATGTGTTGAAGTTATAATATGACTTTTGTCTCATTGTGTAACACCTTTACATACTTTTTTATGGCTACCGTCTACACGGATTGGCTAGAGAAACCACAGTTCGAAGGTTCAAACATCGAGATTGCTCTGTATAAATCCCCCCGTATCTCTGACATTGGTCTATTGATTTATACCTCTTGTCCGCTTGGCGAGTTTCTCCTTTTGTCCAGAAAGTGGAAGGAAATGGACTAAGGGGTCGATAGGGCGAGGTGGGGGTAGATAGGACAGGTGGTTAGTGGGAAAACGCTCGTTTATGCCACATTATAGCGAGCGATTTCAAGGAAAATCGCTCTATTATCTGTTTATGGAGTGGTCATATTGAGCTGTAAAAATTGAGTCGTTGCTGTCAGTTTCGTGACTTTTTTTAAATCACTTTGATAGCTTTTTAATGATTCCAAAAATATATTGATGAAACTAGAACAAAGGGCAACGCGCGGTATAGTTACAGATTAATCTTTAATCGAAATAAACGATAATAAAACACTGTAATTAACATTAAAGGCTGTATTTTCGCCATAAGTTTTTATAAACCATAATCGTAACAATAAAGAGATTAGCTACTTAGGACCGATTCCAACGTTGTGTTAAGAAGTTTAAAATGACATTTTTACATTAACAATGTCATTTTAATCTCCGGTGGAATCGGCCCTTAGGTACCTAAGTCTACCTATTGCCCATAACTATTTAGTATATGCAATTACAAGATGACGGAATTTACTGAATCTTTAAAATACCGTCTTCATGCGATATATCTTGTAAAAACTACTATTTTCATTTTTGGGAGAAGAATATCTTCTACGAAATTGTAAAAAGTATTTATTTAATAAATTAAAACAACAAATATTGAAAATAAAAATATAAATTATCTTTGTTAACCTAAAAATTTCTACGATTTCTACGTCGTATACTCTTCTGGTTTCTTTAAGTCGTTTTAATTTCAAATTATGATATCTCTATATCTCTGTCATTCTTAACTTTCTCTTCGCGGCGCCTCGTCCTTTTAATTTTGAACTCTTTCAGGTTTTTAATCATTTTCTGACGTTAAAGATAATAATTATCGGCGTCTCAAGATTACATTCTTTCCTCAGCGATTTTCTGATATTTTTATTTCGAACCCCAGTTATCTAAAACTCGATAAAAAAATACCTAATATTTACCTCACGAACCGAATTTTCTCAACAAACTCCGGCGAATATATCCGGAGAAAATAGAAGGCAGAAGCCCTGGCAACGCGAACGGGGCATCAGCGCCCATATTACATCCCTATGCCCATAACCGTTAAAACATGACTGCAATACAATATCATCTCTAGATATTGATCGTGGATGTGTACGGATGTATCATTTGTGCGGAATAACAATTTTCCTCTACTCTGGCCGAAGCCTAGACGCCATTACTCCCGGCTTTTCAATGTTTTCATTTACTGGGAATTGGAAATCGGCAAACCGATACACGATATTGGGGAAATCAAATATTGATGGGATTTATTTGGAACGGAGGTGAACGATTCATTCAAGCCACCCAGTGAGTTTTCGCAAATAGGCGATGTATCAAAATTTGATAATTCGACGTTTATTTAGTCAACGGAATTATCTAGATTTTGGTAGGTTTAATAACAAAACCTTGTTTAGATTTGTAGATACAGGGAAATCCAAGATATTTAGCACGATTTTGTTGCAATATTCAATCATTTTAAAACAACGATAAGTACTATAGGAGGGAGCGAGAGGTTTTCGCGAATGCCTGTAGCTAAAAAGAGAGGCCAACGCGTTAAAGATCGGTAAAACAAACAATGTGCCTGTTTAAAATCACTTAAATCACGTTATTTTGTGCATACGAATCTTTTCAATCATTCATAATTGATCTATTCTTACGCTAGTGATAAAAAAAAACAAATAAATAGATAATTACAACTAAGGCTAAGACCATAATTAAGGTAAGTTTCAAATAATAATTCCAAGTAAATAATCTTCCTCGCAACCAATTACTGTGCTTATTCGCGTGGGTGTTTCAATTGCGGATCAAACCTCTTTGTTGTTAAAGATTTGTAGGCAGAACAAAAGATTTTTCTACGTAATTATTGTTGCCGCTAACCTCACAGAGTTCGAAAACAAGAAATTCAGATACAGAGACAGTAAATAACATTTGTAAAATTCGTTAATTTACGGTACAATTTATAGAATGTCTGAAACATTTTAACAGCAAATAAACACGTAATAGATCAAGGAAATATTAATATTCTTCTGAAATAAAATTATTAGTTAAAATTAAAATACTCCGACGTGATAATTATGATTCATAGTTATGTATAAAAAAAACTTGAACAATAAATTGCAACACGAGTACTTACAATTTGCCTTATAGTCATGAAATAATTATCCCAAATAAAATAATTACAGTATTTGTATTTAAATTACGCCTTGATTTAGTAAAAAAAAATTGCCCAATAATTATTCTCAGGTGTTTTTAAATACGATTTTACTTTATTTAATTATCATGGATATACTGTTGTTTACGTCAGATTATAATTATAAAAATTTCGGTTATTAATTATATAGCGTGAATGTTTTATTATATTTTGTTGTAAATAAAATTTCTGGTAATCATTAATAATTAAATACTGCAGACAATATAAAAAAGCAATTACATCGTCACAATAATCATTTATTTATTAGAACAGAAAATGGGATGGAGACAAAAAGTTGATTCCTTTGCCAACTATTTAACGCATTTTTAAAAATTAGGTGCGTTCGAACATAATAAACAAAAAATTAGGACAAAGTTCATAAATTGCCTTAATTAAAGTGTCTTAGATATATATATACAAAAATAGGTGGAACTAATTCCCACAATATGGGAGTTCAATTATTACTTTAGTATCATGATAAAAAGGATTTATGATATTGGTTTTATAAAATATAAACAATAAATGTTAGCCGAAAAATTGAAAGCTAATGCAGTGTGATATTAGTGATTGCCAGTGTCGGAAAAGTAAATACGTACCTACCTGCCTATTTGTTATAGTCTATTTTTATGTATGAGAGAGTAATAAAACAGCATTTCTAATGCTAAACTTAGTACGGTCATTTTAAATATTTTTACAGAATAATCTAAATATTTCTTAAAATTATAATAAATGTACCTGAGCTATTACAAGTTTTGGGTCTTTTATTGGCCCTTTATAAACATAAGCTGTACAGAACAATAGAAAAAGGTTTGGACAGGCCAAAAGCCCTGTGTATTAAAGATTACATAGCCGTATCTTAAGATTATTTTCAATAAGTACCTATTTGCCAATTTTGTTTTATTTTAATTCCAAGAATTTCTTACAGTAATCGAATTATAAGTAGATAAATACCTTCCTAACAAATTTCACCGAAAATGTGATTATAGGTTTTCCATTTAGTAAGGAGGTGCAAGTTGTGTATTCTTGACAGTTTACTAAATGTCGTTTAGTTGCAACTTGCAAGGTGCAGTGTGAATTCTAGTGTGATCATGGAAAATTTGGAAGGGCCGCGTAAACGTCAAAAAATCAGTCCTTTAACAGTTAATGAAAAAACATTAATATTTAATTGTTTTAAATCATTTACAAACATTTATGTAAAAGTGTTGATGACACAGTGGAATTAGTTAGTAGTACGCTTAGTGTTGGGAAATATACGATTTACAGAGTTGTTAAAGAAGAGAAATGTGGCGAGTTTCAAACAGCACGTAAGGCTCCAGGAAAACCAAAATTTCAATTAGAAAATCTTTTGAAAGAAAGACTTCGAAGGAAAGTGCATGCGTTCTTCTTTAGAAAAGAATTTCCGACAGTAGACAAAGTTCTTGCCACGGTTCGAGATGATAAGGATTACCTTGAAATGAGTCGAAGCACACTATGAAAACTTTTAAAAGAAATAGGTTTTCTATGGAAAAAGCATTCCAGAAAGTCTATTTTAATAGAAAGAAGCGATATTGTAGTATGGAGAAGAAATTACCTAAGGACTATAAAAGAAATGAGAAACCAAAGAAGAAATATATTTTATTGAGATGAAACATGGATCAACGAGGGACATAAACCAAATAAATTTTGGCAAGATGAAACTGTTACAAGTTAAAGACAGGCTTTTTTAAATAATTTATCTACTGGTTTAAATCCACCATCAGGAAAGGGGCGCAGACTAATAATAGTACACATCGGTAGTTCAAACGGTTTTGTTAAAGGTGGTTTATTGACTTTTGAATCTACTCGTACCGGTGACTACCATGAGGACATGAATGCTGATGTCTATAAAGAGTGGTTCGAACAAATTATAGATCTTCTTCCTCAGAACTGTATAATAGTAATGGATAATGCAAGTTATCACTCGAGACTTTTAGAAAAAATGCCCACAACCAAGTGGTTAAAAAAAGATTTACAGAATTGGCTAAATTCAAAGAATATTAAGTTCTGTGAGAAAATAACTGTATCATTTGTGTTCCCTTCATAAAGAGAAATTCAAAAAATATGAAATTGATGAAATTGCAAAAAATCGTGGGATGACGATGGTTAGATCACCACCATATCATTGCGAAGTAAACCCGATTGAACTGATATGGGCACAGATAAAGGGAGAAGTTTCAAGAAAAAATAATTCTTTTAAAATGAGTGATGTTAAACAGTTGTTTTTGGAGGCTGTAAATAATGTGAAGCCTGAAAACTGGGAAAAGGCAGTAAATCATACGATTAAAGAAGAAGAGAAAATGTGGAAGTTGGACAATATTACTGAAGAAATAATCGAGCCACTCATTGTAAATATTGGTTGCGACAGTTCATCTTCTGATTTCGATTCTGATTTGGATTTGTAGGTAAGAAGTAGTTTTTAATTAAAATTATTATTTATGAACGTACCGTTGTTTAAAATTCAAAGTTTAAACCCTTATACCTACATAACCCGTTTGACACAATGTTCTTAACATACCTTGTGGAAAAATAAAACATTTTAGAAAAAATTGCACTTTTTTACCTTCAGCTGTTTAGAAGTTATAAGCAGGTTAATTAGGTGAAAATATAAGTGTATACTCGAGGAATGACTTCAAAAAATATTTTAACTGTCTACTAAAAGAAGTGGTACGCCTATGGATTACGAACGCTTTATTATTTTAATACTCTCTCTCATATATGCATATTGTTTTAAGCCGAGAAAGATTGAACTTATCGTCCCTACTTTATTTTTATTACCTGTCTAATTCATTCAATTATTGCGGAGTTTTGATATCAAAATATTGTTTAAAAGTTTCTATAGAATTTACAGAAATATATTAAAATATAATAAATGAAATAATAATTGTATATCACATTAAAATAAGTTCAGCCGTTTTCATAAAACTCTATTATGGATCTTAGCGATTTATTGCTTTTAATAATTAGAAACAGTTTGCAGCCGGAACTTTGTTTATTTCATAATATTTATAATAATTGATTAAACATATTATGTTAAAATAGTCATATCCTGTTAAGTTCGAATCACCTTAAGATTACTAAAACAAAGTTTTTTTTTTTATTTATTTGCTTACACATTTACAGGTAGGTAATTGATACAAAACATGGCCGAATTTAAGAAGAAGTGTCGTCAGTACAGTGTTGAATATTTAAAATTTGGCTTTCTTTCATCAAAGGCAGACAAACGATTGTCCACATGCTTTTTATGCAACAAAGTTTTGAGCAATGACTTTATGAAACCATCAAAGCTGAAAGATCATCTAAGCAGGTATCAATCTGATAAAATAGGTAAAGATTTGAAATATTTCCAAACATTACAGGAAAAATATGAAAAGAAACCCACCGTGCACAGTGTTCTCTTCAACGTCTGAAAGCAACGATGATGGCTTGCGGGCATCTTACAATATCTCATTACTTATCGCAAAATCTTGAAAACCGCACACCATTGGAGAAAAATCACTTTAATTCCCATTGACTTGCATAGAAAATAGATTTATTTTGCCACCCGCCAACTACATTAGTTTTTTGGAACTCCATCAAAATAGGGACGGAAATTTGAAATTTGACCAAGGCTGATTCGCCTCCTTATCTCTAAACGCTAAAAAAATCATTTTTTTATAGTCGCTTTCGAATCTGTATTTGGAAATGTTTATATTTTACCGTTCTGACCTTTTAAAAGGGCATTTTCTCTCACTCTTTAACTCCGTTATTTACCATCGGCAAAATTGATAAAAACAAAAATCAATCGAATGCCCCTTCGGCAATTTCTTCACTGTTTAACATCGAAAATAACATTTTCATGGAGGTTCGCGATTTCCACAAGTAAAAAAAGGAAATGAACACGTTCCAGCGGATATTCGGGCGAGTGTGAGAAAATCCAGAGAAAGTCTGGAAAGTAGAGGAAAGCTGTTTATCAACCATCACCCGGCTATACAGAAGGTTTGGTGGAGTCTTAAGATGAAAGAAATAAAGGAGAAAAAACGAGCGTAATCTGCCCTTGAAGTGACCTTTCATTGTGCATTGAAAAATAGGAAATTCGAATGTTTTTGTTAAGGAAAATTCTAGTTTTATATATTGAAATGAAAGGTGGGTTTGTTAAATCTATTTCTTATCGAACAGCAATATTAAACAACTATATATAATTACTTTTATCATGAACAAGTATCCCTTTATTTATTTTTAAACAAATAAATACAGTTCATTTGAGGAAATTTTGTCATGGGCATGGTTACTAAATTGATTACTGTCAAAAACATTGCAAAAAAGTTTCAAAATTATGGCTTAATTATCTAAAATGCAATTAAATCTGGTCGTGGTACAAGTAAAACGGCAAGAATAATAAAAAATATAGAAGAAAAATTAAAAGAATTGTGGAAAATGTTTCTCTTGAAACCTTAAAAAAGCTGAGAATACGTTGAGAAATTGTGTATTTCTTGGGGAATGCCATTAACAAAGAGTGGGAAATTAAGTAGATCCAGCATAGTTCAAAACTGCATGAAATAAAACAAAAACAAAAAAAATTAGAATTACCAAAATCTCGAAAAGACCAAACCAAAATAAATAGAATCGGACATATAAAAATGACGCATCAATACCTGTGCGGTTTAAGTGTCAGTAAAACATGTGCTCGTCGAGTGCCCAAAGTACTCCCAAGAAAGAAACACTACTAGTATCTCTGGAAGCTATAAAAACATTATGACAACACACACGAACAGAGTTATTGAATTCCTAAAATTAACGTCTTTGTATAACCAAATTTGATATGTTTCCTTTATAAATTTACTGTATTGTATATAGCATACCGTTAATAACCTTTGTAGTTAAACGATAAATAAAAAAAAAAGAGTGCCAAATTTTAGTAAAATTCTTGGATCATAATCGAGCTACCGAAATACATAAATACATAATCGTGAAGTTAAAAATCAAACATTACATTTATACAATATAGTAAAGATTAGAATACTTATATATAAAATCATTTACTTTGTTATCCTCAGTACCACAAGGATTTCATTTTGGCCGTTACTCTTTAACCTTTATGTTAATAATATATGTAACTGCTAGATATTTTCTTTCATAGTTTTATTTTCGTAAAGAAAATACTGTTAAAATATTTTTTAAACCAGGATATGTAATCTCTTTTGTTGATAGTTTTTATTTTTACGTAGACATTATTGTAAATGATATGATTATTGTATAACTTTGTACTATATTATTGTATAATCTGGTGGACACTTTTTTGGGCTAGTCCTATCTGTGTCCCGAATAAATAACAAAAAATGTACAAATTCAACTGTCCATTAAATTTTCCGCAAAACATTAATTATATTATACTCTTTTCGCCAGCAATCAATTTCTCTCGTACATGCACTTCGTGTTAAGAATCAATTACCGAAAAACTATTATCGGGAATATATAGGTATACTCCTTCCTTTTCCCGTTCTCATTCCCGGTTCCCCGTTCCGTTCGTCGAGCGGTAATGAATCGAAATCCTGTCTAGAACGGGGCTGCAGAGTTTATTTTCTGGAAAACAGGGAACATAAAATACATTCGATTTGTTTGATTTCCAAATCACCGCCAAATTTCATCGATTCTCCTTTTCTCAAGAATAAGTCAGGAAAAAAATTATTTCATTATTAAGTAACGCAGAAGTTAAATTTACTTAGAGGATTTCTTTCTCGAAGGAGTCGTTTTTATTTTAAATTAAATCAAGAAATCCCGGTCCTTCGTTCTTTATTCAAAAAATACCTAACTCTACTTGACTTATCGAACAATTCTTTCATTTCTTAAACTGCCTATCCCTAAATATAATACCTACCTACACCTATAAGTATATAATATTTCGTGCGTATAACCCATAAACCGTCCATTTATTCGATAAAAGTCCTATCGCTCGGGTATATTTTAAGAAATTACATACAGCCCTTGTCCTTTTCGATTTTCGTACCTTCCCTTACCTCCGTCCTTTTCTAACTCACAAAATAAAAAGAACGGACCAGGGCCCCTATTTTTTTGTTATGTAACGCTTGACATTGCATGTAGGTAATGATCAAAAGAAATGGTTTATATGCATGCATTTTGTTATTTGAGTAAAGATCTTAAAAAGAATAAAAAATATACTTTAAATATCAATTTCTCGTACCGTAATCTTTAGGCTTCATATAAAGGAGAAAAACAGTGGAATATAAACTTACCGAAACTGTCAGGACTATTATGCATTCCGGAAGGTCCTGGCATTAGTCCTCCCAATCCTGCAAAACAAAAATAGTTTAATAATTTTTCCCCGTAACTAAATTTGTCAACCTCGTAAAAATTATACAAACAATATATTTTCTCCTGTTCCTTTCAAGAGCTTTTATGTTATTTTTGTTAAAAAAACACGTAAACGGTACAATAAATTTGATTTTCAAGACTTATGAAGCTAATTTTAGCAAATATAACTTGATTTTGTCACGAAAACAGCTTTATTATTATATTTTTATTATTTAATGCTATAAATTCTTGGATAAAATCGGAATAATAAAAAAAAACTCCAGGGAAAATGGGTAATTACAACATTTTAGTAATTTAAGCTTGACAATATAGGTATAGGGTGGGCTTACATTCATAAAAAGAAAAATATTTAATTATTTCTAGAACAATATTGTAAAAAAGGAGGTAAAACTAGAAAGAAGTAGATAAATATATTGATAAGAAGAGATTGCTAAACAATAAAATAAAAAACAATGGCAGGAGAATGGAAATCATGTAAAAAATGTAAGTTGGAGTCACAAAATAAACAGGAAAAGCAGAGGAATATAATAGACCCAAGAGAGCTAAAGATAATTCTTTAATGGCTTTCATTATCTGTTCCAGATGAATGCAACTTATAAATTCTGGTAGTTTTATGTCACATTTCTGTGAAAGTGGTTAAAAACAATAGAGTTCGATAGCGGGGAATCCAGGACCGCGAAGAGAGGAAATTGAAACTGGAAATACATCGTACAATACGCAACCAAACTGTAAATAAAGACAAAATAATATATTACATTACAAGTGTGGAAAGTGCAACATTCCGCACGAGTTGAAGTTTAGCACGAGCCGCGTAGCGGCGAGTGCGGAAACTAACCTAGTGCGAGAAATACACTTTCCAAAGAGTTGTGTACACTATTTTTCCTACGACCACACACAAAATCCTTAAAAAAACGTTTTTTTTTTTAATGAAAAAGTCAATTAAACCATATCACACATGTATTGAAAAGTATATTACACATGTGTTGAAAAGAATATCAACACATGTGTCTTTTGCTATTTTTCAATGCGTGTGTGATATATATTTCAGTACGCGTGTGATATAAGCTACTTTTTTAAGAACAAATAAGTGTGCAAACTATCATTTTCGTATATGGTCGTAGGAAAAACGATTTTACTAAAAGAAAGATTCTTCTTACCTTGAAGTCCCAAAAGCGCATTGTGAAAACCTCCGGGATTTCTCGTTGGATCCATGATGCCGCCGTTAGTACTAAATGGGTGATGATCGTCGAGCAATGGGTAGTCGGATGGTTCAGTCTTTAAGGTGGCAGGTTCATCGCCATGATCGCTCATCGCTGTATCGCTGCTATTGCTGTCTTCGCCCGCTGATTGGGCTTGTATTGATGAATCGGAATTCATTTTCTGCAACAAAACATTCGTCTGCATTACGATGCAATACAATACAATGATATAAAGTAATTGTAAACCCTCCAGTTAAAAAAGGTGAATGAAAGTAGGAAGAAATAAGGCGAAACCAAAAATAGAAACGTTAGAGAAATGTAAACAGAAGCTCTTGACAGTAGAGCTTAGAAAAATTAGATAAAACAAAAGTAACGTCTCAAAGTTGTCATAATTTGGTTCTTGAAAGCATGCAACACCTGCTGGATCAAGTACCATCATCTCTTTTGGACCCACTTGCAAACCAGACAAGAATGTGGACAATTTTTCTTAATATTTCCACTTCTTGGGTCTGTTAAAGACACATTGGTACGTGTGTGATCGTTTTGTGCATTAAGAAAGGTTCTCTTGTTTAATGTGAAGACAAGTTGAATAATATTGCAATTTAAGAAAACTAAAGCGACTCACTATTTTGGTTGATTCACAAGACTCAGTGACATTGAACAGTGTTTAATGTGTACTCTTGTGAACTAAACATTTCATTTCTATATTCAGTGGCATGGATTTAATGATATTGATCAATAAACCTTTTGCTGAACACAAATAAACAACTTCATAAGTCATAGGACGATTTAATAACTAGGAGTCCGTCTACGAAATAAGAATACATAGGCTAAAATAGTATCAATTTTACTTACATTTTTAATCATTGGTGTACCAACTCCCCCCTCTAATGCTTGTCCCAGTAGCGTTCCAGGCTCTGCATCGTGGCCTCCGTTGCCGGTGGGTGCTCTCGTAGGGCTGCGCCCCCTGTCAGGTGTGTAGGTACCCATTCGATCCGAACTGCGCGCCCTCTTTATTGGTGGCGAAGAAATATCGTCTGCGTTTCGAGCATCCGGCCTGTCCGTCGCCCAAGGCAATGAAGAGGATGTCTGGAAAAATTTAATAAGCGTTAGTCATTTTTGTAATAAACTATATAATGTAAAATTCAAGTACCACTTAATTTTATTGTAGATCAATAGCGAACAACTACTTTTTTTTCATATAGATATGTTAACCAATGTTTTACGTAAATTATGTATAAAAAAGTGTATAGACTTATTTAAACACTTTGCTTCGTGACTATGTTCTTTTGCAATGATTTTTTCTTAAAAAATCTAGAATCTTATAACAAAATTAGTTGATCCATCAAATTTACTGCGGTAAGAAGTAGCAACGTTGCCTAGGTGTTGAGATTGCAGTACTACGAACATAAATGACATTTGCCAGTTCTACAAACTTATAAAAAAGGTACAATTGGTTTTTAAAAATGACTAACTTCGTGACAAAATTAACAGGAACCTTAGTTTTTTTTATGGCATGAAAAAAATTAACCTGACACGATCAGAACTGGAATATTTAGTTGGGTGGTTAAAGTTCTTGGAATTTCTAATCAATGTTTAATAAAAACATTAGAAAAAGACACCAATACATTATTTATTAATACGGATTTTTAAGTTAGATAAATTAGTCAGACTCAGATGAGTTCTATTTATAAATATGGACCTTCGACTTAAAATCCATCCATGTATTGGAAGGAGAAGAAGAATTATATAATAAGTAGAATAGAAAATAGAATAGGAAGTATAATAAAAAGTATAACAAGAAGTAGAACAAAAAGTAAAAAAGCAGAACAATAATTAGAACAAGTAGTAGAACAAGTAGTAGAACAAGTAGTAGAACAAGTAGTAGAACAAGTAGTAGAACAAGTAGAAGAACAAGTAGTAGAACAAGTAGAAGAACAAGTAGTAGAACAAGTAGTATAACAAGTAGTATAACAAGTAGTAGAACAAGTAATAGAATAAGTAGTAGAACAAGTAGTAGAAAAATTAGTAGAACAAGTAATAGAACAAGTTGCGGAACAAAAAGTAGAACATGTAGAATAAGAAGTAGACCAAAAACTAAAACACAACAAGAGTAAAAATACCAGAAGACCATATGTATATTATTGGAGTAGATACCTTAGTAGCGATCCATTTTTTATCACACAACTTCTTTCGTTTTCAGTATTAGAACTTTTATATCTCTTTGTATGGTCGATAGATGGTGCTCGATACGTTTAGGGTTCCGTGTACCTGGACGATAAAAAAGTAAATTGTAATTACGCAGCCGTTGCGTAAGATTACGGGTTACCATTACGACTACGTAGAATACACGTGTGCGTGTTCCACAATCACAGCGGGTGAGCGTTTTCATGAATGAAATTTGAATATTAAACACTTAGTAGAATTCCCGCATACCGGGCGCTTTCGATAATTTAATAATATCGGAATTGAACTAAATTTATTTATTTAGAAATTATCGTCTCGTGAATTGTAAAAAAATATTAAAATTGTGATAGAGGTAAAGTTTTTTTGACCATAATTGTCAGGTTTATGTAATAGATACAGACTTTTCAAAAGCTTTCTATCGAATGTATCATAATATTCTTATAAGAAAGATGAAAAGCATAAGATTTAATCAGTCGTTTTAATTATCTCTTTTATAACGGCTTTATAGCCTCACTCCTCACAGCAACATCTGGAGTTTCACAGAACTCCAATTTGGACCACTATCATTTAGTATATTTAATTAATGACGACAATCATAAGGGATCTTTGGAAAATATTCAGTAGCGATTTTTCAAGTACCTTGGTTAACTAACCATAATTTAACATTATCAATAAAAGCTTTAAATTATTTTTAATCAATTCTTCATTTCAAGTTGGTAACTTTTCTATACCAACCCAATAAACACAGTAATCGGTACCGTTATAGGGGTGCAGCTTCGGCAATTCGGTCCGTAAGGATACTTCTCATGTCCGGCTAACCAAATATTCACCGTGTTCGGCCCGTGTGTGGAAAACCAAATGGACCATATGCGGTGTTTACGTCTAAATTACGTCAAATGGTACGGTCCTCCCTGCTCAGAAGAAATCCCGACAACAGCAATCCGAGTACTCGTCTTCCCGTACATGCCGGTGTCAGGCCGAGCGAATGCCGACTATTTGCGGTTTACTGGGAATGGTCAGAAGATGAAAATTATTTAAAAATTCAAATAATTAATTGTGGTTGTTTATTTATGCAGTTTACATTATAAATAATCGATTCATTCGATTGTTGATTTTCGGAATATCTGTCTAAACAATCAAAGTATGGTCGATTATATTATTGGCGCAATTGTTGCGCCCTTAAACTTGATATTTATAAGCCACGTGCTGATTATTTATCGCACGACCCTCGTACATTCGTTGCGTTGATTTAGTATTTATTGTATGGACTTTCGGAGGCGCATGGGCGGTAGTTCGCGTCGATTTCGATTTCAATCGAAATTGGGTATTAAAATTAAGATTTTCAGATGCCAACCGACAACTACCTGGTGGCTGTTTCGTAATATCTTTATTTATTATTTTTTTAAAGATAAATTATCGTTTTTTAATTTCTATGTGGAAATTTACTGAATATCTTGGTCATAACTACTAAATACAGTATTATCAGGATTAGGATATATTTTAGCTTTTTGAGACATAAGCATATTTGTTATCATTACTTTTAGTGAAGAAAGATGAAAACACTAGTTTCGGCCATCCTGGATATTATCAGGCCTATAACACAGATAAATTTGTTGAAAGAAGGAAATAAATTATTCACAAAGGATTACTTACATATATACAGGATGTCTCAAAAAAAGTAGGCCAATCCGTTCACCATTAATTCCTTATTAGTTTTTCGATTGGGGCCAATATGTTCAATACACAGGGTGATTTGGCAACTAACGCCGCTCAAATTATGATTTGTCATCCCAAAAAATCTGGATGTACCAATTTTAAGCCATCAACTTAATAAAAGAACGTATTAGTAAAAATTAACTTTGTCACCCTGTGCATGGAACAAGATGGCCCCAATCGAAAAAAATAATAAAGGTTTCTTCGACTGATCTAAGGAATCTATGCTTGACAGATTAGTCTACTTTTTGGGACACCCTGTATAAAAGTGTCATAAAATGAGAACAAAAAATATAGTATGCAGCAAAACATTGGACAATACTAACATAATATTAGAATTTAAATACAAAATATTTTTATTTAATTTTATATTCAACTATTTATAGGTGACAAATGACAGGCGCGTGAAAATTAATTTAAATTGCGAATTGTCTCGTTACTTACAGGGTCATTCACACTGCTGGAATTAAAAAGATTTTTAATAGAACTTTTGCAGGTTCTTCACGTTTGACGGAAATTATTGGACTTGAATTATTGGCAAACGAAAAAAGTTATATCAAATAATAAATATTGTACTTCGTATGTCAAATGTTAAAAACGTCACTTGAATACTAATATCTAATAATAAAGTTATTTGTTAATTTAAATATGTGTTGAATAAATTATTTCAATGTTTTTACCAGTCAAACCGACGTAAGTTTTATATAAAAAGAAGATATTAAGATGCGGTGTCGTCAGAAATGAAATTTAAACGCCCATAAAAATGAAATCTGCATTATTATTCTATAGGACACATACAAATATTATAAATAATAAATAAACCTGTTTCTAATTATTAGAATAGCGATTTTCTAATTATTCTAATTAGTGTGAAAGAGGCCACAACTGGTGCCAAAAAAAAAAATAATTTATGTTGATTGTTTTTGTACTCAATGCGACAAACGACACATACCATTGGCGTACATAATAATTAAACAACATAAAAAATGCAAATGCTTTAAAAAATGTGCCATCTGTTCATTATTTTATGGTATTATGGTATTTTTTTTAAAGAATCACCAAGTTCTTTTTTTTTTCATTTCAGGGTTAGAATAGATTAGATCTGAAAGAAATTTGGACATTGTTTGTCCTTCTCCAAGGGTCAACTTTTTCAGATATGTTGTTTAGTCCTAGTTGACTTAACGGCCTAATATTTTCTTCTTTACTTCTGTCATTATTTAAACGGATCTTTAAAATACATTAGAGGACTATCTTAAAGAAATCTGTTTAAATAATGACAGAAGTAAATTAACGAATACGAACATATTTTTAAAGGCCGCCAATATTTTTAAAGGCCGTTAAATATAAAGGAATTTTTACAGAATAGACCCCTTAGTCCTGTAAATACACTGTTGTTTTTTTTTTGCGTTAAAGGACAATAATTTTTTTTTCGCACCAGGTGTTCACTATGTTTTTGAAATCGCTTTGAAGCTGAGCCAGAATTGATCACAGCATTGGAAATAGTATTTATTATTCTTTGTAGGCAACCCCGTGTAACTTTTGCCTGTGAATTTTTATTTCTTTTAATACTAAAGATTATTAATCTAAATAAATACACTTAATTATTATAAACCTATAAAATACTTTATCATAGACGCGTAGCAACTATTCTTCGGTCATTTGTCGTTTACAGTAAAACTGGATTGACTCAATTTAAACACCAACCAATAATTTTACGTCACGACACTGCTAAAAACCGATTTATCTTCATTTTATTCCCACATATCGGAATATCTTTTTATGGATATCGAAGTTGTAAAATAACTATATTCCAAATTATTATTATCGTTAAAACGTTTGGAATTGTTAAAAAAATCATTTGAACTTACAAAACTGGTTTCTTTTCTCACTGAATATGCATGACATTTGGTTATTTGGCAATTGGTTATAAATTTAATCAATATTTATTACAAACATTCCCAAATGGTAATAAGGAAGTCCAGTGGTTCTAATTAAATGTTTTTTTTTAAAGTAATATACCTTTAGAATAGAAAAAAAAACGCCATTAGCTATTCGAATAGAATTTTATTATAATAATTTCGTGGTGGCATAAATTTTCGACTTCATCGCTAATTTGGTATTGGAAATTTGCAATTACTGATTTTTTACGGATTGGTATATACGAGTTTTATGTCCCAGTCAGCCGTGGGTGTGTATAATAAATGATGTAGAGGTCAACAAAGTGAAAGAATAATGGTCAAATGTTGTCAACGTTTAAGAATAATATGTTGAATATGATGGATCGCACTTTAAAAGTGTTCCCTCGTAATATTTTTAATCGAATGAATAGGAAATGTGAAGTTGATTTAGAGTCCCAATTTGGTTTCCATAATTCACTCAGTACGAGGGAGGATTCTTTTCGCGATGAATAATTTGTCTAATTATTATGCTAAACAAAAAAGGGGTGATAGAAAAGATAAAAAAAAGATATAACATTTTTATTGGTTTCAAACAAGAATTTACTAAAAGATCTTTTATATAAGGTATAGTGAATGACTCTAAAATAAATATAAAAAATAATAACGCTCCTATTTATTTATTTATTTATTTATTATCCAAACAAGCTTATTTGCCTAATTACAAAGATAATTAAATTACAATTAATGTTACAAGAGTAAATTATATAAAAAATAATATTAAATATTTAGATTATAAATAAAAATAATCCTAATTAAACATTTTATTAGCTGTATCTTCGGTGTCGGGACATTTGCCCAGTTTTTTTCAGGTACATTTTAATCCGGCAACGTTGCACTTGAGGTGGGATAGTACTAAACCACCCCAAAGCATCGGAGAGAGGCGCACGCATAGTCGTACGATAGATAGGATCCAGAGATATATAGGATCACGTCATCAGTAGTACTGACAAAGGAAATTTTAGAAGTAGGGGATAAGAAAACAATAATTTATTTAGATATGACAATAAAAAAACTGTAAATACAAGTGAATAAAAATAAATAAAATTACCTTTAAAAAAATAAAGAAATAAACCGTATCTTCGAATAGACGAAGTGTGAATTCTTGCATTTCAAGTATATACGGAGTGATTCAGAATAAAATACTTGTAGATCTTAACAAATTAATATGAAAAGTTAAGTATAATTTTCTTTTAAACGTTCCAGTTTTTATTTTACAGGGTGATATAGTAAAGTTCATAAACACAAAATTTTCTAAATATCTATCCTTACGGTAAATATTTTAACTTACAAATATGATATGTTAGTTAATCGTCATTATTAGTTAACACATTTTATTTTTATAAATTACGAAAATCCATTGGCGTAGAATCAAGGGTTATAAAATCTATATTTATCCAACCCTTTTGGACACCCTATATTTCATAGAGTTAAAATTAGTAATATTAAATTACTGAGATTATTCGGTTTAAGTCCAACTCGAACATGAAATCCATGTACAATTTTATCAAGAGACGATTTCATAAAAAATATTAAAAATGCCATTAGTAAATGGGACCAAGTTTTTATGGACTTAATGGTCCCATTAGTAACATTTTTTGCATTTTTTAATGTAGATATTTCATATTTGAGTGGAATTAAAATTTTGTTTTAAAGCTTCAATAAGTTTAGTTTCGAAATCTAACATAAAACGACTTGGTTTCCATTCCGGTAGATACTGATTCTGTTTTTGAAAAACTATGTTATAAGTGTTGTACTTTTTGTTAAGCAATAATGTGAAAATAACAGGACCTATTGACGTTTTACTATCAGTCGGAAATCGGTTGCAAACTAATTTTTGTGACATTTTCTTACCGGCAAATAATCTAACTAGGTACCCTTATTATTTGAAATCTTCAAAACTTGTTTATCAAAGAATTTTCATAGATATTGGTAGGTAATAGTTAATAGTTTAAGCTGGAATAACATTTAAATTCGGGATTTATATTATTCGGTTCTATTTGTATCAGTTTTTCCACGAAATAGATTAAATTTTTTACACAATGTTCCTAATAGGAATTTAGGATAAATATGATTATAGCGGGTAAGTGAATTTACGGGGATGGAGCTACTAGTAATTACCATTCATATCTCCACCCATATTCGCGATGTTGCCATACTTAGCAGGAGCTCTCTTTCTATGTTGTTCTCTCTCGCGCAAAAACTGCGCAAGTGACCCGTAACCGTATCTTCTATATTTTTTGTATTCGATTTTTGTCAGCGATTTAAGTTTTCTCCTTATTTCTATGTATTCATTTTGGTGCAAATCTGAAATTCGTCTAATTTTACTTAATTTTTTTTTAACTTTAATAAGCTCTTTTATTTCTGTATTGTACCATTTAGGATATTTATTATAGTGTTGGTATAAACTGAATTTTGGTACATTAGTTTATATATATATTACTTAAAATATTATAGAAGACATCTAATGCACTATTGACATTAGTTTGTGCGTCACTTCTTCCCAATCAGTAGCTCTAATAAGTTCATAGAGGAAAATTTGCTTTTTTAAAATTGTAGGAAATTTTTTTATTTTCATTCAAGTCGGTCCTATGAAATACATTTTTTTTTTTTTTTTAATTAATTTAAAATTCTAAAGGTGTATGATATACACTATATACAGTCTGTTCGCTATACTTACGGGGGTTTCGGATTAACAAAATTATGCAAATTAGCCATTAACAACCAGTTCCAATAAGCCTCTTCCCAAGAAATTGGGTAAAATTGCCCTAATGGTCAGATTTAAATTAAAATAACATTAGGGTAGGTACTAAATTTGTTACAAATATTGCAGTTGAATTGATTCTTTGCAAGTGTTGACATTGTATGTATATTGTAAATTTAGTGGAAATTTTAAAAATGCCTAGACGTGTGTTAGATGTAAATAGTCTAATTTGTAGTGTACATAAGTATTTTACGGATGAAAAAGAAAATGGCGGTCCTTTAAAATCGGTAAAGTCTGTACAACAACTACAACAACGCGTATGCGATGCTCTAGGAATTAGTGAAACCAAATTAAAAGGAGTATTACAAAATTACATTAGGGAACTGCCGAAAGAAGATCACCGCAAAACTCGCCCATCATTGAAAACGAAAGATATTTCAGATGGAAAGAAATTTTAACTTCGTGATACCATATATCGAATGAGGGCCAACAAGGAACATGTGACCTTAAATACAATTCTCTTAGAATTAATAGATAGAAAATTTGACGACATTGGCAGAACAAGTCTATGACAAGTGATACATAACTTGGGTTTCAAATTTCAAAAGGAGGATAACAAAAAGGCCCTTTGTGAAAGAAGTTCTGTCGTGCACAAGAGAATTAACTTTCTAAGAAAATATTCTAAATTTAAAGAAGAAGGGGCGAATTTTATATATTTAGACGAAACATGGATATTTTCTAGGGGTGCAACCAAGAGAATATAGCAAGATGATAACGTAAAGTCCATCAAACATACCGATGGAGAAGGGAAGCGACACATAATTTTACATGCAGGAGGGAAATCGGGTTTTATAGAAGGTGCTGATTTAATATTTTCATCTAAATCAAAATCCCGTGACTATCACGATAATATGAACACAGAAATGTTTGTAAAATGGTTGCATGAAGAACTTCTCACAGGTTTAAGTGAGCCCAGCGTAATTATTTTAGACAATGCACCTTACCATTCTGAAGTATTAAACAAAAGTCCAACGAATTCTTGGATTGTTGATAAAATTAAAGAATGGTTAACAAAGGAACAGATATACCATTTCCTCAATATATATTAAAATCAGAATTATTACGCTTGGCAAATGTACACGCAAAACCAAAAACCTTTGTTGTGGATCAGATTATTGAAAGTTACGGTCATCAAGTTTTACGTCTGCCACCGTATCATTGCCAGTTTAATCCCATCGAATATATATGGGGAATAGCAAAACAATATTATGACAACCATCTTCCTTTGTCACAGGAAATTCGCATTTATAAACATTACAACTATTTTCGTCAACTAGATCTAAAGTCTTTCCTTGAAAGTTCAGAATATTGTTAAATAATTAAAAAGAATTAAAGCTTAGAAAATTATTGAAAGCAAAATTGTCAATTGGTTAATAGCGAGATTATTAGAAATATTAACTTGTTAATGAATTTTAAACAGCCCTAGGAAAGTTTTCACTGCATTGATGACATTGATGAACGATCTTATCTCAATTGCTTATATCAACCACTTTCTTTTTTATATATCAAAAAAATTGCGTACTTTTTTCTTGACTATTAAGAATAATGTTTTTTCCTCATATGGATTGTATTTCAAAATATCAATTACGGCAATTTCTCAAACATACGAAATCAATAAACCGTTGCCAGCTGAAGATAATCATTACTAATAGAAATTCTGTTATATTTGATGAATTATTTTGCTACCTAGGAGGTCCAACTGGGCAGTTAAGCTTCTAATGAGGATCATTTCCAATGATTTGAATGTGATTGAATAGAAAATATACGAGTTATTTGTCATTCAAGTACGTACTTACTTTCATATCTGTCATTGCGTGGCAAATTGTATATAGCGATCTTCGAGACGAAAAAAAAAAAATACTTTGGGAGTTTTTGGATATAAAAAACTGCTATCTTTTGAAGCCAAACAAGTCTGTGGAGAGTTATTTCTCAAATGGGGTTAAAATACTGCATCTAAATAGTATTATAAAACGAAGATGCTCCACTTACTTTTTCTAAACCACTTTGATACGGTTTTCACTAATGATAAACGAAGAAGGTTTGTGTGTATAATTTGTATTTGTTTTATAAAATTGCTGAACCATGACGGTGTTTTTTTTTTAACACATTCACCGCCAGGGCGGACACTGGTCTCCGCTGCGTGGTCGGCTCATCACGCCAGGGCGGACACCGGTGTCCGCCAGGTTTAGAGGTTGATATTTCCTCGAAAATTCTGAATTTTGTAAATGTTTTATTATAACTTATTCTTTTTAGACCTCTAGAATGGCCGTGGTTTTTTGAAAAAGAGTTTTGTTTAAATTTTATGGACTGTCCGCTATTGAGTCCGCTGTGGCGTGTAAAAAAGTTTTTAAAGCAGCTAAACTCTAGGCGCCAGAGCGGACAAATTTTTTTTCAATGGAAATGTAAACTACTTTTAACTACTAAAATTTTATTGTTTTATTGAAAAAAACATTTTAACATTCTATAGTATACAAAATAAAATATCAAAAAACTTATTGATTATGGTTATATTATGTACAACTAGACACAATATACCTTAAGCATTTTTAACAATTCTTAAAACAAAAAAACATATCAAGAAAATTCTCGTTATTTATAACAAATAACTAAAAAAATATAATGTACACACATTTTAACATTTTTTAGTATAAAAACAAAATGGCAAAAAAAACTTATTTATTATGGTCCTTATTAAAACATTCCACAAGGGACATAATAGGTCTCTTGCAAGTTCACTTAAGGTCAGTCACTATTAGTGCCGCTCTTATTTTGACATCTGAACATGCGCAGATCACTAACTTTAATAAAGATTGTGCCTGTCCTTAATAGAGAGAAATTGCAAATTTGTATAAAGCCAGCCACTAATAGTGACATCGTAATTAGAGTCAAATAAATTCTATGCTAAAATCAGACTAATTGCAAACCTGAAATTTTGACATTAGAATCCTCGTCCTTGATTGATTATAATTGACGATTATATTAAATATTTAATATTAAAAAACTTCTAACGGATACGAATGTCGCCGAGCGCATCCGAAAGCTATAAAGTCGCCACTTCCTGCTGCCCTTAAACATACACAATTAAGGACAGGCACAATCCTCAATAAAGTCAGTTTCAGAAAATAATACATCTGCGCATGCTTAGATGTTAAAATAAGAGCAGCACTAATAGTGACTGACCTTAAGTGAACTTGCAATAACTCTCTTATTAAAGACAGGCACAATCTTTAATAAAGTTAGTGATCTGCACATGCTCGTATGTCAAAATAAGAGCGGCACTAATAGTGACAGATCTTAACTGAACTTGCAATAACTCTCTAATGTCACTTTATGCAAAAACAAAATAGAAAAAACTTGTGACGAAAAACCACTGTCAAGTGTCTACTACGCTAATTTATGCAACACTGAGCTTAGCAAGACATTTGGCGGCAAACAGACCTGTTACGACGTGCCCGCTGAGATATTTGTGTCCGCTGTGGCGTGGCAAAATCGGAAAAATTTTGTCCGCCCTGGCGTGATGCGAGGGAAAAATGCTTTTTTAAGCATGGTGCCAGAGCGGACACCGGTGTCCGCTGAGTCGCTCTTATGGGTGGCGTGCTGGCAAGTTTTATGAAAATTGGCTTGGCGGTGAATGTGTTAAACTGTCCAAAGAATATACTAGAAAATTGTAAAGGCCTACAGTATAGTGTGCGATAGTATATATCTCATAAGGTACATTCGCAATTAGTAGTTTTATCCCATTCACCATAAATTATAGACCTTTTTGACACGTTTTTTCAGGAAAAATCGAGGTAAACTGAAGATTGAATTTCCATATCACTATATTATCACAGAATAACCACTATTACAGAAGCGAAGGATAGCTAATTTTTGTTGTCCAAAATTTTTTGCGCATGATCATTGCCGCCATTTTATAACCGGCAGAATTGTCATGTCACATGCGAGTGTTGTTTTGAACACATAAAAGGCTTTCAAAATGACAGTTGGGAAGTATATTTGCATTTTAAATACCAGTTATTATCAGTTTAATCTATTTTTCTAGATCCAACTATCATAGTTGAAGATGTTTTCCAGGAAATTACACAATTAATTAATACATCAATAAATTATAATAAAATCACTCTGTTAAAGAATTAATGTTATCTTAAAAAATTGATGAATTAAGTACGAGTATTCGGTTTGGTTCCTCAAGTAAAAACCCTTTTTTAGTTTAGCGATCAGTACAACTTACTTCAAAATAAATTATCGTGCAGCCTTATTTTTCTAATTATATCACTAACCTTCAATTTAGAGAAGAAATAAAATTGTTACATATATTTAAATCCTTTTCTCAGTGTATTATCCGAATTTATACGAATCCGGCAAGAACGTCAACTGTCACCGAGTGTCACTTTAAATTTTGGCCACCCCGACGCAAGCCTTCGCTTCTGTAATAGTTATTCTGTGATATTATTATAATTGGTACAAATATCCCCATTACAGTCTGTCTTCTGGAGTTCAGTACCAGGAAGCTCTTTTATCAAATTTTCAGATACAAAAATACTAATATTCAAAAGAAAATTTCGCAATTAAAAACTTCTTCTGATTGACTGAAAAAAACCGAAATTGATTTAACATTTTGGAGGTCTAGATATTTCATATAATGTACAAGGTTGATAAATTACATTTAATAATACTAATTCTTCTATTAACGATCGACACCGTGTTACTTTCCTACATTAAAACAACTGCAATTAACATTATTGGGACACATAATTTATTAACAAAATCTCGATTCCTTTCACATTTAACTACATCTAATACAGTTTGGACGAATTGTTGGCGCACCTTTGAGACCAGGAAATTTACTTACGTATCAAATTTATGTCTGTTATTAATTTTAGTATTACGATGAGTAGGTATGGAAATAATCAAAAAACGTATAATATTAGTCAGGTGATGGAAAAATGGGAGTGTTCGAAATAATTATAGACTTTTATAGGTAAGTATTGCTTTACGAGGGGAGATCCGTAACATTAACCTCAAGATTAAACCAGTGAGAAAAACAAAAAAATGGTTTTGTCACTTTGGTTTTTCTCAAAACTCTGTTTGCTTAATATAAAAAATTATCATAGCAATCGTTTTCATAAACTTATTTTGAAAGCTTATTTCTGTAAAAGTTTTAACAGTTTACCTGTTAGGCAAGGTGTTTCGTAAGGATCCGTTCTAGGACCCTCAGAAGATTTTTGGATTGAGGGCACCTTAGTTTTTTAAGAAATTAATATTTGTCAATGACTGGAGAATAGTTTATAGTTTATTTTAAATACGGAATAATCCACAATTAAGTAGGGTTAGAGTAAATAAGGTTTATTTAATTTATAATCGATTGCGCAAGAAATCTTAAACATTCTTTCCCCTCCTTCCCTGGAAAATGTGTGCCAAATTAATAGCTTAACTCATTCAGAATCCCGCTTCACTCTTAATGAATACTCAAGTGTGTTAAATTTGAAACGAGACTCTTCTCCAGGCTTAGATCTTATTTCATACTCTATGCTAAAAAAATTACCTCGTTCAGGCTCCTCGTTTTTTCTGAGTATCTTTAATAAATGTCTTTTAACAGGCTCAATTCCTCAACAATGGAATCAATCCTTAATTCTGCCTATAATTAAGCCAAATAAGGATAAAATGGTAGCTTAAAATTATAGGTCTATTTCCCTTTCCTCTTGCCTAGGCAAAGTATTAGAATACTTAATCAAAAATCGACTTGAATGGCATTTGGAAAATAACCAAATTCTTAATCCCTTACAATTGGGCTTCAGAAGAGGCAGGGGTTGTACAGATTGTCTTGTATATCTTACCTCATAAGTGCAAATAGGTTTCTCCCTTAATGAATTTACTATTGGTCTCTTCATTGATATTTCTGCTGCATATGATTCAGTTAATATTCCTCGGTTATATTCCATTTTACTAGATGCGAATGTCTCAGTGGATTTGGCCAATTTAATACATTCCTTTTTAGTTCAAAGAGAACTATTTACTCGAGACAATTTGGACAACAACATCCATGGTCCTCAAACTACTAATCAAGGCCTTCCTCAAGGTTCTCCGCTCAGTCCCATTTTGTTTAACCTTTATAACATGTCTCTATTTGATATTCTGCCTAATCATTTTAAATTAATTCAATATGCTGATGATCTGGTAATACTGGTTAATGGATCGAATGTTTACAATATGATTCCACGTATATTAACTCCTTTTTGCTTAAATTAGAGTCCTGGTTGGAAAAACTTAACCTTAATCTTTCATTGCATAAAACTTTATTCATTAAAGGGGTAACTAAAATTACTTTACCTAATATCATCTATAAATCTTAAATCATTCAGTGGAAGGATAAAGTTAAATATCTTGGGATAAGCATTCATAAGAATCTTAAATGGAATTCTCACTTTAATGATTTAACTGTTAAGATCAATCATAACCTCAATGTCATGCGTGCTCTCTGTGGGGCTTGGTGGGGATGTGACCCACAAATATTAAGAATTTTACATAAATGAATCATTTTGTCCCACTTCGATTATGGATGTTAAATTATTATATCGTGTTCTCAGGACATACAAAAGAAGTTAGATATACTTCAGAACGAAAGCCTTCATATCATCACAGGGTGTATGAAATCTACCCCAATTCTAGCCTTATTGATAGAGACAGGTGAAATCCCCCTTAGATTTAGAAGATAATAGCTATCCCTTAAGGACCTAATTAAAAATATGTCTTTGGTAAACAATCTCATTATCACTGCTTTAAGAAAACTAAAAAGATTATGTGGGGTCTCTACCTACTGGAATAACAAAAGTAATCCTCTACTAATTCAGCTCATTAGTCAATTCAATGTCGTGAATTCTCACCTATATACTTTAGAGCTTTTACCATGTTATAAATTTGATTTCCTACCCCAATTGGCCTCCATTCCTATCGTAAACATTGGCGTTACTAAATCTGAAAGTATAGGAATATGGGATATAGCCCAATAAAGGAAGAAGAAGAAGAAGAAGAAGAAGAAATACAGAATATTCCACAATTAAGTAGGGTTAGAGTAAATAAAGTTATTTAATTTATAATATTTTCTTGAATGTCCAAGAGTTGTTTGAATGACATTCCAATCCATGGGATACTTTAAGAAGGTGTAACATTTTTGAACTTCAAATTGCTTTTAGAAACTATTCTGATAAGATTTATACAAGTATTGTTTAGTAATCTAGAGATTACAGTGTATCTAATTCCAAGAAATTTTACTAGACTACTTTTAAATAACTTAAAAAAGTATTTATTTATCTAAACAGTCTAGCGAATACACAAATACATTGACACAGACAACTCTGTAATATCTACTTTTTTCGCCAATCACCACATGGAATAGCCTCGGATTCCCATTTATTTTGAGGCTTATTACCATTAATAGGCGTTTGTTGAAAAACACAATACTTTTTTGTTTTACTAAATATTAGACACGCAATTATATCAAGAATGATACACGTATTTAAAGGTAAATTTAAATGTAAATGTATGTGTGAAAAAAGAAGTAAAAACTAGTATTTAAGTCGACCTAAATAGGTACGTACAATCAAATCTATCTTTTATCTAGAAAATTATTGATAAGTACCATGGATGATTGTTGTTTGTGAATAATTACACAGTCCATAAATTCATCCGAACGTATTACAAAATATGGGAATGTAGTTATGTACAAATTGGGAATAATTTTGACCTAACTTTTTGACTACTTTGCAATTTTCAAAATTTTATTATAACTCTACACTCGTTATTAAATTAACAGAGAGGTGGGACATTCCCTCATTTTATTAAGAAACTTTCTTAAACATGGCGTATGGTGCGCATTAGTGTAGAAGTTTGAAAACACAAATATTGAAGCAAAAATAAAAAGTATAAAAACTTATTTAACCAATTAAAAGTGACTTACAGGTGATATTTTTTGTTCGGGGGCAGTTGTCAGTCTTTGTCCAGCGTTGCCAGCTGCAGATACATCAGCTAATCCTCTGACTTGTAACATTTGCGCAGTCTTTATGAAATCTGTAAGCCTTTCTTGTCCTATGTGAACTTCTCCATTATACATAAACCTGTAACAAAAACCTGGAATTAAGAGCTGCTCTTTCATTTAATATTATTTTAAAAGAATTTTAATTTTTGACTGCAGTGATGAATAAAACAAAAGACCAAAAGCAAATTCATTCTATATTTTTGAATCTACCAACGGTGCCCCGCAATCATGTTTAGGGGAATAAAAGGGGACAAGATCCCTGTAGATTCTCACAACCATTCGACATGCCCTATAGCGCAACCTAGGATTCCAAATTTGAACTAAATAATTTAAAAAATGAAGGACAAAACTTTTTAGTTATGAAATAAGCCAAAGAATTATACTCTTCCCAATGTACATTCATGACAAGCCAACCCTAATCATGAATACATAATTTATAGAAACTTAACAACGTCTTACTCGGTATATATCAAAAAATCCCCATTAATAGACTATTATTATCCGCATTTTAATCTTTTCACGCGCGGCTGCAACACGCATCGTACATTTCTTTATTACGCAATCGAGGATTATAAAAATTCTCATTAAGAACCGAAAAGTGTCTTGGATTCGAAATATACGGGTCCGAACCAAAAATAACACCTGCCGCGTGTAACGTATCACACGTACGTTTGGCTTTTGACTTCAACCAAATTAATTCGTATAAACAGTCAGAAAAATTGTACGCGCCATGATTGATATGGTATCACCGACAGATTGAAGAGTTTACAGTTAGAAGAGGCAGGAACGGATTCAAATAGAATTTTACGAGATGAGACCGTTATTCGTGTATTAAGAGCTCGAAGTGCTAAATCAATGATTGAGAAATTAAATCAAATTACATACACATGATTTTTTTCTATAATGGAAGGTTTTCCATGGTTTTCCTTAAAGAATAAATTAATTTCTATATGACATCGGTATAAGTGAGAAGAAAAAAGATCTTTGCAATTAGATAAGGACTAGCACAACGGTCTCTTTAACAAAACCAAAACAATAATCACACAAAAATATTTTACAATCCTTAGATCATAAGTATAAAACCGGCATTACCTTGTCCCATATCAAGAGGAAACCTCTATTTCTTTCTATCTTTACCGGCGTTCCCTAAGTAAAATACTAATATTTATACAATATTAACATATTTGGAGCTATGGTAGCTAGGAATGGGGACATGTTGGACTTATAATGTGATAATATTCTTTTCTATGTTTATAGAAAATATTCCCACAGTCCAGCTCATCCACCAGGCACCAATCCCTAGATGTCTCAGCAGGTAGATGGAGAACAAAAAATATATATTTGCACGGCTCTAGGTCGTATAGGTTAGGTAAATTTCAGTTTTGTTTCAATTTTTACTCGTTACTAAATAAAAATATATTCATTTTTAATTATTTTGTATATTTCTTATTATTACTTTTTTATCACCCAGTTTAACTGTTATTTACTGTTCAAATGTTATTTCGAATTCGTACGGTCCTGCATTTAAAACGGGTGAAACCTTCCTGTCTATTTTAATTAATTTTTTTTCTATTATTGAGAACGGCGGACGAAATTTGTGGTCTAAAAAATATTGATATAAGCTAGAACGTGTGTGAGTCGAGGTAAAAGCTACATTGATGGACACTTTATTACTTTAAAAGTAGTTGGTTAGGTGATTCGAAAAGTGTGAGATCACGATTTTACGCATTTTTGATTGATTTGTTTCAGTTTAATTGACGCGAACACAATAGAACGATTTAAAAAATAAATTAGATTAGTCGGAACGGTTTTCCTGTTGTCGTATTTTTTGTGATATGCTTGTTTAGGTCATGACTCGGTTGGAAAAGATCAATTTTTAAATAAGTTAGTCACTCTTATGCACTATAAATAATTTTTTTCTTATTTCTCTTACAATCTACGCTATCTAATGCAAAATAATTAAATAAATAAATAAATGTGATGAGTTATTGTAGGCTTGAGGTGGGAACCATCCATTTATGGACCTCCATAATATTTATCTAGTTAAAACTGGAAAAACGTGGAATAAATGAAGTAAAGTCATATACACCAATATCCCTGTTACCAGTACTATCTAGAGTTTTAGAAAAAAAAAAATTAATAGGACGATTGAAACCCATCAAAGACAGTAAAAATTAATATCAGACCACCAGTTTGGATTTACAGCAAAAACAACTCTACATCAATTAGTAGAAAGGACTGGGAAACAAGGAGATAATGTTAGGACCTTTCTTGGACATCGAGGGAGCACTCGGCAATACCTCCTTCGACTCTATTATCAGAACTCTGAAATATGGAGGAAACAAGGACACATATGTGACCTGGATAGACTATATGCCAAGAGGGAGAATGATACATGCAACCATTATGAGCGAAAGGATAGCAACTCGGGCAGCGAGAGGATACTCACAAGAAGGAGTACTGTCTCCACTCTTGTGGAAACTCGTCACGGATGGGCTGCTTAGGACTCTCAAAGATAATGGACATAAAACCCTCGGATACGCCGATGATCTAGTGATTATGATGTAGGGTAAATACAACACCATAGTTAGAGCCCTTATGCAAAAGGCTTTAAACATAATAACAAAATGGATAAAAAAGGAAAGACTAAAAATTAGTTCCAACAAATCTATCATAATTACATTCACGCGCAGGAGAAAACTCCAAGGTGAAAACGCCCAACTAAAGGGGGAGGTAAAGTATTCAAGGTTACAATTAACTAAAAACTTATCTGGACTTAACATTTGGAGAAAACAAGGAAAGCGGAAACATCACTAGTGATGGCAAGACGCTCTTTTGAAAATAATGGAGGATGAAACTAAGTATGATATACTGGACATACAATATGGTGGCAAGACTGATAATAACTTACGCAGCTCTGGTGTGGTAGTCAAAGACACAACAAAAAGCAGCATTAACGAGACAAGATACAAAGACTCGTCTGTCTTGGAACAACGGAGACAATGAGAACAACTCCCACAGCAGCAATAGAAGCACTATAGGCTTGTCACCACATCATTTTATGATACAAGAGAAGACAAGATTAGGTTATGTTATGTTGGGAATGGGGTGTTAATACACTGTTACCTAAAAGATCTATTGTGCCCCTTCAGTCGCTAATGCACCAAGAAAATGTCTCAATGCCTATAACGACCCTTCCAATGGTGTCCTTTTAGTCGGCAATGCCCGGTAAGGATCCCCGTTGCAATACGTAGCCTGTTCTTGTTCAGGCAGATGCAGGCTTCCGATCTTTTCTGGTTATATTCACCCAGAAGTATCTTAGCCTGTCTCAGCCCCAAGAGATTATTCCAATTATCGGTTCTTCTACTGCCCAATTTTGTTATGTTGCTGCTGATACCGCAGAACGGCTCAGGTCCTACAAAGGGTGTTTGAGCCCATTTTCTTGCAATACTATCTGCAATCTTGTTACCCTGTACCCCGACCTCAGCGCTTTGATAGCTGCTTGGCTCTCGGACATGATAATTTCTTGTCTATGATTGTTTCTTTCGATGTTAAACAGAGTAATCAGTATTTTTATCGTTCGTCAATTTTCTGAGATATGTGTGTCTGTTGATTCATTTTTAATAGTGATTATTTCTCGTTTTAGTTGTGTGTCTGTTAAGAACTATTTTATCTTCAGCGACTCTGGTGATAGGAGTTTGTACAATAAAGCAGTATGGTACACTTTGTCGAATGCTTGTTAGACATCCAGGAAAACAACTGTACATATTTTTATATTCTCTAGGGATTCTTCATTGCTGTTGACCAACTACAGTAATACTGGTGTATTTTTGAGTGCTCTTCCTTGAATACAAATTGATAGTCAAAAATTAAATATTCCATAGTGATTTTGTTTAATACTAATATTTTGAATGCTTTGTAACGGATAGGTAAGAGGCTTATGGGTCTATATAAAGTTACTTCTGTGGTATTTCTACTGTATTTTTCAATCATGATGTTTATTTCTATTGGATTCGAAAGTAGTATAGTCGGATTTATACTATTGGAGATAGTGGTTGGTAGTACAGCTGATTTCCTAGGCAGACGTTTCAGCATTTTTCCTACAATATTTATATCATTACTCCACAGAACATTTTTAATTTTTTTTTTTTTTATTATTTAAATTAATGTGTCTCGACAGCTAATGGCCATTGACACAGATACAAAGTATTAGTTAAAATTAGTAAATTACAATATTAGTATTAGATATGATTGTACAGTTTACAGGTTTTGAGGAAATTTATCACTTCACTGAACTTATTGGCAGAACTTAAGATGCTCTGCAGAGTTCCTTTCAGATTATGCTGACGTCGGGCGGTACTATAGTGGTTGCATTCCATGAGAACATGTTCTATCGTGAGGCGGGTGTTCACACACAGGGGGATTCTCGGAGGCCATGAGAAAGCCATGTGAGAGACGTGAATGGCCTATTCTAAGTCGTCTTATTATGGTTTTGTCTTTTCTGGACATAGAAGGCATCATGGGTGTGGTAATATTGGGTTGAACTTTATGTAGTTTTGTATTGAGGGTGCTCCAATGATTTTGCCAGGTACTTTGAGAGATTTGTTTAATATAAGATCGTACGTCTTGGAAAAGCTGAATGTTTTCTGGCGTTGTTTCTAAGAGGCAGGCTTTTTTTGCGGCTTGATCTGCGTGTTCATTACCTACTATGCCCTGATGGGATGGAATCCAGAGGATGGTAACTGTAGTTCCTTTTGAAGAGAGTTGGTGACATGTATCTTGAATTTCCTGGACTATCGGATTTTGTGAATAAGTGTTTCTTATGGATTGGATGGATGAAAGAGAATCGGTGCAGATGGCAAAAGATTTGGTGTTTTGTATTGGAGTCTTCAATGCTTTTGAAATGGCATACAATTCAGCTGTGTGTATACTACAGATATTAGGTAGCCTGTATGATGCTATTATTGTATTCGTTGAGGTGACAGCACTCCCAACACCGTGTTCATCTTTGGAAGCGTCCGTGAATAGAGTTTTGTCAAATTTAGTAGTATTTATCAATTCATTGAATAGTTGTTTGAAGAGTGACTTAGGGGTTTCTGTTTTGATGTGACATGATAAACTAGTATTAAAGTTGGGAGGATTTTTAATCCATGGAGGAATACTAGAAATGTTGATTGGCAATGTATCTGTAAGATTGATGTTTCTTAACAGGGTTTGTAAAGAGGAGATTGTTGTTCCAGGTCGGTTTAATGGAGCTGATTGTGTGTTTTTGAGTAGATTAAAGACTGGGTTGTTCGGATTTACGACAACTCTAGCAAAATATGATTGTGATAATCGTTGTCTTCTTATAAAAAGAGGGGGTTCGGAAGATTCTATTTGAAGGCTGTCGGAAGGACTGGATCTAAAGGCTCCAAGACAAATTCTTAGTGCTGTATTTTGCACTGTGTTGAGGGATTTTAAGTATGATGGGCTTGCGGACATATATAGTATGCTAGTATGCTTGAAATACCTCATAATACCTAACTATAAATAATTTTGAAAACTCATGCGAGATCAGCTTATTTTCTATTTAAACCGACCTTTAGTCTTATATTAGGCAAGATATCAATATTTATAGTAACTTGTATTTTATTTCTATGACACATTCATTATCTAAATGTTTAGCACGCCCCCGTATACAACTTTAATCCACGTGTTTGTATTACCAGAAGACTTTAACCTGACGAACAACTAAATTTTCACATAAAACTTTTTTATATGTTCTACTCCTTCTGTAGTAAACTTGTAATAAATCCATTCATTTTTTTTTTGTACAAGCGGCTAACAGAAAAATATCCTTACGCATAGTCTCAGTGATTATTGATACAGGATCTTGAAGTTAATCACAGAAAATAGCCAAAAATCTGATTTATGACCGCTTAAATAAATAGTCATAAATAAATAAAGAGTGAGTAATGGTTACCTGCCCACATGGAGTCTGAATTATTATTGTAATAAATAACCAATTCCATTCTTTTAATGTACGCACAATGTGTCTGTACATGTGACGGTTTTTTTTTTCTCGCGTGTATTTCACAATAGTAATGAGCTCTTGAGGAGTTAAGTATATCCGTAAATATCTCTTAAAATCTTGAGTGTAGCTAGAGGCGAAACTATTTTTTCTTGCCGATACCAAATCATAGATCTCTAATTTTATTTTTTAGCTTATTTACTAAAATAATATTACTATCTACAGACATAAAAAAATTTACTATGAATTTTACAATATAGCGGGTAATCTGTAATATGGCACTGACTGTGCGACTATGTTTGTGACGCAGCTGAACTGTACTCTTCACTATCCCAATTACCATTCGCTCTAGATCAATACAAATCCAAAAAAACAAAAAAAAACTCACCTTAATAAACTCTCCATATCCTTATCCTGCACATCCCTGAGGATCACGATAGGATGCTGACACGGATTCGCTTTTAACAATCTTTTAAAATAAGGACTACACGCCGACAGCACCACCTTGTGGGCGGTAAACGAACACCCGTCACACGCCAAAGTGACGTCTACGAAATCCTCTTCGTCCCTGAGGTGGCGAAACGAAGACAATATAGAAGAATGAAAGTCGTTCCATCGCAGCGAATATTGCTGCTCTGGGGAGGTGAAGCCCCCCATTGGGCAAAGTGATGGGGCTATTTCTACGCCAATTGTAGGGCCGTTTGGTGACTGTAGAGGTAGATGGCGCACTTGGTGCGAAAAGTCGGAATGCTATCTTTTTAGCATTTAAATAGGAATCTGTTTTTTGGGCACTTCTGAATGGTTATTTTTTGTTTGTTTTGGTTTATATTTTTCTTTGAGGTAGTTTCGGTGTAGTATTATATAAAGTTGATTTGTCTTCTTTAAATTTGGTACTGGATCATTCTTGGCTTAAATTGGTTCTGAAACAAAAAAAAAATCAATTAGCTATTATATTAGATAATAAGGTAAATTCTAACCCTCAAATATATACGCTTTCTAAGCAGTTTTATATTTGGATAGAAAGAAAAGTGGAAAAGTTTAGCTTTGATTTGGAAGGAAGGTATATATCTAGCACAGAATAAAACAGAACCACGATTTTTCTCAGAATGTCAGGAAGCTTTAGACGTATCCATCAATGACTTGGCCATTTAGTTGGACTTTAACAAACCTAATTCCTTTGTCTGATCACAGGTGTATGGATGTGTCGAAGTGGGTTGAGTTCATGTCTAATCATAGAACCATTACCAGTAATCTCCTTAACACAACAAGAGAGGTCTCAGTTAACAAGGAATGCCCGCAGGGAGGAGTGTTATCTCCTCTTCTGTGGACCTTGGTGGTTGATGACCTCTTATGGGAGCTATAAAGAGAAAACTTACACAAGCAAGCATTTGCAGACGACATAAGCATCGTAGTAAACGGTGCATTTGGGTCTGTTGTTTTCGAAAGGATGCAGCGGGCACTAAATATCGTCGAAAGATGGTGCCTAAAAGAGGGATTGCCCATAAATCCGTTGTTGCATTCACAAGACAAAGGAACTTTCAAGAAATGAAGGAGCTTTATATGTGGGGACAACATCTAAAAATGGCAAAAGAGGTTAAATATCTTGGAATCACTCTTGATAACAAGCTTAGCTTCTGCAGCTATACAGAAAAAGCTGTAAGAATACTATGGGCCTGTAGACGGATGGTAGGTAACATATGGGGGATTAACCTTGGTTGTAGTACCTGTTATAACTTACTCATCAGTCATATGATGGCACAAGACTAAAAGCATAACAGCTAACAAAAAATTAGACAAGGTACAAAGACTAGCCTGTCTAATAATAACAGGGGCATTTAGAACTAGGCCCATATCAGCAATGGATCTACTGCTAGGTCTTCCTCCACTACACCTTGTGGTGGAGAAGGAGGCTATGGCAGTGGTATACAGGCTATTTACTAATGGATTTGAATGGGAACTTTCGAGAGAAGGACACAATGATATTAGAAAAATTAAAACAAAATCCGGTACTAAGAATGCCATTAGATAGAACGCCCATTATTCACGACTTCAGGAAACCTTTCAATATTCAAATACCAGAAAGGGCCAAAAGCCGGGAAAATAGGGAAAAACAAAACGAATCAACCTGGTATACAGACGGTTTGAAAATGAAAAGCAACACAGGAGCTGGGATCTACCATGTGAACTCAGGGAGGACAATTAGTCAGAATCTAAAGATAGATAGATAGATAGATAGGTAGATAGATAGATAGATAGATATATAGATAGATATATAGATAGATATAGATAGATAGATAGATAGATAGATAGATAGATAGATAGATAGATAGATAGATAGATAGATAGATAGATAGATAGATAGATAGATAGATAGATAGATAGATAGATAGATAGATAGATAGATAGATAGATAGATAGATAGATAGATAGATAGATAGATAGATAGATAGATAGATAGATGCTGTGAACAAAAAGATGAGACCATCGAACACATCCTCTATTATTTCTAAAAGGAAAATGTTTTTTCCTACGACCACTTAGGAAAGTGACACATATCACACTATATAGACCTATGGAAAGTGCCCTATATCACACGCGTATGAATAAGAATTTACTTTCCACCCAAGTGAGAATATGCTACTTTCCGCAGTAGCTGTCAGAAAATGTCAAACACATAATTTCTATTTTGATCTATGTAATGTCCATATTAATGCTAAAATCGATATGATTGTTAAATTATTGTAAATTAGATCCTAGATATTTATCTTTAACAATTATTTTTAAAATAATTTTAAAATAACTAAGATATATTTGCTTTTTATTCTGGTTAAACACATAAGCGATTAGATCAATCAATTACCGTAAGGCCTGTTAGCTCAGTTGGTTAGAGCATCAACTTTGCAATTTGAGACCGTCCAACGACCGCGATCGAATCCTGGCTGTGCCAGAATTTTTTTTTTTATTTTTTTTTTATTTTTTTATTTGTTTAGAAATTATGAAAATTTAATAAATACGATTATTGTTGATTATTTTTTTAAATACATTTTAATTATTATAATAATCTGGTTTTACATTTTTTGATGAAATTATTTTGTGGTCGTAGGAAAAATATTGTACATCACTTGTGTGAAAAGTGATTTTCCACACTCGTGTGATAGTCGCACTCGGCTTACGCCTCGTGCGACAATATTTCCCACTCGTGTGAAAAATGTCACTTTCCACACTCGTAATGTAATATACTATAAATGTGTGTTTCACTGATCAGTAATTGTTTTTCCTAGTACAATTATCAATATTATTTTAATATTTTGTAAGGTTTTATAAGGGCAGACGTCCTATTTAATAATATATATTATTATTGTTAATATTATTAACAATGTTGATAAAACTATAGGCGCCTATTTGAAATAAAATATCGACTTGGCAGGTATAAAGCCGTGTAGATACCCACATTACCCATACCTTATTAGCCCCCATGTCATGGTTCCCATACCATAACTTATCACCATTCCTTCTTCTCTAATTGCATAAATAAATAATATTAATTACCAGTAATTACCCAGGTAATTACCGAATGAAAATGAGTCCATTACGAGGATAATGGGTAACGTTTTTTTAACAATTTAAGAGGCCAGCGCACACATCGTCGGATATCTTAAATTTTAATAAGGGTATCAAAAAATTCATGGTGCATGGGTTGAACAAGTGCGATGATATGATATTGTTTTTCTTAATTGGTATTTGATGTTTTATTGTCCGGAAATTGTAGGTTATGTTGAATAGAGGCGATTTTAATGAAAATAATTATGAATTTTTATACCTTGATGTATAGTGTAATAGTTTTATTAAATATCAAACGTAATTAAGAACAAATTACGCGTAAGTTGAAAAAGTGAGTGCGTTAAGTTGTGCGTTAGTTGTTCAACAGTGAATCACCCTATTTTTTATCACTGGTACATTCTTTTATTTTCACAAATTTAGAAATAATAGCAATTTAAAAAATAAAATGCACTTTGGTTCACTGTGGAATACTGCTGATACACAAAGAAGTTTTTTGGCTCTTTGGTAAAGTTAAACCCATTTAACTCGACAAAAATAAATTATACACACATGTACACATTAGCTTCTGCTCAAGAGCACGTGTATGTACCATGAACCGGGGTACTTGTAGATCTTAACTAATTAATAAGAAAAATGTAATTTAATTTTTCTGTAAACGTCCTAGTTTTCATTCTATAGGGTGATAAAGTAATTTTAATAAGTACATAATTTTCTTCAGGAGTGTCGACTTTACAGTACAATTTTAGATCATCTGCATCAAAATAAATATTATCTTTATTTTTGTACGGAGTTATTTAACAGCCCCCGTATGCAATACATTGGAATCTACGTGTATAGATACGAATCTTTTAAATTTTCAAGGTCATCGGTGTCGTTTACATTTTGGGCCGTCTGCATTTCACCGCGCACCAAAATTTGCAAGTAATGTTGCGAATTATTTAAAAACGACTAATGCATTTGTCCAGCTGCATTTTTTCGTACAGTGTGAACCGTATCAGAGGCTTGTCGAATTAAAAATATCGAAAAAGAAAAAATAACAAAACTGGTTTTAAAAACAGATTGAGTGGAATAATCAGTAATGTTGAGAATTTCAATAATAAAGCGTTCAAGATGTTATTAAGACACTCGAGTTTTAGAGTTTGTATTAAACTTGTATAATAGCTATAATAGGCCAAAATAATTGCAGCAATTTTAAACAAAGAAGTGCGTCTCTTATATTTTGTCTGGCAGTCAACAGTCTAAACCAACAGTCTCAGTCCATGGTCTCAATAGTGAATAATCTCAGTAGTCAACAGTCTCAATAATTAACAGTTTCAGCGGACAACAGTGTCAATCAATAGTATCGAAAATTAACGTTCTCAATAGTCAGCAGTCTCAATAATCAACGTTCTCAGTAGTCAACAGTCTCTAATTAGCAGTTTCAGAGGTCAACAGTGTCAATCAACAGTTTCGAAAATTAAAGTTCTCAGTAGTCAGCAGTTTCAATAGTCAACATTCTTAGTAGTCAACAGTCTCAGTCAACAGTTTGTCAACTTAAAGTTCATTTTTTTATTTTCGTGCTTAGGTAAAGATAATGGTCTCGTCATATCCATAAAAATGCAATCTTCTAATTAAGTGACACATAATTTGATAACTGACTTTTAATACCATCATTTGATATCTAACCATTCAGAGAAAACATTACAGACTTCTCATATGTCAAGTTTGTGTGAATATACTGTTTGTTTATATTTTATATTGAAGCGCTTTTTTTTACATTTCGTCATTTAATTTATAGCCATTATTTTAATTTTATTTTAACACCGATCTCTAGAAATCAACGATATATTTTCATGTGACAATTAAATTGTACTACAAGATAAATATTTTCTGTTTAAAACTTTGTTTTCGACACTCTAATATACTTAAAAATAAATTAAATCTATCTAAAAATAAGAATGTAGCTGTAAAAAATAAATTGTATCTAAAATTAGTGGGTACTGAATTAAAATAATAGAAAAAATAAAATAACAGATGCGATAAAAGATGATTCATTCGAAATTTATTTTTTAATAAAAAAAATACGAGTGTTGTTTGATAAGTCTGCACAAAATGGTAGTTTGTGCAATGAGAGGTGTAGTTCAAACAGAGCTAACGGGGATTCTCATAGCAGCAATATCTCTGGAAGGAACATGCTCATCTATACAGATAGCAGACAAGCACTACTCGCCCTGAACAGACCACGAATTTACTCAGGGTTAGTACTAGAATGTCACCAAGCTTTGGCTGAAGTATCCATCAACAATGTGGTCACCTTCAGATGGATCAAAGGTCACGTCACATCGAAAGGTAACGGTCTTGCTGATTCACTAGCTAAGAAAGCAGCCAACCAAATACTTTTTGGACCTGGCCCTTCTATTGGCCTGGCAAAATCGGTAGTGACAGATCTAATCAAAGAACATTCCCTTGTGAAATTCAAGGAAAGATGAGATGAAACAAGAAACTGCAGAGTTGCCAGGAAGCTCTTGTTATCCTGACAACACTGCAGCAAACAAATACTTGACTATGACCAGACAGAATCTGCGCCTAGTTACAGGCATTCTGACTGGTCATTGCCAAGTACGAAAGCATCTCCATATCATGGGGCTGTCCTAATTCGCACTCTGCAGAGGATGCGAACAAGAAGCTGAGACCATCGAGCATATCCTTTACGATTGCTCGACGCTCTCATTTATTAGAATATTTGTGTTCGACAAGTATCGACTAACACCGGTCAATATAAGAGAAGCACCTCTTGGCGACGTTGTCAACTACATTAAATCTGTAGGTTGGATCACGAGCTAGGAGGTGCCTATCATCTCAAAATGATGCACAATGGGCCTAATGAGGCCTACGTGCCGTGGGGGTAACCCACTCTCCACACGTTACAGATATAGAACGGGAAATTCGTCTTGAGTACGATAAGGGCAATCCACTCGATTTGTAAAGAAATTTTTGTCCGACCTGCAAATCCTCTACAACTTGCATCAGTTCATCATCTTTTAATTTGGGGAACAGCCTGTAATCACTGGCGAATATAGTGAGTGCTTTACTAATTCAAAGCCCTGCTTGGCGTACAGCAGCCATGGCAATACAAGATGTATGACTGGGAGCATTATCCTGATGGAACAGCACACTGTTCCTTAACTTTTATTAACTTATATACTAATCGTATGCCTGACACGAGAAAATAACTACTATATATCTGCTTCCATCCAAATTATTGTTAAGTTTTTTACTAAGTGTCAATTTGATTTAATTATTATTTACGTACATCGCATGTAATTATATTTAATTGTGATAATTTGATAAGAAAATATTCATTTTTAGTTTGATGTCATGAATTCATAAAACAATTATTACTTTACATTAAATGGTTTTAAATTATAAAATTCAAAAAGAATATTTATTTATTTATTTATTTATTTATTAAACACTTGTGAATTAATTAAAATAAATATTGAATATATTGTATTTTCATAAATTTTATTTTTTGTTTTTAAGATTTATTATAATTTCTAATACTTCTAACTGGTCAGTCGGATAAACAGTACGTTAACTAACGCACCAAGCAAAATAAAGGTAATCCGCTTAATTATATTTGGACGTAAGTGACCTAGCTGTCTGCCGTGATTTGGCGCATGGTTACACCTCTACATATAAGTAGAATAACATATATTCTATATCTCTCTATTCAACAGCATTGTTTTTCTATACCATTCTCCTGGAGTCAGCGTCCGAAAGTTAATTCAAATTATCTTTATAATTCTGTAAATTTGGTAATTTACACTTTGCCTATACTGCTGAAATAAATATTAACCTTTGTTTCATCCACAAAAAATTACGAGTATGTTCTTTTTGTTTTGTGTGTGATTTAATTAAAATATCGAGGATATGTTTATCGGTGCTTGTCAGAAGAGATGTCAAATTTACTGGTAGAGGAAAATTGAGAGAGATTAAAGATTTATATAGCCCAGATGTTTGTAATGCATAATTTTGACATTCGAAGATAAGGTGATTGGCGTCTCCAACCGATGTATTATTGCCAGTGGAAATGGGAGAGTCTATGATTTTTATTTTATGTAAATGGACAGGAAACCGTCCATGATTTAATTTGCGACGTGATGGAATAGAAGTATATTTTTTGGGTAAATCAAAATTGTTGAGATGAGGAATATTATTAGGAAATTGTCTATGAAGTTGAAAATAATGACTATTTAAATTTTTGCAAACATCATGGTATTGGCTTATCCATTTGTTCCTTTATGCATTGACGATATCAGGCAATGACGAGACTTTGGTATATTCACCGATCCTACAGGAAGCGTTAACTTCTTGGTCTACAATTTCATTTCCAGTGAGCCCACAGTCTGAGGACTATATGATAAATTTTTAATTTCAAATACAAGTTCTTGTCGATAAAACTTTATTGGAGAGCCTTGGATAGCCTGTAAGACCGACTTTGAATCAGACATAATAACGAACACTTGAAATGGACTTAAGTTTCACCACAGAAGAGCTTTTTTAATGGCCAAAGCTTCAGCTATAAAAATTGATGAATGCACAGGTGGTTTAAATTGTTCTATATGATTAATATTAAAAATAAGAAAAGCTGCTCCAGTTCTTTCATCATATTTTGACCCATCTGTAAATATCTTTATTATATCTTCACTAAAAGAACTCAATTGGGATTTCAAAATTAGGTTATTTAAGGCAGGAAGATTAGAATATGTGGAGTATACAAAATAGACTCATATATGTATTGATAAATTGTGAAATAAATATGTTTGTTAATAAAGTAATCGTCAGAATTGGTATTAACAAAGGCATCAGACAATGGAGGCGAATTTTTATTCCACCAATAAGGTAGGGTTAAATTGCAAGTATTCAGTAGGGCAATTTTAGACACCATGCGTGTATTAAATGATCGATATTTGATTATCTGCTTTTCTGCTAAAAATTGTCTACGAAGCGATAGAGGGGGTTCTTGAATTTCAGCCAATACTGCCTGATTAGGTGAGGACATCATAACTCCCAAACATATTTTCAGGGATTTATACTGAATACGATCTATGGTTAACAAGTTGGTTTTTGATGACGCACCATATAATGTACATCCATAGTCCAAAATCGAACGTATGTATGACCTAAAAAAAATCAGAGAAATGTTAGTATCTGCACCAAATTTTTGTTTTGAAATAACTCGAAGAAGATTGATTCCCTTTTTCACATTTCTGCTTTACATACTTAATATGGTTTGTCCATAATAATGTTTTATCCAAGACTATACCTAGATATTTTAATTTTTCGACAAATGGGCTCGTATATCCGCTTAAAGAGGTAGACCTAGGTGTAGCTAGACGACGCCTAGAAAAACATATCAAAGCAGTCTTTTCCGGAGAAATACTGGAACTCATGTCTATAAACCATTGTTTAAGTATGCGCATAAATTTTCTTAAGTCATTCAAACACTGTTCATATTAACTATAGGTGAAATATAAGCATATATCATCCTCGTATTGAACAATATTGTCATTTCCTAATCGGTGCAAATCGGCTGTGTAAATGTTAAATACTATGGGACTTAAAATGGACCCCTGAGGTAAGCCATTATATATCGTTCGTTTTGCTTTCATTATTATATTACTTAATGTATAGTTACAATGTCTATAACATTTTTTGAATACCTTAAGGTTTGTTTTAAAAGTTATTCTTTTTTAATGTCAATCCTATACCTACATGTTTGCATTTAAAAAAAATCGTTTCGGCAGAAAATGTTATCCCACATAATATGTATGCTTGGAAATTAATTTAAAAACAACTCTTCGTTGTTTACCAACTTTTTCGAATTCCGTGACCGAATTTTATACTGAAAAAATATAAATTAAATTTTGACTTTTGCTTAATTACTCTCTCTGTGCACGAATTAGATACCGACAACTCGGCAAACGATTTGTTTTCGTAGCGACTGTACCTCCAGGCGATTGTTTCTGGAAAATAAACAGCGTCTTAATTTGGAAAAATGTTTATTACTTTTTAATTGGTACTTATACAGGCATTTTCTGTTGTTACAATAAGCGAGTAAACATATGTTTTGAATTTCGAACAAACGAAATGAATTTATTACAAATTTTTACAGAGTGTGCAATGGATTTAGTTTAAAAGGTGTCTAATTAAAAGAGATGACAGTTTTCTAAATTATCTACGCTTTGCTGACGACATTGTGCTCATTTGTAAATATATAAGAAATTTTAATGAAATAATTTCAAATACAAAAATAATAATAATTCACTCTCTTATGAGTGAATTTCATCCCCTGCAGCCGACTGAGCTTATTTGGGGAAGAGACGGCTATTATTATTCTCTGCCGGGTCTCTCCGGGGCGACTTAAAGATGATTGAAGGTGCCATTTGACTTACAGGTGAGGAAACCTGGAAAACAGCACCCACCATCATCGAAATGGTAACGCATGGCGATATGCAATCTGTATGCCATATCAACAAATTAAATTTTTATATTGCACACATCAAATCCTTTAACGAACCATGCAAATTAATTAAAAAATTTAAATGATCTTCTGTAGGATTCGAAGCCGCTTAGTCTCTCAACCACAAAATTGCCTATAGAGTTAAAAATCATATAAAGAGGACGTTTTTTTGGTTGTTGTAAGTTTCACAATGTCTTTTTTCAATGCAACTCCCTGTATATTATTGTATTTTTCTATTCTCCTCTAATATTCGATTCTAAAAATGTATATCTGAGATGTAAAGTGAATCTTTTGGAAGCTTGCAGGTAATTTCAATTTAATATATCACTTTGTATAGTCTTTTATTGTTAACCGCGGTGTCCAAAAATGTATGAAGTAATCTTTAAAAATAGAAAGCTTTCTATAGTAGAATAATAAATAATTTAAATGATAAATAACAAATAAGTAATTTTATCGTTTTGTTACTCCTACTTACCATGATTTTTAGTAATCGAATACCGGGGTCATACGATTTATTTAGATACAAAACGAAACTGGATTTATGTTCTTAAATATTTTCCTTATACAAGGCTTGTTCAATTAAAACCCTTCTTTGGCCTTTAAATATATTTACAAATAACTACCAACACATTTAAGGCATATATATCTTTGTTTCACCAACAGATGTATACCTTGTTCGCATGGGCGTCGTTTGGGGGGGGGGGCAAGGGGGGGCAGTTGCCCCCCCCTGGCTTTTACGGCTTAATCAACAACGCATAAGATATGCATTACGAACAACAATCTCATAGAAATAATATTTAGGCTAATATAGTTGAAGAATATTATAGGTTGAATATATTTATTGCATATTTGGGTTCCGCTTTTCCGAAGACTTTGTTAGTTTTTCCTTAAGCATATTACATCCCAAAAACATAAAAAATACTTTTTCACTACCGATAACAGAATGAGAGTGGTGGAAAAATTTGGAATCGACAATTTTGAAGCTGAATACCAAACTGGAATACGAAAGAGCTTTCTGCACACAATGAGCTCTCCATTGATGATATAGCGTCCAAATATTGTGAATTTTATTTGGACATACAAAATAGTTTAAAAAATATTTATGGATCTTCCACCAACGACAGAGTTAATCGAAAGAACGTTTGGAACGCTAAGGCATGTTAAAAAATGGCTGCGGTCTATTCGATCAGTGCGAAGTCACGGTAGGGGTAGCAAAAGCGATACTAGCGTAAGCTGCAGATAATTCGAGTATTTTAGGGCGATATTTTGTAAGTTTGGCATATCAAATACACGTATACATTTTACTTTTTATTAAAAAAATAGGTAAAAACAATAAAATGAGCAACCGGAGTTGCTCTATATACTAGCAAAAAGACTGTAAATTATATGAATGTTCAGTAGCAAAAACAAAATTAAATAAAAGAAATAAATGGACAGCTGTATAATAAGAACAAAAAACCTTTATTTTTGTAATAATTAAGCAATAAATAATTTTTTTATGATATTCTTTAACATCCCTTAAATCTTAAATGTTTAGTAAATGATTAGATTTCTGCCTTTAATTATTGTATATGGCTGACATGCAATCTTGTGACTTATTGATAGGAAACCAGTATTATTCATTAATTTCTATGGGTTCTTTCGAACTAAAAATGAAGAAAATATAAATTACAATCGCGAATATACCAAATATTTTTGTTATTACGTTTTAATTCTACGTTATTATATAATGGTAATATTTTTATTTTGACATTATTTAACCTATTCTTCAATGACAACTTATTATGCTTAGGCAAGATCTCTATTTACGAGAAAATGTAAATACCTGCCTATGTTTTATTATTGATTTTTATTGACTTTTTTTAGCTAAAGTAATAAAAATATATAATAATAATAATAATAATAATTTTTTCACTTGTTTTAAAATTAAAATTAACATATATATTTCTTAATTACGAACTCTATTAAAAATTGTATTGTCAGTATACGCAAATATCGTCCGTTAGTTCATAAAATAGTTGGCGTTGCTGTTACGCACGGAGCGGATATGAATGAAAATAGGCTGACTGAAAAATAAATTATGTTTTCCGTTATCGATGTTTTTAGTGGATAAAAAAGAAATTTAAAATTTGCGTTTTCCTAGTGTTTTTTTGTATTCATTGACATATTTGAGTGAGTTTTTTTATGTTTTTGTTTTTTATAAATTTTTATTTTTAATATTATTATGTTCATATTTTTCTTTTATATCACACCTTCTGTTTGTTTTTTAAAAATGTGCTTTAAGTTTCTTGTTTTTTTTTTTAATTTTAGTTTTTGTCTTTTTTGATTGGTTATTTTATTTATTAGACTTGTTAGGACAACTTAAGTATCAGTTCTGTCAAATGGGCCAGTGACATTCTTAGGGTTACTACTAAAGTTCCACTCCCCTTATCTTCACTATTCAGTGAGATATCTGAATAATTTTGTTCTGTTTGAAAGACTGGAACAAACACTTTCTTATGATTGATTCAATTATTCTGTGACGTCCTGGCTTACTTCCGGTTTTTCCGAAAATAACGAAAATCGAAATTTTTTTATTGTTAAATGGAATCCCTCTCTTTTATTGTAAATTTAAAAATTTTTGTATAATAATCATGTATTGAAAATTTTCTGTCAGCTGTCAAAATAGCCGCCATATTGGATAATATTTTTTCTAAACGTCACTATTAATTCGTTTATGGAAAAAAATATAGGAATGTACGGTCTTTATAAAATCTTTGTAAGCTTCAAAATTCCCATTTAGACCCATTTATCGTATACCAGTGGCACATCTAAGCAATTTTATTATTAGCAAACCGTATAATAATTCCATCCGCTTTTATCTTCGTTGTTAATTGAGATATTGGTTTATTGGAATGAAAACTTTTTTGTTTAAAAGCTTGGAACAAATACTGTCATATACTGAATTCAATTGGTGTGTGACGTCATGGCTTACTTCTGGTTTTTCGGAATTAACAGAAAATCTCAATTTATTTTTAATTTTTAAATAGAAACCCCCTTTTTTATTGAAATTTTGAATTTCGGGAACATTTATGGAAAAGAATCATGAGTTGAAAATTTTCTGTCAGCTGTCAAAATGACCATCATATTGGAAAATATTTTTTTTTATTATGTTACAGAAAATGTTCAATACACGCCCCAAAAATGTCCCAGAAATTCAAATTTTCAATAAAAAAATGGTTTTCATTTAAAAATAAAAAATAAATTGCGATTTTCAGTTATTTCTGGAAAAGCTGTAAGTAAGCCATGACGTCACAGAAAAATTAAATCCATCATAAGAAAATTTTCTTTTATTTTTCATTTCCTTTGTTTTCCAACAAATAAACATTCTAAAATTTTTTTCAAAATTTTGCCCCCCCCCCCTATAGAATTGTGTAACGACGCCCATGCTTGTTCGTATTATTATTCTTGTGGCTGCTGCTTGAAGAATTATTTCACAAGGTTTGACTACTTTTTTTTGGGAAAAGAAATAATCCGTTATGTATCCCGGGTATTGGTTATACCTTTCTCCAGGAGTGTTAGACTCACACCCACTAAACCTCCACCTCCTCCATCCCAGACGTCGGTATCGTTCTTTCGAACCCGTACCAGCATCTGGGGTTTGGCCTTTTACTCTTCTTATTCGTTCTACTTCGCTTTTTCCATCGTCTTTTTTTTTTTTTTTCATTCCTTGGCGTATTAGACCATGGTCTCCAGTGTCGGATTGAAACATCCAGAAGGGAAAAGGACCCACCTATCCATTTTTTTGTATAGTCCGATTCATTGAAGAGCAAAAAAGGTCCTGTGTACTAGGTTCTTTTTTCTTCTCAAGGACCCACTGCTTGAACGAGGGCTCGCTGCTTGAAAGAGGGCCCACTACTTGAACCAGGGCCAACCGGTCTTTGGACCGGTAGACCGACAGCTCAATCCCTATAACGACTCTTCCAATCCCATCTTCTTAAGGAAGTGTAGGATTTGGAGTGGCTTCAAATTAGGTAAATATCCCTCTTCTATTTGATATGCTCCCAGGTATAGTGCCCTTGTATTTTGTCCATGATATTTTCTTTGTTTGCTTCATTTGCCCATTCCTATTTCCATTTCTTTACTATTGTTTTTATCTGTTTGATTTTTTTTGTATTATCATCTTCTCTCTTGTATAATCTTGCCTTTTCCTTCGCCAGTAGGTATATACCTTGTAGGACTACTAGACTGTTCTATAAGCTCTCGTTACTCTCAGTAGCGCCTTATCTCTGTGTGTCGTTTATTAGGATTTTTAATTTTTTTGTGTTTAGTGATCCATACCAAATCGATGTACCACCCCCTACAGCCATTTCTCTCTTTTTTACTCTGGTCCTCTTATATTTGTCATAATTTTCGACAATTTCGTTAGTCTGCCTTCTTTGTAACGTATCTGATATGTTGTCCAACCAACCAGTATTAAGTATTTAATTTTCTTCTGGTATTGTATTTCGGCTCTATCAAACCAGAACGTTATCCCTTCTCTCATCCGTGGTTCTTTGAGGAAAAATTCCTCTGTCTTGAGTTTTGCAACCTCCAGTATATTTTCTCCCATCCTTTTCAGAATCTTCTCTTTTCAATTGCTGCGACCTACTTATTTTAGATGTTCCTCGCAATAAACTAGGTGGATGATCTAAATTCCTACATTTCTTTTGTTACAGATTTTCTTTTAGTACATCACGTTTAGGTTTTCATTGATATACACTCTAGGTCGAATAAAGAAAATGTCAACATCACCTTTTCTGCAGAATTTGGAGTGAGGGTAGCCATATGTGAGTAGTAGGGATTAAGTGTAAGGGGTTAAAGAAAAGGTCCTTTATTTCTCACAAGTCAATTTAATTGGCGACCGGTTTCGAAGCTGTCACTTCATCATCAGGCACACCTTGACTATTTCCATAAAGGAAGCGCTACATAAAGTTTAACAAAACGAGTTAAAAAAGTCATATGTAATACAATAGTATTTTTTTAAAAAAATATTGTAGGTTAGGTTAAACCGCGAGATGTCTGTTTGAATAAATTAATTAAAACACATGTAAGACAATTATTAACTAAACAACACAAAATAGTTTTTACAAGCACAAACAGTTTAAAAAAAAATTTTTTTTAAGGATATAACGTCAATTAATAAAAGTAAAAAGTAAAAATTATCAGACTGGCGAATAATTTGAATGTTTCCATTGCTATTTGTTTGCTGTTGAAAATATTATGCAAATAATTTAGGACTTTTAATAATTTTTAAAATAAAACGAAAAAAAAAAGAAAAGATCATTTCATTTTTCCCTATCCGAGAATCGAACTCGAGTCTTCCGAGTGGAAGGCAAGAACGCTGACCACAGGACCACCAATTCTTTTATTTTTGTTGCTTTAATACTCGTAATTAAATTGACTTCATATAATTTTATTTAAATCAACAAATTATTTATAATTATAAACGAAATTTTATTATTTATCGATTCTACACAAGAATAACCCATTTTAATGTATGTTTAATCTCAATAACTAAAAAATAAACTGACAATTAGTTTGACAGATTTGTCACTTATTTAAAATTTTAAAAATAATAGCAGTCGGTTGATCAAAGTATGAACGGTGATTGGTGGATTTCATTTTTTTGCAGTGTTCTCACTACCTAAATTGGATATGAAATATATTCGTTCAGTTGATGGCAATATCATACTTTTTCGTTTTGTAATCTGTGCGTAGATAAGCTAATATCAATGTGTGTGTAGAAAAATACATTTTTTGCTAAAGTAAAGCCAATGGTAATTTGTCACTAATCTAATGACCCATTGTAACCTATTGTTTTTTCGAAAAAGTGATATACAAATATTGTTTAAGGATTTTTATACACAATCAAAAAAGTATCATTGTAGATATGTTCATTTCTACTTTCTATAAATATCGCATAACCGCATTAATCTTGTGGTAATTCATAAAATTTTTATTAATAATATTAGAAATTATCAGAATTTGTATTATCAAAACGCTGAATGTTAATTTGATTATTGTATACCACCTATTAACAATAATTGTTTATACATGCTTATATACTATTTTTGAGTTATAAGTAAATCGTATACTGCCACTCAGTCATTTTAGAATAAAATATGTTAATAATTTATAAAAATTAACTAACTATGTGTATTTCTTATAAAATTATTTTAATAAAATATTTTTTTTGTAAAAATTGCAATTCCAACTTTTTTGTTAAACATAGATTGATTCTAAAATTTCACCTTAAAATACAAATTTACAAAAAATAAAAAAATGGTTAGTTTTAAAAATACTAGACATTAAAATTTGGAAAATCAATTCCGAGGGAAATTAAATTTGATGAATGGAACTTTTTAAATGACGGTCAGAAGAGCTTTTTTTAAAGTTTGAAAAATTTGTATAATATTTAAAATAGTATATTGTTTACCAAGTAGGAAAGTCTAACATTCCTTGACGACAGGAAGCTCCAGATAATGAACATTTAATGATTAAGGTTCTAATTTCTATTTAGATTATACATTTATTTATTTTTTAGGTGGTTTTAATATTTGGTATTCCTGGGGCTTGTAGAATGGATGAGTTAGTCCGAATGACTCTACACGATGTAGAAGCGGAAAGGGTTGTAGACAAGTGGTAGGAATACATCAATTTAGAAAAATGCTTAAAATAGTAGTTACTTATTGAATTTGGTAAATCCAACAGAATATACTGGTCACTGCTTTCGTCGATCTTCTGCAACAATATTGGTTGACTGTGGTTCCGACATAACTAGTTTAAAGAGGCATGGCAGATGTAAGTCATCAAACGTTGCTGAAGGATATATTGAAGATTCTCTTAACAATAAGGTTGAAGTGGTAAATAAAATGTTCAACAAAATAACCCTACTACCTCGCATTTTGTCCAAAATGTTTCTCATAGTTCTAATAATGTTCCTTCAATGTTCAATAATTGAACTAACTGTCAAATGACTGTACATATAACAAACTAAATTTAAAATATAAACCTTATTAAGAACGTGTTTTCAATCATGTATGTAGAACACTAACAGTAAGGAAATGAATATTTCCTAACAGTTGGGAAATCTTGACTTTTTCTTTAAGAATTTTTGTTTGGAATGTCAAAATTTTCTATCGATTTGCGGAAAATTATATTATTAGGAGAACTCTTTAAAAAAAAAGAAAGGTAGTCGTCTGTCTAATTTTTTTGTTAACAGAATGGAGCCGGAGTGAAATTTTAGAAAAAACAGATACTGATAAAAAAAGTAAAGTAGTAGCGACCAGACAGGCCGCGCTCGAGGAGGAAGATCTAGAATTTACATATAAATTAATAATTATATATTTATTTATTTATTATTTATTTATAAAACCAAACGTATATAGTAAATTTTTGTTTAAAGTTTCTTTTTCGTTGATTATTACTAATAAAAATAAAATTAGGATAAAAATCAACAAAATAATTAAATTACAAATTCCCTTTATAACTATCTGGTTTAAAATTGTATTTATTTCAGCTAGTTACTGTTACATATATGAGGTGGGGGAAATTAATTCCTCATTTCATATCAATAAAAGGAAAGTCATAATTATTCATTAAAAAATTGTGAAAATAAATAAATAATATCTGTGAAACTATAATAGTAAAATTACAGCATCGAATTAAAAAACCAAACAGTGACACGTGAGATGTAAAAAATGAGAAAAGATACATTCCGCCTAATATAAGTCGAAGCCGAGATCATCCAGTATAAAGAAGAAGCAAAAGAAATCGCCGAGTAATTCGCGAAAACGGTCACATCGCTCACCGAATGGTTAAAATAAATAAAATCAATACAGCACTAAAAATTAGTTAAGTGGACAATGGCAATGGCGCGCAATGGCAAAAAATCGGGGTATGCGCAAAAATAGAAAAGGGCCCCAGTTAAAAACTACGTTTGTTCGCGCAGAACGCAACGATACCGAGTACAAGAAGAAAAAAAGTCCATTTCTGATTGGTTCCCGATAATTGCAAAATCGATACGCACTTTCTAATGCAATTAAATTGATCAAACATTTCGGAAAACTACGTGAATTTCCTTCACTTGCGCCCGCGATTCAGGTTTTCCGTCTCCGTTCAACCCCCCGCCACCCGCCGATTTGCCTAAAAGCTCGCGGGTTGACACACTTCACCATTACGCAAGGAAAACAAACGTAAACATGCATTGGAATAACAATCGTAACTTCTTATCACAATAATTACAAGAAAAAAATGAAAATGTATCCTAATGTTCGAATTTAGGGTGCAATTCACAAAATTTCATACAAATATACTATTTTATTCAATTATATATCGTCTGTTATCAAATTTGCTTTATTTTGCAATATTTTTTTTAAAATATAGAGCTGAATTGATAATTCTTTTCAAATTTTGGGGAAGGATCGAAGGATCCATTTAGTATTTAGATTTATTAAAAAAAAAAAAACAATTTTAAATTTAGGTTTGATTTTGAAAACACATTGGTACATATTTTTCAAATATTATGCAATTTTAGCCATAACCAGCTTCTCATTTGGGTGGAAAGTGGAACTCATTTTGCATTTTCTCACAAATAACAATTTTTAATAGAAAATAAATCATGAATCCCACAAAATTCCACTAAAGCGATATTATTTTGATAGTTCACTGACAAAATTATATAAATTGCACTTTTTGAAATAGAATCAAAATAAATAGTGTTTACTCACAATTTCGGTCTAATTTTTCACCACTTTCACTTAAAAAAATCAGTCACCACTTAAAAATCCACAAATAAAAACAAAAAATTAAAATCACAGCACAACGCGATTATCCGGCTAGTTAGAATCCAAAAAAAAAACAATTGCACCGAGTCTCCAGTATCCTCGTTGAAAAATCAAGAGTGCCGAGAGCCAACGTTAGAGTGTGCGAGTGTGGTTGCAATTGTCGAAAACAATCGACACACACGCTTCTCCGTCCTCACAGCCGCCTGCTTACTTAGAGCGTGCAGAAAACACTTGCGACTTGCGCGCCGACCTGCCCGAGTTTACCGCCTACTATGATCAGCTTTTGTGAGTGAAGCTCTCTAGTCTCTCTGTACACTCTTCACTTACTCTTTACTCCCCATGGGCAACGATGGTCGGCGCGTATTGCCCAAATTCTAGCCGATTGGTAAGCATTGAAAGGCAAGAGCAAGACGGATGAAATGCATTCTTCTTTTTCGCTTGATTCGCGTTTGTTTCTGTGTTATAATATGATGACGAATCGAGTTGATGTTTTGATCGAATTTTGCATCGCTGTTTGGTTGTTTTTGTTTGGATTTATTTTGCGCAAATCGGATGAATATTTTTATTTCGCCAACTGGTGAAACTATTATAAAAAATGAGATAAATGAGATTTCCATTTGATTTTAAGCCTATCCGATCAATTGAATTTTAATGTATGCATACAATCTAATATAAATGATCTTTTGGGACACAACCAATAAGGTAAAAATAGTAATAAACAACTAAATTCTAAAACAAGTAAAATATAAGTATTTAAATTAAAAGCAAAATCTAGAACAATGATAAAGACAAAGGAATTCAGTTTCAAGAAGTGAAATTTCTAATAGAAAACCAAAAATATTAACAATGTGTCAAAATAAGAAAGCACGTCAATTGTCGGGCGGATAAATTAAATGACAAACGTTCAGTATAATTTTATATACGTGTTAATATCTATCTTTGGGTACGCCACTGCCCTCTGGCTAATCGCTTTTTCGTGGCGCGCTTTTATAAGTGAACCTGATGGAGTGAGAAGCGTTCTTGAAAGGCTTTAAGCTAAAAAGAGATGTCACACGATAACAGATCCCTGAAACGTAGTAAAACAGTCATAAAATAACTTAAATCAGCCTATCTTGCGCAACGCACACCGTGACGTCATAAAGTAGGGCGGGCCATACCAATCTTTCAAATCATAGATATAGAGAAGCAATGACGGTACTAAACGTGTTTGCACTTTTGCATTACTCTTTTACGACATATGTCAAACTCGAGCTAGTTAGTTTTGATGATAATAAATGCCTTATTTTTTAAAATTGCGTAATTTAAATGATATAAGAACATTTTTATTCCATCAATCTACAAATCTACAAAATTTCAAGGTGAAGGGTGAGAAAAAGTCCTTTATATCTCACAAGGAAAGTCAATGTTTAATTGTTTAACAAAACATTGAGTGCGACCGGTTTCGAAGTGTCATCACTTCATCTTCAGGCTCGCCTAGTGGAAAGGAGAATATGTGGTGTAAGGTGTGTTAACTTGGAAACAAAACGATATATAAAATAATAAAAAAGAGAAAACTCACCATACTCTCCATCCACTAGGGAATACTACAAAAACAAGTTTCATCAATTTTGGGTTGAAATAAATTGTAAAATGAACCGATTTACACGTAATAAAAAGTTAAAAATATTTGAAAAAACAAATTTTAGTCAATTATAGTAAAAATTTAAAATATTCAAGACTATACAAAAACAAATCACATATATTAAACAGATTAAAAGATAAGGCCTATTTTAAACATTGTTGTTAACATTTTTTGAAAGGAGACCTGTCAAGTTAAGGCATCTACAGGTGGTGGTAAGTATTATAACGAAAAAATTCTTGGGTAAACTTATGACAGGGTATAGTTAATAAGATGTAAACTATGAGTGAAGAATTATTTATTATCTATTATATAAGATTTGGGCCATGAACCAATCACCAAGTGTATGTGATGTTGTAGGAAGAAGAAAGAAGAAGAAATGACTGGGTTAACTGTTGTGAAGCAACTGAAGAATAAAAGAAGAAATGACGCATGTGGATATCAGACAATCTAACCTAATCTTTACACGTGCTAGTTGGTTTCTTATGGGAAAAAAATATAAAAATTACTTACTGAAATGTACCCCTTGCAAGAAGATATGTGAATAGAAATAAAGGGGGGAGGTTAAAAAGGAAGTTACAACGATAAATTTAGATTAGTGTTGAGAAAACAGGAGGAGTTTCTGACAATATCTGGGCATTTAAGCAACCAACAGGATTTAATTTTAAATGTCTCAATATCTCGAGGTTTTCGAAGCTATTAAGAGTAAATCTATTGTAGGAACTATGAAGGATTTCTAAACCTTCAGTTGAATCGAAGTCGTGATTTGAGTCCAGTAGGTGGTTGGCAAAATGTGAAAAACCTGTTGTATTTTGGTTAAGACAACGTAAATGTTCTTTTAAACGGATCTTGAAATTTCGAAATGTGCGTCCCACATAGAAAGAATGGCAAGATTTACAAGTTAATTTATAAATTCCAGATAAGTCAAAGGGATCTAATTTATCTTTATTATGAACAAATAACTTATGTAATGAAGAGGGGGTTTTGAAAGATACTTTAAAGTGGTCTTTGAGTAAGCTAGCCACTTTATAGGATGCTTTTCCAATAAAGGTAAGAGAAATGTATTTCTTACTGGTGGTTAGTTCATGTACCATATTAGGATTGTTAATATAAACTAAATTTTGTTGAATTTTATTTTGTTTATGTGTTAGCATTTTATCAATAATATCTAGTTCAAAGTTGTGATCTATGGCAATAGTTTTAATTATATTTAGTTCCTTATTAAAGTTTTCCGTAGACAGAGGAACGTTTAATAGCCTCTCTAAGTAGCAATTAAAGGCAGCCAATTTATGTGTTGCTGGATGGTTAGAGGTATTGTCTATAACTGTGCCTGTATGTGTTCTCACCCTTCACCTTAAAATTACCTCAACTCACACATGGCTACCCCCATGTCAAAAAAAAAAATCTACAAAATGCCTTCACAAAATAGTCCTTAGTCCGTCTCTACCTACTTCATATTCTATCTTCTCAACGTTTCCATTTCTAATCAAGCTCAAATTGTAAAAATCAACTTGAGATAATTTTAATTGTGAATTGTATTAAAAATTAAGTTCAAATAAAACTGCGACTTTAATATATCGGAAGTATGTGTGTCAATTCAATTATTGTTACCGAAAAATGTCACAGGTAAAAAAATATTATTATTTGTGAGGTTATGTTTATTTCCAAATTACGGTTATAATTATTTTGGGCCAGTCATTTCACAGTTTTCACCAAGTTGAAAGTAACTACTTGCTGATTAAACTCTAGGACTACTGTTTGTTAATCTGTAAACTTTACTCAGAGGTGAAAAGATCGACCCTTAAACAAGGATAATTCCTTGACCCTAGTACAATTTTATATGAATAATTGTTTATTTTGCAGTTTGTCTCCTGAAGTTATAGAAAAATACCCTATCTATAAATGCCAGAGGTAATAATAAACAGTGTCAGACTGATATAGGACTGAGGATTTTATAAACTTATATTTCAGTTCTTTTAAAAGCGATATAAAATATAAATACATATTGCACTAACTTAAATTAATTCAAGAAACTTAATAGTTGTGTCTATGTTAGGTATGTACACTAAATTAAAAATATATAAAATTTTGATTTATTACTTCATGTCGATTGCAATTCTACTATAAGTGTTATTGTATTACAGGCCTGAAGATGGTCCTGTGAGGCCGAAATTAGTCGCTTCTGTATTTAAATTTAATCAAATTAATGTGGTATGGATTTGGAGGTTTTATTCTTAGATTGAGTAAACTGACCACAGTATGTGACATCTTAAAGTTCCCTATGTATTATTTATTAATAGGACAACTGTAACCGAACTGTAGATTATTATATTAAAAAAATAAATATATACTTTACACCTAAAACCATCCCAATTTATTAGAAAATAAAAACCGTATATCCAAACTATACAAATTCCCAATAACAAAATTAGAATTGTAAATCCTCATAGCGAATCTCCTTCAAACCTCTTCGCCTCAATAGCACCCCCTCAGTAATATTCATTACACTTTCGGCGAGACATGAATATTCAGAAATCACCGAATCGCCGCACCCCTCCACCCTCACCTCGAGCGTTTCACCCTTTCTCACTCCATCATCATCCCCCTGGCCGTTTCGTAAAAAAATGTTCTCCGTCGCGTAAATGTGCGAATAGTCGATGTCAGTGTCGTGTTGTGCTGGTGCACCCCCCTCCCTTCTCAGATATCTTCCCCCTCCAATCAAACTTTCTGTGTATGCAAATGTTTCTTGGTATCGGATATCGGACTAGATCAGAGGCGAACTGGCCGTACTTGACTGATAAATAGCGTATTTAAATTAAAATAAATCAAAATATGTTAAAGAATAAAAATTTGTTTTAAATTTAATTTTGAATGCGTTTAAATAAAAACTAGGAAATTTATTTTGTTGTCAAAAAAAGTACTACTTAAAATGCAGTTTTTAGTAAAAAAATTCTTTTAATTTGTACTAAAACTAATTCAGAGAATCAAATTATGGAAATCTTCACTTATTTATTACAGTTTTTAATTATAAACAATTATTGTTCAATTTTGACATAGATATACTGAATAGTAGACTTTGGTTTGCTCTTGTGCTAAAACTATTCATTTTATTACAAAAAAAGGTAACTACATAAATTGTAGAAAATTTGTTACAAAACTATTTTCATAAAAAAATTAATCGGAAAGGAGATAATTTGAAAATTCTGTTTTTGGGCGCCATTTTTCCTTTCGTTTCGATTGTTACCAACATAGCGAGAGGCGGGCAGTCAGAAGTCATCCTGGAATTTTAATGTAAGGGTAGACGGTTAAACATGAAATTTTTTCGCAAAATAAGTGATAAGGTACAGCTCTGAAAATTTGCAGTATTATCGGAGATAGTATAAGAAAGTAGGGAAAAAATTGTCAGAAGTCAAGGGAGAAAAAGTCGTCAGAAGGCGCTTAGGTGGAAGAATAACAGAGATATTTGCGATAGTGAGAGTATGTATATAAATGGACTCTGGCGCGTTAATAAATTCAGTAATTAATTAGCATGGGTACACATTAAGAGTGTAAGGTTATCCATACTTACACAGGAAAAACAAATGGGTTTAGTATTACAATTTGATTGGTACTTAAATAATAAAAGATTACAAGTACCTATCATCTTGGAAATCTCGAGGTAAGTTGACTAATTTCGACTAACCTACAGAATTATATTTTTCTGACAGCTACACTTTTCATCCGATATTAATGCTAATTTATTTAATTAATTAAGAAAAGTGTATCTATATATGTTTTACTACATTATTTATCGATGAAGAATTCCATCAATTTAAAAGCTTTTCTTCAATTGAACTATTCCAGTAATAATTAATTTTTAAAGTCCATTTGGGAGCACCGTCCCTGTTCCGGCTAATGCACAACCTTCCTTCATATTGCAACAGACTATATATGATTCGGTCTTTGAGCATATATTACTACAGCTGTTGTCCAAATGAACTTTGTTTTGGTACAATGGGAAAATAGTGTTCAGCATTCTGATTGGTTTGTCTCAATTTGCTTGACATGCAAATCAACAGTCACTAATATGTTGGTTAATGTAGTTGCTACATTCTACATAAATTTTACCACGACGTCTCACAAATACCAAATTTTATAGTCAAGTGAGGAGAAACATTTTGGGGCACACACGTTTTTGTTTTATTTATCACAAGGATCAAACACTAATCCTTTCAAAAAGATATCTATATTTCAACTTTGTTTCTTTAACATGCAAATCTGGAGTCTTTTAAATCGATATCCTTTAACAAACTTGACAAAATGAGTCATATTTTATCCTTGGTGATTTTTTTATCAATCTTATAAATGGAAATTTTAATCAGTACCAGCTTCGTATATCTAGAATGGACTCACGAGATAATTTCTTCATATTCTACACGACTGCCCTCATGTAAGCATTAAAAAACCGTTTGTATTAACGCTAAAGGCATTCAAGGATATTAATTCGTAAATCGGAAGATTCTAAAGCTTCCTTATTCTAAAAATCAAATTGAAATTTAGAAAATTAAATGAAGATCGAAACAGAAATAGAAAAACCTTACAATTCTCAACCCCTAAATCTATACGATCAACCTGTATACGAAGTCTCACGTGAGCATAATATATAAAACATTGCATATCCTGTTTCCAGAAACCCATTCTAGACGCATTAATTTTTAATACATCTAAGCACAAAATTCTGTTTTACTTACATTTTTTTGTGCCGTTTTGAACCGTGAACTGCGGATAAACAGGAAAAGCACTGAAACAACGACAGGTAGCGAATATGTTCACTTAGAGAAATAATAGCATGTATAAAACGTTTTTGTTACGTCGTTTTTGGTAACAAGACGTACCATACGCAGTTTTGCCCCTTACCCCCGAGATCTACGAGCCGTCAGTTGGTTCATGATGGTTTGAATTCGTATCTTTTGGTCTATGATTTAATTTATGTCTGCAATCTTTAGTTGACTAGATGATTTGGGACCTATTCAGCTTAAATATTTTTATTTTGGATACAGGGTGTTCAAAAATTAAAAATTAAATTTTTTCATATAGATATAAGACATGATAGGTAAAACCTAACTAAAATCTTCAGTAGATTCCAAAAATGTATTATAATGGGTGTTGTATTTAAAATAAGCGATTTTGTGTTTGTTTCCGCTATAACCGGATGTGCCCAACATAAACTCTTCTAGTCAGTGGCGGCTCGTAATAATTTAAAATGGGTGTTCACTTTTTCCAATAATTTTGTCATATATAAGTTCGGATCAAAACTTTTTACAAGAGTCAATATCGCTGTTTTTTTTATTATTTCAGTTTGTATTAAGTGTAGTTATTATTATCATCAACATCATACTGTTTTCAAGCACTACAACTATTAATAAATGAATATTTTAGTTAGTGTGATATTTGTTTTGTTTTTAATACCTTGAAAACCATCTATAAACATTATTAGTTAGTAAACTGACTTTTCTTCATAATTTGAGATTATTTTTAAATACATATCAGGTTATGTAGAAAGCTTGACATTAATTTTTGTGTAAAAAATTTTATATGAAACTTTACCTACCATTTTTTAGTTTTTATTGTAGGTTTAGGGTGAGATTACAGAACGTCTGCAACTTTGCAGATCTGCAAATATGGCGGCAACTTTGAAAATCTGCAAATATGACTGACTTACACATGCAAGTATCAAGTTTTGGTATCCCAAATTTGGGTTTAGTGTTGTTGGGGGTAATAAACCACAATAAATATTGCGAATTTGCAGATATTTTTTGGAATACTTACATTTGTAAGTCCGCCATATTTGCAAAGTTGCAGATGCAAAGTTGCAGACGTTCTGTAATCTCACCCTTAATCATTTTCACAATTTGTCACAGATGTTAAATAAAAAATATATTTTTTAGATACCTTTTATTGGCAAATAAAATAAGAACTAAAATGTTTTAAATGTTTATTTTATAAGATCAGTCTCATCACAATACATAATATTACACAGACACAAACTAAAATACAGATATATAATGCCTGGCATTTTAAATCATACTTTTCGCAGTTTAACAGACCCCATTAGCCCCCAGTTTTAAGTAGGCCTCATCTCCTTATAGACCTCGATTTTTACTAAAAATTTCATGTTGATATCGCTTTTCATTTTTGATTTTTTTTTATGTTTTAACCCCCCTTAACTCCCCAATATATTCATATTTTTTTTAGTATCAATAGGCTTTATCTTCTTATAAAGCTTCATTTTCACTAAACATTTCATATTGATATTGCTTTTCATTTTTAATTTAGGATTTTTTTTTTAATTTCAACCCATCCTAACCCCCCTATTTTTAATCAGATTTGTTAAAAATCAATAGGCTTTGTTCCCTTATAGAGCTTGATTTTTGCTTAAAATTTTCAAGTTCATATCATTTCTCGTTTTTGATTTATCGTGCAGACAAAAAACGTGACATCGGACAGACAGACAAAGTAAACCTATAAGTTAAATCTTTTCCCGTTTTTTTTACGCTACGAGTTTACCCTTGTGGGCCTCAGTCTCGATAAGGTGGTAACCACCATTTTAGCGTCTTTCGAATTCTTTTTACCTTTTTGAAGTAATTTCTTATCGTTTCAGCAGAGAGATTATTTCTTTGACTCCCTATTGACCTGTTAATTTTATATGTATCATCTCTTCAGTTTGTTTAGTAGTCCAAATAATTTTGGATTATCTGATCTACGATATCACCAAGAGGAGTAAAAGCTTCAAAATATCTTGAAAATAGATCAGCGTTTTCTTGGTTACTTCTAGCCCAAGTTTTTGAATTTTGAGTACCACTACTTCTGATCTAAAAATAATACTTTTTGAATATTTCCCAGTTGGTAATTCTCATTATACTGAAATTCTGCAAAAAACCTAGGTTATAAAACAATGTTGTATGACATCTAAACAAATAAATCCGAAATCCCATCCTTTACGGCTTAAAGTATCTAAGTAAACCTTCTATTGTTCTTTTATTTTTACATATTTTGTATTATTTGCATTTATTGCCCGATGATGGCCTTGTTAGACCGAAACAAGTCACGACAATCTGATTTATATATAATTTATAATCTGTTATGGATTGTTTCTTACTTCACAACCGACCAGTGGATAATTTATCATTTCACAATAATTCTAGTTCAATTACTCCAATTTTACTCACATGGTCCAACCGACATTCGACGACCACCTCTCTCGTTACGCGTATTTCTCTTCCGCCCTTACATCCACCCCCTGCACCCCCCGAAACGACCCATATCGATTTTAGAAGTGAGTACCTAATATAGAGTTGCACTATAGTTGCGGCTACCTAGAACGATCACAGACACACGGCGCGTCAACATACGCACAGGTTTCCAAACGGACAAAGGAGGAAAGCGATAGCGACGTACGTCGTAGCCTTATCTAAGTAATGGAATTGCTGATGTATGTCCCTTACATATTGCTGAAGGTGAAGGAAAAACGGCAAAACTGCGTAATAAAAATGAGATGGTCGCCATTTTGAAAAGAGCTTTTTTTTATTGAACGTAAAAATATTGAAATCTTTTCTGGAGGTGCTGTAATCAATGTCGGTGTGAGTAGGATTACACGTGTGTACGGGGTGTGAGAAGAAGTGGTAAAATGTAATTAGGGATAAGAAGATTTGATTAATTAATTAAAAAAAAAAATTGTACAGGATATTCCGGAAAGAAGAGTAAAAAAATTAACTAAAATTAAGGTATATCAAAAAAATAGATATAAGAAAGTTTTAGAATATATTGTAGGAACAGAAACAATTTGCAGTAAGAAGTTTAAAATATTTATTAATCACAAACCAATGTAAAGATTTTGGTAAAAATTAATAATAGTAAACAAGTTATTTATGATCTTCTTTCCACCTAAAATGTTGAAAGTTGTAGAAACAATTTGAAAATTCGGTAAATAATCTCAAAACGAATTATCAAGACCTTCCACAAACATCAAAAGAAAAAACAAATACTTGGAGATTGGAAAGAAGCCTGTCGTCGGTGGGATTCGAACCCAGACATTCTTGTTTTGTATACAAATAATGCCCTACCTCTACCGCGCTTGGCTCGAATTAGCACTGCCGTCTAGGAATCTTGACAGTCAATGTCGTGATGGTTTAAATGAGATCAACCTGTAACTTTAAAGAAAAAAAAATGAATATATTAACCAGTTTCAAAACAATTTTCTGGTGTTCGTATCCAAGCTGCGAAACTAGCGTAGAAAAATAAATCTTGGAAATATTGGGTCCTATGATTGAACGTACATGTTAGGTCGACCTAACATGTACGTTACGGATAACATATACGTTCAATCATAGGACCCAATTATCTTGTTTGGAAAACTCTGCGGTATGATAGAGAAATTTGTAGATAAACTAGTTAATAATGTGAAGGAAGAGATTACTGGGCACCTTGAATCCTTTGAAAAGAAGGTACTTCCCCGAGCTTGTAGTTGATTTTTAACGCTTCTTTATATTAAAAGAAGGAAACATACAAAATGTTGAAGATGCTATGCGATTGTCTTCAAGAAACAATCAGTTAAAACCAGTTATCCACATTCAAACCCAACTATTGCATTATATATTATTTAATTTTTAATTATGTAATTAAATATTTCATCTATTTTTAATGTGGCTCTTTTTTTCTATTAAAAATTTTATACAAATGTGGCAAGGGTCGCAGGTACCCAAAAATGTTGGGAACCCCTGTACTGAATATTTGAACTTTTCAGATAGCTTATTTAACTTTTCCAGAAAAATAGATTCCAGCAAAAATGTTTAAACCTTTATAGCAACTGCACAGTTTCTATAATTTTTTTTTTTTTAGAATAGTAAATGTTCCTGGTTCTTTTTTACTTAAACTTTTTAAAATTTAGTTAAACTTTTCTCTCAATGTACTACAATGTTTCTTTTTTCTAAGGTCTGATGATGTCCGTTGAGCCGAAACTAGTAGCTTCTATTTATTTGTAAAAAAAATGGTATAGTATAGATTTTTAAATATTTAAAAACTTAATAAGATTACAATGTAAACAATCAATCCCTTTTTGGTATACTTAGGAAGGGAGAAAAAACTAATAACACAGGATCAAGCATTAATCTCGACACGGTCAAACGTCAATAGTAAACGGTCGAGCAGGCCCGTATTAGGATTATCGATAATCGATCTTTTAATAAATAAAATCCTTGATCCTATTATCGCGGTCCAAGGGTCGGATAAATTCCCTTTACGCTTATTTTCCATCCCCCTACGTCCAAGAAAACCCACAAAAGCTCCACCACAGCGAGGATTAATATCTTAGAGTTTACCTACTTCTCGGCTTTAGCCGTCATCCAAATTTGAAGCTCTTGTAATATTTCATAGATATTTTTCGTCTCAAACGGCCGTTAATAACCATAAAGCCTACTTATTTATTACGAATTATCTAAACATTATAATGGACTCATCCAGTTATTTTTTAAATATTTTTATTTTATAATTTTAATCCATCATGACACAGTTCTCCGAGTGCAACTGTTCTGCAAGTCTTTGGCTGCTATGTTCTAATACTCTATTTCTATTTCTGCAAGTTCTACCTCGGATAAAGACTATTTTCAAGATTGTTAGAATTTATATAAATACCGAAAGAAGATAGATTGGGGATCCACTTACCTGAATGGGGCATGTTCAAAAATTTTGAATTTTTTTTTATGAATAATAGAGTTCAAAATAAAGCTACATTAAAATTTTTTTTTTATCTATTCGTTTGCCCGAGTTATTAAGACTAAATACCAAATAATTTAATAAACTGTTTTTTTTTTATTAATTTATATTCATAGATTATAATAATTGTATATAAACAAAAATGTAAAATCTGTGAAAATTGTATTTATTAATCTATTATTAAAAAATAAAAATACCTGAATAAGATAAACGAAGTAAAAAACACTTTATTTACATATAATAAAAAATATATACACAAGCCCTAACAATAATGGAGATGTCGAATTAAAATGTCCTCTAAAGATTCATTATCAAATTCAACTTCAACGTGTATAATAGTTGTAATAGAAAGCGTTTATATATACAAAAAGTAGTCATTCATTCACAAAAATGTACTTATATTACAATTATTTACAAGACATATAACAAGTAAGGTAATCCTCGACCAAATAAAAATAATATTACAGTAAATACATGTGCACTACCCTCCTAAATAGTTTTAAATGTTATTTAGTTTTAATTTTTGAGATAAGCAAATTGTATGAACTCGTTTTATACAATAACAAATTTGCTATTTCTCAGGTAATACATAAAGGTAAAATGTTTATTTTTGAAAATCTGTTACTGTTCGAAAACCCTAATGATCCGAGATAAATGTTTTTACTATAAGGTGTATTGCTCCATATAAACTGTAACTACTATTAAAACAAATTATAAATAAAGTCTTACATACCTTTCTGTCTTTTAAAAACAGTATTGTTAAAAAATGCAATAATCATCTCGGTAATCATATCTTGGTTTACAATTGGTAAAACACTTGAATCAACTTTTATAAATCCAGCTGACAAACTCATATTAATAATAAAATTAAACCAATTAGTAAAGATAGAAGAAATATTTTAGAATTGAGAAAAAAGTAAATAAAACAAAAAACGAATGTTAGGTTAGGTGGTGTCAATTTTAAGTGTCACTTAGATGTGAGTTCACTTCCCGGTTCACTTCGACGTTCTGTGTGTCGGTTTGTTCGTTGGTTTGGTTCTGTATAACAAACAAAATTCGACACAAGCTGATTGGTCTATTCCCGATGACGTACACATTTTAAATTTAAATTGGTTTTAATTTAAAAACTTTTGGCTTTTTTAACAAACTAATTATGTAGAATAACTTGTATAGCGACTAACTGTTACAATATAATTTATAAAACAGCATATCTCACATGTGAACATGGCCCATTGTATAAATACTTTACAGATCTGGAAAAAATTGCCAACTAATTGCATTTAACATATCCTCAAATATTAAAATAAAATACAAATACTTTAAAGTTTTAAAACATTTTTTGAGACTTAACTTAATAAAAAATCACGAGAGAATGAATTGGTACATTAAAATACCAAACATAATTATAAACTCTAACATTATAATAAAGACATTCAATGTATTTGGCGCCAAATTTAATTAATTATTTCTTAGTACGGAATAAATAAATTTGTATCTATGGGACTAATAGATAAATCAAAATATTCTAAAATATGAGAGACTATTTTCGCTTTCTTTCCCTTTGTATATCTCATTTGACCCACCAAAATCAACTATTCAGAAAACTATTATTCCACCACCTCAATTTCCAGCATTTCAAAGGAAAACGTGACTTATTTCTTATTCTTTTTTAACTTTCGCTTTGGCGTAAAGAGCTGCTCTTCCAGCATTGCGGTCTGGATCCAGATCGAGGTCCAGATATCTGAATAGCCCAGGATGGATAATGAAATTAACGTCTCACGAAGCAATTCGAGAATAACTATTGAAGGATCAATAAGACCGGTGAGGGTCCGTTTGCATTTTCCAAGGTCGTTCCCTGAATTTTATTGAAAGGGAAAGGAATAACTTTTTGAAAATAATTATTTTATCCTTTTTTATATTATAATGCTGAATTTAAGCGATAAAATATGGTCTAAAATGGCTTGTTTTCGGGTTTTTATCATAATTTTTTGAAATTTATTAATATGAGAAAGAAGAACATCTGTGGAGATGTTGAAAATTACAAAGTAAATGGTTAAAATGAGATAAAATTTGATCAACTTGAGTTTACTAAAAGAAAACGATTCCACAGATAAGGGCAGTGTGAGAAAAATGTTCTAAGCTGTTACAAGCAGAGGCGGTTTCTCCATTGGTTCATTTGTGCAGTGAACACCCACTTAAATTTCATAAAAACACATTATTTTAATATTACATAAATAACATAAAAATATAAATTTAATTTTAATATTTTTATTTTTATACGTGTTAATCTATATTTTTTTATACATCATTGTCCTCTGGCTGATCGCGTCTCTGTGGCACAGTATACCTAAGTATACTGTGTCTGTGGCGCATTATAATGAGTGAGCCTAACACGAGTGAGACGATATGCCGAATGCATATAGCTAAAAAGAGAAGACAACACGGCAACAGATCCTTCAAACTATCAAATAACACATTAATTGGCGCGCCGCTCACAAACAAGGTTGCCAAACCAGTTGTTGCCAGTCTATTACGATTCACAATTGTACTAGATGTAGTACTTTCTGCGTAAATCAGTGTTCACGTGTAAACTATGTATATATTGTGTTCCTTGTTTGGGTTCAATAAAGACCCCCTTTTACCGTTTCAACATATTCTGGCAACACTGTACCAAATCAAACAAACTGTCACTGTCATTAGTGTCATTCATCTGCTATTAAATACTTTAAATAAAAACATAAGATTTTTTAATGGTGCTTATTTAAAAAAATGTGTTTAATTAAGAACTGAGTCTTCAATAAATTAAAATTATGTGTGCCAATTCAACGATTGTTCCTTAACAACTTCTATAAAGCAAGGTAAGTTAAAATTTTTAAGGTTATGTTGATTTTTTTACTTATCATAAAGTTTTACGACTGTAATTTGTTTTATATTTTGTTTTAGTATCTAAGACCATCCAAAGACTACTTCAAAATGGTCTATTTTGTACTTAATTGTAAATACTATGAAGTAAGAAGTAAGCAAAAAATTTGTAAATTTTTTTTCCACAAAACACGCTAAAAGGAAAAATTTAATTAATCTGATGAGGTAACTAGACATCATTATGGAAATGTACAATAAAAATTTAAAAAGATAAAGAGACAAATGGTTTTTCAAAAAAAGTCTGACTAAGAAAAAAGGATCAACCAGTTAATTTAATATACTCGATGACAAATTTTACCTAAGAAATGGTATGTACATTTAAATAGTTTACCTATATAAAGTTAGGTTTGCCTGTAATTATCAATGGTGTTGCCCACCAGAAATCTTTTATTCTAATGACATTTTTTATTACCTTGTTTGTATAATTTAGTATTTTCAAAAATATTAGATGTTATGGTAATTTAGATCACTGCAGGTATTAAATAAAAACAAGGCTGTTGGTAAATTAGTTTACAGTTGGTAATACAGTATGTCTCGAAAAAAGCAATAAGTATCAAATATAAATTGTGATTTTGATTAGGCACTTAACAAGTCACATCCCACATATCTACATGATTTGGCTAATCAATTCTATAAGTACATATCAAAACATTAATATACTATCTATAATAATTCGAAAATACAGATGAAGCCGATTTACCTATTTAGATAAAATACTATTATTTTGTTTTTTATTAAAACACACTATTTTTTAGTGAACATAGACATGCAAAAGCCTTCCATAAGGATATAGGACAGAGTGAGAGCAAGAATACTTTAGAATGTGCTGTGAAATACACTTAGAAAGGGTCATATGGAGAATTAAGTGTGATAACATTTTACGATGTGTATCTCACTAGTTTAGTTCACAGATTTATGTAAATGTTCAATTATGTGCTTCTATTTCAAACTTTTAGTATCCTTTGATAAAAGAATTTGAATATTATTGTTGACCTTTTTAAATTGTTTATTTTACCTTATACATTTTTTTTTTTCTACTCTATATGCAGTATTATGTGAAGAGTATTATAGGTTTACTTTGTCTGTCTGTCCGATGTCACATTTTTTGTCTGCACGATAAGTCAAAAACGAGAAATGATATGAACTTGAAAATTTTAATCAAAAATCAAGCTCTATAAGGGGACAAAGCCTATTGATTTTTAACAAATCTGATTAAAAATAGGGGGTTAAGATGGGTTGAAATTAAAAAAAAAGTCTTAAATTAAAAACGAAAAGCGATATCAATATGAAATTTTTAGTAAAAATAAAGCTTTGTAAGAAGATAAAGCCTATTGATACTGAAAAAAATCTGAATACATTGGGGAGTTAATGGGGGTTAAAATATAAAAAAAATCCTAACTGAAAAACTTGAAATTTTTAGCAAACATCAATCTCTACAAGGAGAAGAAGCCCTTTTATTATAAAAAAAAATCTGATTAAATATGGGGGATTGAAATTAAATAAAAATAAAAAATGAAAAGCGATATCAACATGAAATTTTTAGTAAAAATCAAGGTCTATAAGGAGATGAGGCCTATTGATTGTGAAAACAATCTGCCTAAAAGTGGGGGTTAAGGGGGTCTGTTAAACTGCGAAGAGTATCATTTAAAATGCCAGGCATTATCAAATCAAATTTATATATCGTTATTCTAGTTTGTATTTGTGTAATATTATGTATTGTGATGGGACTGATCTTATAAAATAAACATTTAAAACATTTCAGTTCTTATTTTATTTGCCAATAAAAGGTATTTAAAAAATATATTTTTTATTTGACATCTGTGACAAATTGTGAAAATGATTAAACTTACAATAAAAACTAAAAAATGGTAGGTAGAGTTTCATATAAAAATTTTTATACAAAAATCAATGTCAAGCTTTCTACATAACCTGATATATATTTAAAAATAATCTCAAATTATGAAGAAAAGTCAGTTTACTAACTAATAATGTTTATAGATGGTTTCCAACGTATTAAAAACAAAACAAATACACACTAACTAAAATATTAATTTATTAATAGTTGTAGTGCTTGAAAACATTATGATGTTAATAATAATAACTACACTAAATACAAACTTAAATAATAAAAAAACAGCGATATTGACTCTTATACAAAGTTTTAATTCGAACTTACATATGATAAAATTATTGGAAAAAGTGAACACCCATTTTAAATTACCACAAGTCGCCACTGATTACATCATTGTAGGTAATTATATCCTGCATAATTCTATTAAAAAAATCCCACTTCCAAACGACTTCCGTTTGTTCCTTAAATTCAAATTTCCGAATTGATTTTTTACCGCGCTAAATCCTCCTCCAGGGGACGACCTTGATCGAACGTTTCTACCCCCTTACGAGACGCCCTTCGAATATCTAAGTGAAGTGAACTAAGTTGGTGAATTATCTTCCAGGTTGCTTGGACGCTATGATTTGAATTGCTAATAAATTTCCTAAATCAAAATTTCCCTTAATTATCCAACTAGTTAGTTTCGCTTGGCTGGATAGGGTTCAAATATTGAGCTTTCTGGATGGTTGGAGGTGATGGGTGTTGGTGGTGGTATGAGGTTGGAAATTTTCTTCAAACTTTTATTTATTTATTCATTCACTTTCTGAGCTTCTATTTAACAAGTTTCTCTAGAGATCTCAACTCACTTTGTCGAGATAAGATAAACGATTTAAATTTAAATCCTTATTTAATAATGGTATTCAAACAGAAATATCTAAAATATTTTTTGGCCGTTATTTTTTTTTACTCTTGGTCTTCTACTGTTTAACCAATTTCTGTCCAATATCTTCTTCACTATCATTTCCCATCCCAATCTCCATTTATGTCCTAGCTACCTAATTTTTGTTATGTAACTTATATAGTTCTTTATTACACACAATACATGATTACTCTCAGCCTATTCAACTAACAAAATATATTTTATAATTGTTAGAACAACATTACTACAAAATATATTGTATAAGAATTCATTTTCTTACAAAGGTTTTAAGAACATTTATATGACAGCTTTATAACGTAAAAAGAGTTTGCTATGAGTAGATTTTAATTACTGATAAAAGTATTAAGTTAGCTGGTGATTTTATAGACGCACTGTATAAATTTAAATGTCTGTTTTTCTCGCATATATTTCTTGAAGGAAATAATCAAAAACTTAATTAATAAAATTTCAGCGTTCATACACAGCAACCGGCTGCGGAAATGATGAAATATTCAAAATTCGATTTATACTCGGCTCTTATACCTACGATTCGTAATTGAATAAAAATTTGAACGAAAAAGTCGTAAAGATGGAAGGAAAACCTCCATAGTCTTTACTTATCGATCAAAATTGCCGATAAATTTCCTGAAAAACTCTTGGCAACAGGATTATGTTTTGGTACATTTGCAGGGGCGCACTTATGTCGATAACATTGTATCCACTTCAGAATCTTTAAATTTATGGAACGTTTTGTTTGAATAGAAATAGAATTATGTAGTTACGAGGAATGTTCTAAAAACTAATTATACAGAGGACCCACAGAATTACAAAAAAATCGAGAGACGCTAAAATGGTGGTTCCCACCTTATCGAGACTGAGACCCGCAAGGGTAAACTCGTGGAGTAAAAAAACGAGAAATGATTTAATTTGGAACGAAGAAACGAAAGCTGGTTTGTGAAGCATTTGAATTACTTAGATTAAACCATGTGATGATTTTCACAAGCCTTCATTTTTAAAACCGTTCTATGTCGCCTTTTCATTAGGGTTTACAAACTTATTCGAGCAATTTATCCAATAATAAATGGACCCTTTACCTCTTAAGCCTGCTCATGTAAAATATTTGGACTCCTTACTTCGCCTATTTGTCTAAAAATATTTGGTCTATCTTAAATATGTCAGTAGATGAGATTACCCAGTTTTGGACTAAGGTCAGAGGTACAGAGAGAGGTAATTGGATTATTAGTAAGTACCCACCCCCACCCTTCGCGCAATTAGCAAGTACCTCCCAATTACTATCATGTACTGTAATAAGTGTAATTGCATAGTGTAATGGCACCTCTCATTACTCCATATACATAGAGGTGTAAATACCTCTCCGAGAGTATTTAATATGTATATCATGCAGTGTGTAACGAGCATGGTAAGTACCCATACTCATCGAAGTGTAAGTACCTCTTAGATAGTAATTACTATGTATATCATGTAATGAGTTTAGTCTAAATACATCTCAGTGATTACTATTGTGGCATGGGGAAAATAATTCCATGTCTAAACACATCCTTGACTCTCAACCGCCATAGTTAGAGTGAAGCGCTAGTCTTCAGCAGACACGGGCCACGTAAACATTGGTGGAAGGAGTAGAACCCCACCCTTCGAGCATCTTCAGACTTGTATATTATGAATAGTGGAGGGAAGCATAGGAGAGGTGGACATTTTTAAAGAGGGTATATAGGATCTTGGACACCAATACCAATGCTCTTTAAATGGAAAACGTGTAGTTCACTCTGGACATTGACCAATAGAATACCATTTAATATTTGGAGCACAAGCAAGTAAATTAAAGTCCTTTTCATTTATTATTTAGTGATACTATTCTTTAGACAATTCTTCGTAATCTTGTGCCATTTCCTGTGGCGACAATGCGTTAATTTCATTTAGATTCAAGAGAGTCAAATAATCATTTTTTAACATTGAAGACATTTTTCTGTTATTTTTAGAGAAGCTACTTGTAGAAAATGTCTCACTAGACTGGAAGAGTCTTTAATGTTTTAATACCTTAAACAAATAATTCATTACCCTCATCACCAAGATTTTTGCGCACATTTGTACTACTGCGCATGCGTTCTATCGTTCTGATAGTGTATTTTTTACTATTAATAATTTTCGAATTGTTTTTGTCTTGGGTTTTAGAAAATTTACTAAAAAATTTATTCGGTCTTGCAAATCACTAATTTTCATGCAAATACCTAATCACATCATAGTGGACAACTTGATACTTGACAGGCATAGATAAACATTATTCTGATTTTGACAAATTTTTTAACTTTTTAATTTTGTAGTAAAAATAAAAACCAAAAAAACTATACCGTACACCCCTGTCTCTCTACCGGATTATTTTTTTGCTACACATAAAATATCGACATAAATCAGCGAAAATTTTGTTTTTCCAAATTTTATTACCAATTCAAATCGGGTAACTAGGCAATAATTCATGTAGTTTAGTTGGAATTCAAAGGGAGTCCCTTTTAAGGGTCTTCAGCGTCCCTACACACATCGATCGGATAGTTCCTTCGTTGAAAGGATTTGAACATTCGCGTTGACTTCCGATAATATTTCAAGAAAATTATAGGGATAAATCGGGAACATGCCGGGAATTAGACAATCCAAATCAAGTAACTGTAAATGGTGCACGACGTCAACAATTTTTGACCATTGTGACAGGACGTTGAATTACCTAATTGTTAATTGTATATACGAGGGCGATAGTAATCTAACACAAAAATGGCTTTTTTTAACCTACATTGCCGTTTACGAGATCTCTGGAAATGCAAATTAATTTCTGTTCACCCTGTATAACAATTTAAATTCAATATTCCGAGAGGCATGTAGTTTAGTAACGCATAAAAAATCCACTGATTTTAATTTATATTTTTTTAGAACAATAATCTAATATACAGTAGTAGTTATCATCATTTTTTTTTTTCATTTTCCAAATTCCCCTTGCTGAGCTGATTCCAAAAATATCACACGTTGCTTCAAATTGATACAGGATGGGCAAAAATGCAAAAATTACAAGTTACTTGCAAAATAAGAAATAAACAATAAACGTAATAAACAAATTAAATGAAATTACGTATTGTTTTACAACTACTTTGATAAACTATTAAAAACACGCTGTATATTTTTAACATTGTATCTAACAGCTTTTATTAATGCTCCTAACCCCCTAAACTATACGGAATTATTTTTATTATTTGAAAGTATTTCTTTACTATTTTTTTTTTATTTAACGTTAAAAATTGATATAATTACGTTTACGTGAAATATATCTAATTTTTCACATATCTTATAACCTGTTTTTTGAAATATTAATTCTGATTCGTGTTGGCGATAGGAAGCAAACTCAACAATCGGTATGCAGATTATTCCGAAAATGCACCCATTTCAACAGGATGGCGCACTGCCACATTACACTCTAGCTGTGTGCGAGTTTTTAAACAGAACCTTTCCTCATCAGTGGATAGGAATAAGCTGAACAATGGAATGGCCCGCTAGATAACTTAATTTGAGCCCAGAAGACTTCTTTTTATGGGGTTATTTTTGTTAACAGATATCAACATATCCATGAGCTGAAAGACCAAATCAAGTTGTGTTATAAAATGTTATAAACGAATGTATTGCCCGGTTAAAAGGGATATAGTACCGTATTCTCCAAAAAAACAGAATATAACGTTTTAATTTACAGTGATTGAGCTTATACATTAAGTCAAAAAGAGTTAAAAATGTTTTTTGCCTACTTTGTTCCAATTTGAAGCAACTTGTTATACATTTTTGGAATCAGCTCAGCTCAGCATCGTATATAGTCGCAATATCTATCTTTGAATTTGCTGAGGTCATGGTACATTTCAGTACTTTCTGTCTTTAACTCATCTAAGAACTATCTAGCTAGTTAGTTAGGATTAACTGCAAATTTGAAATTACGAATTAGGTCCACTCAATTAGTTGAATAAAATCTTACATAACTGTATCATCCTGTATGAATGAATCTCATTTTCGGTAACGTCAAATTGTAGAAAAATAACGTCGCTATCTCAGCATTGGGGCATTAGTTCAATTTGGAAATTTCCTAGGAAAAAGAAACATTTCCCGTCACGCCATAAAACGAGAAAAAACTTCCTTGGTAATTAAATTTGAACCGGCCCACAGCGCGATGTCTATTCCGAAAAACAACCCTAAATTACTGATGGATTATAAAACTCGACTCGGAGTCGTCGAAAAAATGTTTTCCGCCATCATCCCCTTACTACCCCGGCCCGTCATCCTTTCCATAGTTCATGTGGCGCCTGTACACAGCAATATCTCATTCTTTGCAAAAATAAACTGACTTGTCTTGGAGATGTAGGCCGAAAAACATGCCCTAGAACAGGCTGGGCAGTAGCGTAGACGTCAATTCGTACCAAAAACATACTTAGTTAAGTGGTATTATATCTCTTTGTAGAGGATAAGTAAGTTTAGTGTTGTTTGGAAGACCTCAAATCATCAAAAATCTACGTGTCCATTCGTAAAATTAGCACAAAGCTTGCGCGGGGAATTCAAAAATTAAAACTGACTTGTCTTGGAGATATAGGCTGAAAAAACATGTCCTCCTAGAATATTTCCAGGTAGGAGCGTAGATGCATAAGTATTAGTTTGAAATTAGGCAATATTTTAGTAAGAAAACACTGAGCAATATTACTCTTTGCAAAAGACAGCAGGTTGAACATTTTTTGGCCATTTGGAAATTTTTTGCTAGATAAAATCAAGTACTTGTCGAGCTACTGGAACACATCCAGAAACACATGAAAAGCACACGAGATAATCCTATCCTTCTACTTCTGGATAACCACGAAACTCATGTTTCACTTGACGCAATTAATTATTGCCGAGAAAATGGCATAGTATTACGTTCCTTTCCACCACACTGCACGCACCGGATGCAGCCTTTGGACATCGGTGTCTACGGTCCGTTTATAGCTAGATGCAAGTCCGCTTTTAATTCATATTTTAACGAATCCGGGTAAAGCAATTTCTCAGCTGTGGACCCTCCACAAGTTCACGAGCTGATAATAATTGCGTACCACTAGGGTCAATGGTAGCTTCTGAGGAATATGGATGGCATCAACGACTTGGATTTTACTCATAATCCAGAAAATTTAGTTTTAGAGGAGATAGATACCGTTGAATTTATAACTCAGTTAATGCAAGATGCAAATGTTATCAATAAAATTTTTAAAACAGAACTTGTAGATCTGAACGAGATTCGACCCTTTCCCACACTACAGCCAACATAGAATAGCAAACGTTCTAGAAAGAAGGGAAGATCGTGTATTTATACTAATACACCAGAAAAGGACATAATAGAGGTTGCAGAGAAAAGGAAAAACGAGTCAACACTAAACAGAAAACTTTGTGAAAATAAAAAACCAAATACTGTGCGAGAAAAGACAAGAAAAAACCAAGGACAAAGTCATCTTATTCAAGTTTCTCGTCAAATTCTGATATGGAAGCAACAACTTTTAATGGTCTAATTGATTATAGCTCAGATTCTGACTTAGATTTACAAAACGAATGAGGACATTAATGATCTTGTAAATGAAGATGTTACCGTGGGCAACTTTGTGTTGGTAAAATTTACAACAAAGAGAACTATTGTTCACTTTGTGGGCCAAGTACAAGAGCTAGACGACCATTGTAATGAACTATAGTTATATTTTTACGATTCAAACCAAACTGTGGATTTTACTATCCTATTCAAAATGAAGCTCAACCTCCAGAAAACAAAGGAACGTCCAGACAAGCATCTTACATAAAATTCAATGTTTCATTTTTTTAATATAACATCTAATAAGTTTATTTGTTAGTTAACTTAAAAAACAAATATTCATAGGTTCAGTTGTATTAAATTATTTATACAAAGGTTTAAATAAAGTAAAAATACTATTGTCCAAATGTACCCCCACCTCTGTATATACCAAGTCAAAGCTTTCTTGGTGAAAAGCTCAGGTGCTGATTGAAGAAGCTGTTCCTTAGAAACATCTAGAGATCTTTTTAACTCCTCCACCTTTTCGAAAAAACCAGTCACACTAGTTTCTCCATCATAGGTTACTTTTTACTTAGAAATATCGAAATAGTGTGGCTAGCTCTCGGGAATGGGGTAGTGAGTTAGGGGAAGGTCTCTAGAAGACCGTGAGCAGGTACAGCACTTCTCTTACCATAATCATCAAGACACCTTTGGTCTTGGTAGGTAGAGTTAGAATTCGAACCGGCTACTAGTGTGGTTATATCTGGGTAGTGCTCCTCTAATTGCAAATCAGATATATCGCGTCTATTCGGAGGATGGGTCACTTCTGAGGAGTTGGCCACATGTATCCTTCGAATAGAGGTAGGCGAGTTGATGGGAAAAACCTCATGAGTAGCATATTGAGTGAATCATATGTACCTTATTGAGAAGTTAAAACATTATTTTGTGTAAATTGTACTGATCGTGAAAAGTTTTGTAGAGATCGGCTTGTATGAGGTGAGCAATCGTTTCGAATTGCTGAAGAGGTTACCCGAGATGATGAAGACCCACCAGTAGACATACGAAGTCTTGTTCTAAGCTCTTCCTCATCACCTAAATGGAGAAAACCGATGTAGGTAAACTTGTGGTGGGATTTGGAACATTGCGAGAGATGGATGTGTTTGGCAACAAAGGGTTTGGTACCCATGCAGAAATATTTTTTTGTTTGTTTTATACTTTTATGTTAATTTTTTCGATAGCAATGTTTTTAGGATCAAGTTGTATACTTCGCTTCTGCACGAAGTTCAGAAATCAGAGAAATACCATGTAAAATAGTTATTTTTACACAATAAATGATGCCAACTGTGTTTTTTCCCCAAAAATTAGAGAATTGAGATTTGTGTTTTATGATATTATTATACCTTAGTAATTGGCATGTTTTTTTTTTTAATTTATATTTAAAATAAACCAACTCTTCACTGGTTTTACCCCCCCCCCCTTAGTACATAAATAAATGTATGATGTATTTTTCGACAAAATCCGGATTTTGTTCGGATTTCTGGAATCATTTATCCTGAATTTCAAAAAACCTTTATGGAAACATTAATCTATGATTATTAAAAGAGGGTTTAGTAATTTAAAATTAATATATTCTTTCAGAAAATTACTGATGTAATAAATAAACATGCTTACGTGTTATTTCAGTTGCCAGTAACCTCATATCGTGTACGGTAAATCCTAGTTTAAATTTAAAAACCAAACGTCAAAAATTCGATACCAGAGTGCGCTCTCATCGCTGCAGCTTTCCTTCGAAGACTCATCGAAGCTCTTTCCGCGTCTCCGCCCATGCTTTCCAAATGCGCCTTTCTCTATCGGAAGTATTATCAACTCGTATTTTCATCCCTTTTCCATATACACGGGAAAACCGGGCTAGCATGCCCCAATCCGGAAAATCGATAAATAGACGCTTCTGTGACGTCATCGCCGATTCACCGACGCGGCATCGATCCGAGAACACCCGAATCCGCACGAGGGCGCAGGTGGTGTGAACTGATTGACATTTGTGTATGCGGGATGTTAACAAATTTACCAACATAAGTACAAAAATAATCCTTAATTTTACGTAAAACAAGTGGAAAAAACTGCGTTTAGTGTAAGTGTGCGGTGACTGTATTTTCGGTGTGATTTTTTTTTTGATTTGTTGTGTGTCTTGCGATCGTTTTTATCAAGGTTTTCGCTCTGTGTGCCGAGATAAGGGTTATCAGGATTCAAAAAAGAACTTTTTTGGACTAGATTAGAAAAAAAAAACTCAAAGATTCCACCCTTCTATAATTTTAGATACTTTCGTGTCGCTCTAATTACATATATAGGTCAAATCGAGTGTCGCACCGAATTGGGGTTAGACTGGGGGACCTTCCAGGCGGACTTTTGGTGTGGTTAGTGTTTTTTCTTCGTAGATTTTCCGGTGACTTTTTCGGACAATGTGGTATAGACCGATATAGGGCTAACAATGGTCTAAGTATGCCATGACTACACGTCAAATACTGTCTGGTGTTGATGGACAGGCCACGAACTCCCCACAAGTCATTCAGGTGAGATTTTGGTTTTAATTTCATTCAAAATATTGCAAATATTTTATTACAAAGTTACTATGAATTGCATAAAAAATATCGTAGATGTTTTAAAAGAAATACTTCAATAAATAAAGAAAGGGTATTGAAAGTTTTTATAGAGTCAAATAATTTTTTATAAAAATGTGTTCGATATATATTCATCATATCAGTAATTTTATTTATGCACCATTGAAGGTTAATCTTTTATTTTGTCACTTACAAATTATTATTATTATTATTATTTACTTTTTTAAGGATTTTTCGTCACCAGTTTATTAATATTTGGTTAATTCTCGAATTATACCGCAAACATTATTGGATTTGTTCATTTTTTGAGGTTATGATGCAGGAAAAGGTGTCTCAATTCTTAGAACTAACAGTTTGTAATTTGAAGGTTGCGGGATTGAATACCACCGTTGCTTTTTATTATTCATTCATTAAAAAAAATGTAATGCCAGTAATATATCTCCAAAAGGTTGCGATAAAATTAAAAAGACTTAATCTAAAATTACGCATAAAAATATTTTTTTATCATTTTTGGTTTGACATATTCTTTCACTTTCTTTGATGTTTTTGGTCGTCATCAGTTGCAAGTTTATTAAATAACTATGGCTTGCAGTTTTCATTTAACTTAATCTTGAAACAAAAAAAATTGGGTTTGGTTAAAAATTACTAAGATACTAGTACAGATTTAGGAAAAAGGCTTTGTTACTGTGTTGATTTTTTTTAAACCTAGTAGAAACCGATGATTTTTATTTCTTCGAACTGTATGAAATTAAAAACTAAAACAATTTTTTGATTACCTTTTATTTTAACTACTTTACAGCCAACTCAAAATTTCTACCGAACATATGGGCAGATGCAACACTGTATTTTTCAAGATATGATTTAGCTTAACCATATCCATAGCCGTTGATTAGAAATTGGGTTTCTTATATAGAACAATAACTATAGTTCATTGCATAGCCTTTCAGTTGCACGTCACCAAATATGACGTAATATCATGATTTCGGCATGTCTTTGATTACTACATGAAATTTGATGGCAACTCTACAAAATTTTGACAGTTGTCAGGATCGTATTCAGCCAACTAGGAAAAGGCTTTGAAATTAATAAGAATTGTGATATCAAAACATTAAAAAATATAACAAAATGTATTTTTAATTGATATTTATTATCATTAATATACCATTAGTAAATAAATTCCTAAAATTAGTTACTATAAGACAACAAGGATCACTTGCCGGATGAAACATACAATAAGAAATTAGATCTGTCCTTGACATCATTTATAGTCTATTTTATGTATGAGAGAGTAATAAAACAGCATTTCTAATGCAAAACTTAGTATGGTCATTTTAAATATTTTTACAGAATAATCTAAATATTTCCTAAAATTGTAATAAATGTACCTGAGCTATTACAAGTTTTGGGTCTTTTATTGGTCCTTTATAAACATAAGCTGTACAGAACAATAGAAAAAGGTTTGGACAGGCCAAAAGCCCTGTGTATTAAAGATTACATAGCCGTATCTTAAGTACCTATTTGCCAATTTTGTTTTATTTTAATTCCAAGAATTTCTTACAGTAATCGAATTATAAGTAAATAAATACCTTCCCAACAAATTTCACCGAAAATGCGATTATAGGTTTTCCATTTAGTAAGAAGGTCCAAATTGTGTATTCTTGACAGTTTACTAAATGTCGTTTAGTTGCAACTTGCAAGGTGCAGTGTGAATTCTAGTGTGATCATGGAAAATTTGGAAGGGCCGCGTAAACGACAAAAAATCGGTCCTTTAACAGTTAATGAAAAAACATTAATATTTAATTGTTTTAAATCATTTACAGACAAACATTTATGTAAAAGTGTTGATGACACAGTGGAATTAGTTAGTAGTACGATTGGTGTTGGGAAGTCTACGATTTACAGAGTTGTTAAAGAAGAGAAATGTGGCGAGTTTCAAACAGCACGTAAAGCTCCAGGAAAACCAAAATTTCGATTAGAAAATCTTTTGAAAGAAAGACTTCGAAGGAAAGTGCATGCGTTCTTCTTTAGAAAAGAATTTCCGACAGTAGACAAAGTTCTTGCCACGGTTCGAGATGATAAGGATTACCCTGAAATGAGTCGAAACACACTATGGAAACTTTTAAAAGAAATAGGTTTTCTATGGAAAAAGCATTCCAGAAAGTCTATTTTAATAGAAAGAAGCGATATTGTAGTATGGAGAAGAAATTACCTAAGGACTATAAAAGAAATGAGAAACCAAAGAAGAAATATATTTTATTTAGATGAAACATGGATCAACGAGGGACATAAACCAAATAAATTTTGGCAAGATGAAACTGTTACAAGTCGAAGACAGGCTTTTTTAAATAATTTATCTATTGGTTTAAATCCACCATCAGGAAAGGGGCGCAGACTAATAATAGTACACATCGGTAGTTCAAACAGTTTTGTTAAAGGTGGTTTATTGACTTTTGAATCTACTCGTACCGGTGACTACCATGAGGACATGAATGCTGATGTCTTTAAAGAGTGGTTCGAACAAATTATAGATCTTCCTCAGAACTGTAAGGCTAAATTCAAAGAATATTAAGTTCCATCCCGGTTCTGTGAGTAAAGAACTGTATCATTTGTGTTCCCTTCATAAAGAGAAATTAAAAAAATATGAAATTGATGAAATTGCAAAAAATCGTGGGATGACGGTGGTTAGATCACCACCATATCATTGCAAAGTAAACCCGATTGAACTTATATGGGCACAGATAAAGGGAGAAGTTTCAAGAAAAAATAATTCTTTTAAAATGAGTGATGTTAAACAGTTGTTTTTGGAGGCTGTAAATAATGTGAATCCTGAAAACTGGGAAAAGGCAGTAAATCATACGATTAAAGAAGAAGAGAAAATGTGGAAGTTGGACAATATTACTGATGAAATGATCGAGCCACTCATTTTAAATATTGGTTGCGACAGTTCATCTTCTGATTTCGATTCTGATTTGGATTTGTAGGTAAGAAGTAGTTTTTAAATTGAAATTATTAAATACACAATGTTCTTAACATACCTTGTGGAAAAAAAAAAATAGAAAAAATTGCACTTTTTTACCTTCAGCTGTTTAGAAGTTATAAGCAGGTTAATTAGGTGAAAATATAATTGTATACTCGAGGAATAACTTCAACAAATATTTTAACTGTCTACTAAAAGAAGTGCTACGCCTATGGATTACGAACGCTTTATTATTTTAATACTCTCTCATACATAAAAATAGACTATAATGAAGGGCTATCCTTCCAATTAACAAACTACTCCAATATCACTCAAAATGTCGTTTTTCTGGCGAATTAGTGTGGAGTTGGTGCTTTGCTCTATAGATTCTTCAATGATCCGTAAAAAAAAGTTCGTCTACAATGCGATTTTGGTAATATTGGATAGCATGGCCCTCAATTTTTATTGAGATTCCTGACAAGCTGCTATAAAGCCACGTGCAAACCTTATGAAAACGAAATACGCAGCAAAAACAAAAGGATACTTTTCATAATGATATTGATAAATAAATACTTACTATTCGTTAAATTATTATTAAATACGCGTCATCTTCCGCTTTTAACTTCATAATTTATTAATAGTGAAGGCGATAAATAATAACATACTGTCTATTAAGCACACTGTGTGAATTGTACCAACTAAAAATAATAAAAGTACTGTCTTATTGCAAAAGCTGATTACACATTGAAGCAGTGGTGTAGTAGCTGTTCTTGAAATTTTAAAAGAATATTAAGAGAACACTTAAGAGAAACCGAAACAGAAAACTTCTTATTCAGGATGGACTGCCACTTTATCTTTTACTAAGCACACCCTTAATCTCTTATTTGAGCCTTAAATAATTTTGTACCAGTTTGAAACTAAAGATTTAAGGATTAACTTTTGAACGGTTCTCTAGAAAATTATTAACTCCTGCGATTCAAGATTTGCTCTACTTCTGATATTTATCACTAAATCGACATAATAAGTCTCTTATACACGCCTATTTTATTTTTCTTTCCTGTTGTTATGTGCAAAATTCTCCTAAACTAAGGCTGCGTTCACCCAGATGTTAACCTCTTTTGGTCCTTTTTGATCTTATTATTCTTAACAGGCTTCTTTTCATCGAGATTAAATAGCTTTTTTATTCTTTTTAACATGGTCTCATGAAGATCTTTTCATATACTTGTTTTGGTAAATTTTCCAGCAGTTGTCCAAATTTTTTCAGACCCAACCTTTTATAAAACTTCGTACATTTTAACACTTCTTGGTTTATATCTGGTTCTGGTTGTTCATTACAGTTCTCCTCGATACATATTATTTTCGGTAGCTTTACTAATATTTGTGTAAGTCCTTTGCAAAGCTTCGGTCTCACTGGTTGAGCTTTATTTGCATTTTTCCCTCATTCATAAGCTTTCTAGTTTTTCTCTGCAACTGAAATTATTAATAATATGTTTATTGTGACTAATATTTAGACAACTTCTTATTCATCACCATTTTCTATTTTATTTTTTCATATATAACTTTTATACTATTTCCTTTTATTTGATTCGTTGACCAAGTTGAAGAAAGTTTTGATAATCAGGATATGAATCATAAAATATACTAATGAAAACAAACATACAAATAGCTACAAAAGCTACAGAGTATAATGTACCACTTATAAGAAATTCTTTAGAACTCCTCACATTAATATGTATGTGACGTCTATGAGTATCAATAAACAAATAAAATGATGAACACGAAGAATAATTTCATTATCAGCTTTTGAGATAGAAATACATAGAAAACGTACCTATACAATTTTATTTCAATAAACTATATGATTATCAATAGAGGAAATCAAGAAATTGATATGGAGAATAAAAAATAGTCTTTTAAAAAACATTATGAGATATGAAGGATCTGTATCCCCTACATCTATAAACTATATTTTGATTAAATTATCTATGAAGATTTTTTTATCTTATAGGAAGTTTTTGACGAAATTAAAATAGTAAATCACGTCTATTACTGTACATTTTTAAATCTGTTTAAATTATCTCACGTTCTTTGTTTATTGCATACAGTTTGTTCTTGCTCTTTTAAACATTCCTCAATTTATCAAACTATCACAAGTGAGAGAAGAAACAACTATACAAATAAACATAGTATTACACATTGCAGAGTAAATAACACAAGCCAACAGATATTTTAGTGCTTGCGATATTTTAACTGTTTCTAGGTAATTTAAGTATTTATTACAAAAAGTAGATTCACATATTTATACTCACATTAGTCACTCATCAACTAAACATTTTCTTTTATACGACTTTCTCTAGCATGGAGTATACTAGGGCATTCTCGATGAAGGCTCCAACAGTAGTCGGCCATCATGTGGCTATCCCATCGTCCTTGATATCGATATTCCATAGTTTTAATGTCCTGGTGGAATCTTTCTACCTGTTCTTCATTACAATCACCTAAATTTTATGGAAAGCAATTTAGGTAGTGAACGTTTATTCACAACCAAGTATATTAAATTTTGAAAGCATAGTTTTTACTAATTCTATGTTAATTCTCTGCTTTATGATTCCCAAGAAAAATTGTATTACTTGAATAAATAAACATTAAGCATTAAATTCAGTGATGTGGTAATTTGTGGATCTTTAATAAGTTGCCTTATTTGAGGACCTTCAAATATACCAGCTTTAGTTTTAATCCCAAGAAACTTGCGTGACAAGTACCCAAAACGTTTTGGACTGTCAATAAAAAGGCACCAATCGTCTGGAATATATTCTACAAATTTTTTTTTAATAATCCTTTTATATCGTTACAGAATACCAGGCTATGTTCCTGAGTAAAAAAAGGAGCAGATTCTTATCTCTTTTACGATTATATAATATTACTATCTGGATGAAAGTAATTCAGCAAACTCCTATGAGAGGTTTAGGTCACTTATAAGATTGTTCAGTTCTTGTTGTTAAATCTGTTTCAAATTCGCTGTCGTTTTTTGATTGAATTCTTTGCACTTCATCAGACGTTGATGTTTCTATGTCATCTTACAAGAGTTCAGGAAGACTGCTGAAGTATGTAATGGGTATTTCTTCCTAATACAGTACAGGTCTTCTTGCAAAATCTAGATCAGGATATGTCCATTTATGTCTATTGTTTCTATTTATGCCTTTACTATTAACGAGACAAAAATAGCAGCTATAAAGGTTTCATGATTCTCTCGAAACTTCCTCTTTCCAATTGTCTACTTTCACAAATGTTCAACACAAAATAGGCACGATAAGCCCTTTTCGCAGTCACAAATAGTTTTTCTACTTTCTTTCAAAAGATTTTGAAAATACTATTTTTCTTTTCAATGACGTACCTCAAAAAAATTACTTATTTTTCTTCTAATGTTCGAAATACAGTCTGTTCGCTATACTTACGCGGGTTTCGGATTAAAAATTTTATGAGTATTTCCAGGTAAGTACCCGAAAGTTTGAAATATCAACTGGTAAAATGAAATGAAAAATAATGTACAACTTTTTAATTAAATAAAAATGGAGAATCTTTTGTATAATTAAGAGCAGAATTAAACTTCTTCCTTAATAGAGTCTAATGTGGCTATTATAAACCTAATAATAATTTTTTATTACACTTCACACAGAAAATATGGTCTGTGTATAATAAGAGGGTTATTTAGCTCAAATAAAATATTTTCTAACATAAAAATTTGTTCCATGTAGAGAATTTCAAATGAAAAATAAAAAAATTGAACTTGTCAACAAAAATGAAAATTAGTCATTATCATCCAAAATATCATAATCGTCATCATCCTCACTGTCATCACCATTAATTGTTATTATGATTGGACCTATTTCGTTTATTTTATTTTCACGAGTCCACCAATCTTCTATTAGTTTCACTTGGATATACAGTTCCGCCACACTTCTGGAGTTGCAATTAAAAGTGCCTTTCGCCAAGTTTCCCGAACTGCGTCGTCACTATAACCATTAGGCCCAATATGGTTGTCATAATATTGTTTTGCTATTCCCCATATATATTCGATGGGATTAAACTGGCAATGATACGGTGGCAGATGTAAAACTTGATGACCGTAACTTTCAATAATCTGATCCACAACAAAAGTTTTTGGTTTTGCGTGTATATTTGCCAAGCGTAATAATTCTGATTTTAATATATATTGAGGAAATGGTATATGTTCCTTTGTCAACCATTCTTTAATTTTATTAACAGTCCAAGAATTCGTTGGACTTTTGTTTAATACTTCATAATGGTAAGGTGCATTGTCTAAAATAATTACACTGGGCTCACTTAAACTTGGGAGAAGTTTTTCATGCAACCATTTTACAAACATTTCTGTGTTCATATTATCGTGATAGTCACTGGATTTTGATTTAGATGAAAATATTAAATCAGCACCTTCTATAAAACCCGATTTCCCTCCTGCATGTAAAATCATGTGTCGCTTCCCTTCTCCATCGGTATGTTTGATGGACTTTACGTTATCATCTTGCCATATTCTCTTGGTTGCACCCCTAGAAAATATCCATGTTTCGTCTAAATATATAAAATTCGCCCCTTCTTCTTTAAATTTAAAATATTTTCTTAGAAAGTTAATTCTCTTGTGCACGATAGAACTTCTTTGACAAAGGGCCTTTCTGTTATCCTCCTTTTGAAATTTGAAACCCAAGTTATGTATCACTTGCCATAGACTTGTTCTGCCAATGTCAAGTTTTCTATCTATTAATTCCGAGAGAATTGTATTTAAGGTCACATGTTCCTTGCTGGCCCTCATTCGATAAATGGTATCAGGAATTTCAAATTTCTTTCCATCTGGAATATCTTTCGTTTTCAATGATGGGCGAGTTTTGCGGTGATCTTCTTTCGGCAGTTCACTGTTGTGATTTTGTAATACTCCTCTTAATTTGGTTTCACTTATTCCTAGAGCATCGCATACGCATTGTTGTACAGACATTACCGATTTTAAAAGACCGCCATTTTCTTTTTCGTCCATAAAATACTTATGTACACTACAAATTAGACTATCTACATCTAACACACGTTTAGGCATTTTTAAAATTTTCACTAAATTTACAATATACATACAATGTCAACACTTGCAAAGAATCAATTCAACTGCAATATTTGTAACAAATTTAGTACCTACTCTAATGTTATTTTAATTTAAATCTGACCATTAGGGCAATTTTACCTAATTTCTTAGGAAGAGGCTTATTGGAACTGGTTGACAATTCTAATTTTCATAATTTTGTTAATCCGAAACCCGCGTAAGTATAGCGTACAAACTGTACTATTGTTTTCTGAAATTCTACCCTCAATTTGTACACTGCACTGGATTAAAATAATACAAAAAGTACGGTTACGCTACTGAAGCAACGGCTGTGCCTAACGGGGGTGCAGGCAAGCTGTCATTGCACCACTTACCTGCATACCTCGAGATCACGCATCATCCCTTTTAACTTACAACGTTTCATACCCCAATTTCAACTAAAGCTGCAGCGATTTTAAATTCAAAAAGACAGAGAGGGAAACATACTAATCCCAACGGTACAGGTATAAATAAGTGCATTAGAAATGTGGGTGATGGTGTAAAGACGAGAGGGGGTAGGTATTAACTGCATCAGAATAGTGTGAGCGGTGTTAAATGCTATAAAGGGAATAGGGGAGAATATTATATTAGGAAGAAGATATAACAATATTGCATTGGAACTATTGGAAGGGTAAAATAGTTGTAAATTTGATAGAGAGGGTAGGCAGAAACTCGTATTATTTTGTATACAAGTATTTACTTCTTAAACACGTCTCATCTTTGGTTGTCGAGTTTCTAATCATATTAAAACCACGCGCAAATTGATGAAATACCCTTTAGATAAATGTTCTTAATATTGTCATTTCTGATATTTTGGTTCAAAATTTATAGAAATGCAGAAAGTAATGTTTTCTAATTCACAAACCGTAAACAATTTCTAATTTCCACTGCGACGAGATATTAAAATTGTTTCTTGTTTATTAGTAGTTGATAAAAAAATCACAATTGAGGACGTGTAAGTTATCAAATTTCACTTGTAATATTATTTAATGTGGTAATTCAAGGCCCCCCAGATACAATGCCGGAAACGTAAGACCTATTTTTTATCATTATTGTTTATCATTTGGTTGTTTTATAAAACTAGTACACGTTTAATAAAAAAACATTTATATTATTATTATTATATATACCAAGTGATTAACGAGCATTTTTAAATCCCGATGAAGATGTATGTTAATGGGGACAGCAATCACCTGGGGTTAAGCCGTAGGAATATAGATTATTTTTGTTTGATGTTAATAAACGCCATTTAAAAATCTCTGATTCAGTTCACACTGCTTTTTTTGTTCGAAAATTTAAATCTTTTAAGCCCAAAGGAGTAAAAATGGCACTTTAGTCCCGAGAAAGAAGATCGAAGAAATGGAATCCGAAGGAAATAGAGAATTAGAATATGAAGATGAAGAAAAAGAAAACGAAACTAATTGTATATTTCACAGTTATTTTTTCTTCAAGAATTCAATATTTGCTGTATCTGCAAAGTTTTCAACAAGATATACGAGTATCTTCAATTCAAAGATGATGCTGTTCCAATACCATTACTGTTTCTTATTTTTTTAGCCAGGAAAATGAAATTTAAATTCAAATAAAACTACCAAAATACGGAAATTAGTAAATCAATATTAAATTATCAACGTTAATCAAAAGATTAAAAAATCTAACTAGTTAAAAAAATATGTTTCAATCTTCAAAGCTTTTAGGAAAAATTAATCATAACCGAGCGACGCAAAAAAGGTATACAAAAAAAAAACATATAAGTTCGTTTATACCTAACGATATGCAGCATAGGCGTTACAAGGGGTTTTAAAATAGAGAATATTGTGATTTTCTTGTTTAAAAAAATCTGTCAACTGAACTACAGTGTCGGAGCAAACGAGAATTTGGTAAAATTTTATGTCGAGTGCTTATCCTTTAATAGTTTAATAGGCAATATTGGCCTGATATAGGCTAAGATTGATAATAGGGGCGATGAAGGGTGACAATTTATCGTTTTTTGTAACTTTTGCCATGCCGTATAAACTGGCAACGCAGTTCGCAAATGCTAACTATACTATATTATCATTAAACCTTAACTCATTAGACGAATTCTTTGATACTGACCTGTCTGAGGAGGTGTTGGGGCTTGGTAACTAGGTCTATGCAGATCAAAGAATTTCAAATCGATCAAATTTGTCATGTAATTGTAAATTTTATATTAGTATTTTATGTTCATATTTTATACTTACAATTAGAGAACAATAGAAAACAAATAAAGTATTATTATAACTTGTTGCATCCTGGAATTGGAAAATAAAGTTTGAAGATTATAGCTTTCTCTTTTACGCTATACCTACCTATTAATACTTTAATGAAGATACCCCCCCATGGTTGACGCCAATGAAAACAAACGCAAAGGCAAGATTTCGAGCCTAATAATAAACGTATCATTTACATTGTAAGTGTTGGTCTATTTTCGACTGCCAGTAGGTATAAATTATTAATGATTGAGAAAGATTTTTATATTAGTACATCACATCTCTCGCGTTTAAAAATAATGTCACCTATTTTTAAGAGATAAGTAACGTTTCCGTTTGGGAACGCTTCTACTTTAATTAGAGATTTTTATTAGTCTCTCCTCTGTTAATTGCATTATTTCAGAAACATTATACTTGACGGTTGACATAAATCTGTGCGTACCTATAGGAAAAGTTACTTTTAAGATTACCCTCATTATTAATCAATAATGGTTGAATATCGAATAATGAATGCCAGAATTTATACGTCTCTTTCCAAATTTTAAAAGTTTTGTCCACTCATCGACTTATTAATAATTTTTTGTTATCTCAAAATTTATTAATTTTTTTATAAAAAATTTTTACCAAATTTTTTCGAATTTTACCCAAACGTTCAGTATTGAGTATGTCTAACATCCAACCATTCTGCACATGAACATGAAGGTATATTTGTAAATCTGGAACAATAATAATTTATTACCAAACACATTTAATTTTTGTCTATTACTCGTAGTATTAGATTGATTATTGTTTGATCTTCTGATAGCCATCAGTGATTTAGAAATTTTTATTTTTACTTTATACTGTTTATTGTATTTTAACCTTTTACTGGCAGTTTTAGAACGACAATCTTACAGAACTGTTCTAGTGTTTTAAACACGAACATTTCTAGGTTACTGATATTTCGATAGTTTTTTTGAGATGTGTACTTTCACAGATTTGTTCATTTATCTCTCTACAGTATTATGCCTGAAAACATTGTCACTTAATAGACTTTTTACAGTACTATGCCTGAAAATATTTTCACCTGATACTGTTTTAGAAAGGAGATTCTACAGTACTATGCCTGAAAACATTTTCACTTGATAGACTTTTTACATCACTATGCCTGAAAATATTTTCACCTGATAGACTTTTTACAGAACTACACCTGAAAACATTTTCACCTGATAGTGTTTTAGAAATGAGACTCTACAGTACTATGCCTAAAAACATTTTCACTTGATAGACTTTTTAACAGTTCTATGCCTTAAAAACATTTCCACCTGATAGTGTTTTAGAGATAAGATTCAACAGTACTATACCTGAAAACATTTTCGCCTGATAGACTTTTTACAGTACTATGCCTGAAAATATTTTCACCTGATAGTGTTTTAGAAAGGTGATTCTACAGTACTATGGCTGAAAACATTTTCACTTGATAGACTTTTTACAGTACTATGCCTGAAAACATTTTCACTTGATAGTGTTTTAGAAATGAGACTCTACAGTACTATGCCTAAAAACATGTTCACTTGATAGACTTTTTAACAGTACTATGTCTGAAAACATTTTCACTTGATAGACTTTTTACAGAACTACACCTGAAAACATTTTCACTTGATAGTGTTTTAGAAATGAGACTCTATAGTACTATGCCTAAAAATATTTTCACTTGATAGACGTTTTAACAGTACTATGTCTGAAAACATTTTCACCTGATAGACTTTTTACAGAACTACACCTGAAAACATTTTCACCTGATAGTGTTTTAGAAATGAAACTCTACAGTACTATGCCTAAAAACATTTTCACTTGATAGACTTTTTAACATTTCTATGCCTTAAAAACATTTTCACCTGATAGACTTTTTACAGTACTATGCCTTAAAAACATTTCCACCTGATAGTGTTTTAGAGATAAGATTCAACAGTACTATGCCTGAAAACATTTTCACCTGATAGACTTTTTACAGTACTATGCCTGAAAATATTTTCACCTGATAGTGTTTTAGAAAGGAGATTCTACAGTACTATGGCTGAAAACATTTTCATTTGATAGACTTTTTACAGTACTATGCCTTAAAAACATTTCCACCTGATAGTGTTTTAGAGATAAGATTCAACAGTACTATGCCTGAAAACATTTTCACCTGATAGACTTTTTACAGTACTATGCCTGAAAATATTTTCACCTGATAGTGTTTTAGAAAGGAGATTCTACAGTACTATGCCTGAAAACAATTTCACTTGATAGACTTTTTACATCACTATGCCTGAAAATATTTTCACCTGATAGACTTTTTACAGAACTACACCTGAAAACATTTTCACCTGATAGTGTTTTAGAAATGAGACTCTACAGTACTATGCCTAAAAACATTTTCACTTGATATACTTTTTAACAGTTCTATGCCTTATAAACATTTCCACCTGATAGTGTTTTAGAGATAAGATTCAACAGTACTATGCCTGAAAATATTTTCACTTGATAGTGTTTTAGAAAGGTGATTCTACAGTACTATGGCTGAAAACATTTTCACTTGATAGACTTTTTACAGTACTATGCCTGAAAACATTTTCACTTGATAGTGTTTTAGAAATGAGACTCTACATTACTATGCCTAAAAACATGTTCACTTGATAGACTTTTTAACAGTACTATGTCTGAAAACAGTTTCACTTGATAGACTTTTTACAGAACTACACCTGAAAACATTTTCACTTGATAGTGTTTTAGAAATGAGACTCTATAGTACTATGCCTAAAAACATTTTCACTTGATAGACGTTTTAACAGTACTATGTCTGAAAACATTTTCACCTGATAGACTTTTTACAGAACTACACCTGAAAACATTTTCACCTGATAGTGTTTTAGAAATGAAACTCTACAGTACTATGCCTAAAAACATTTTCACTTGATAGACTTTTTAACATTTCTGTGCCTTAAAAACATTTTCACCTGATAGACTTTTTACAGTACTATGCCTTAAAAACATTTCCACCTGATAGTGTTTTAGAGATAAGATTCAACAGTACTATGCCTGAAAACATTTTCACCTGATAGACTTTTTACAGTACTATGCCTGAAAATATTTTCACCTGATAGACTTTTGGCAGAACTACACCTGAAAATATTTTCACCTGATAGTGTTTTAGAAATGAGACTCTACAGTACTATTTCTAAAAACATTTTCACTTGATAGACTTTTTAACATTTCTGTGACTTAAAAACATTTTCACCTGATAGACTTTTTACAGTACTATGCCTGAAACTCTAACAAAACGAATAAGTTTTATATATAAAAAATGTTTATCCTCTTCAAACAACTTAAAATTTTGAAAATTATATAACAAAATAGCATATACATATTGGTATATTATAATTGGAGCGTTTTCAAACAAGAATGGATCACATTGTCACATGTAACATGTTTATTCAAGTTTTTAATGAGACGCTAGGAGCTAAAAGTTAAAAGTGCGTGTCAACATGAAATTTTGAAACTACTTTGTTATTAGTTGTGGTTTTAAATTGTAATTGCAGTGGAAAATGGAACAGCATAATGATTTGTGGTGAATCAGAGGCGTGGAATATAACAATCGAAGGTGTTTGAAAAAATGTCCAATAGAATCCAAGCTGCAAATATTTCGTTGAAGACTAAGATAAGTTCAGCTAGCAGCAATAATGCCTTTGCCGTTGACCTACTTGCATATAGTAATGGAACTCTGATAGAAAAATGCCTTAAAAATAAAAATTCATCGCTACTACCGGTTCCTGGACAGTTAGTAGACAAAATACTGATTTTTTCACAATTTTTGCGGTATGATATTGACTGGAATAAGAATGCAAGTAAGACTTATTTGATTAGAACAAATTTTACCCTGTCCAAGTGTCTACAAGGTATCTAAATGCGAGATAAACTAAAACTAAAAAATTCTGATGATGCTCGTGAAACAATTTGGACAATTGAACAATTGTACAATTTAGACCGCCGGAGACTTTATTGGAGTATTATTTATTAATTGGTTGTTTAATGAAGACAACATTAAATTAAACCTACAAATAAATTAGGGCAATTTCCTTAGCAACATTTCATCGATTTCTCAAATTGATGAGGAATGATAAAATTTGATAATATATTAAAAATGAATGTTCTCAGACCTATTACAGACAGTGGGTAGTCATTTAGTGTATATTCTAGACGGGGATTGTACTTACTTGTGTACTTACATTTAACTGTAGTAGTCATTCGTTACACCATTTACCAATAGACTTATTGATGTCGTTTTGTAGTAAGAGTTGATTGGGATACATTTTGGTGTCGTATACATAAAAATACTTAATGGTGTGAATGTGGTTATACTGGCGTGTTAACATTTTGTATATGTGTGTCTTATCACTTTTATTAAATCATAATCAATTGATACATTTTTGTCCATTAAATAATATCTCGTGTATATATTTTACTGTGACATAAAAATTTTAAATTCGACAAGAGTGTAAGTCGTGAAACTACTCGTATATCAAGAAAAGTATCTGTATAATCTTGTTTGTCGAGCGAAAGTAAGGGTAGTAAGACAGCAACCGAGAGAGTTACATAAATATATGAAGTAACATTTCTCGTATTATCTACGAAATGTATTATTTGGCCTTTTTTATGCAAAACATCTAGTCAACATGTCAGACATTGCGTGATGGATGATATGTACTCCAAGAGTGAGTTTATATGCTGCGTATTCGGACAGAATTTTTTTTCTGCAATATATACGCTTATAGAAAAAGTATATTTAAATTTACACAGTATTCGATAACTTTTAAAAGTATATCCTTTTTTATTCATTCCAGTTTCCAGGAACTATTAGTTTGAATAAAACTGAACCTTTTCTGCATTGTCTATTGTTTTGTTATCGTCTGAAAGTGAAAAATAAAAGTATCCAATGAAGGTATCTACACATTTTAGACCCTGGTACCCGCCGTACCACCTCATTATAAATCGTTACTCTTCGCTCTATCTACACAGAGACGGACTTGACATTTATTTTTTTTTTTAATTGAGATATATTTTAATCATAGGCGGCGATTGGATGCGTAAATACAGAAAAACAGTTATTTAGTTAAAACTGTAGTTTTAAGGCAGCAAGTGGAAGATTAGCAGTTCCAGTTTTAGTTACATTCAAATTCTATTTGTTAAATTGAAATTACTGGGTAACTTTCTCCAGTATTTTATTAATTTTCTCGATTGCATTCATTAAATTTATATCAGAGCATGCTAGCAGAGTGTCATTAGCAGAGATTAATATAGTATAAAAAGCAGCGGCCCTAGGACACTTCTTTGCCAAACTTCTGTGTCAATGTTATAGTCTATTTTTATGTATGAGAGAGTATTAAAATAATAAAGCGTTCGTAATCCATAGGCGTACCACTTCTTTTAGTAGACAGTTAAAATATTTTTTGAAGTTATTCCTCGAGTATACACTTATATTTTCACCTAATTAACCTGCTTATAACTTCTAAACGACTGAAGGTAAAAAAGTGCAATTTTTTCTAAAATGTTTTATTTTTCCACAAGGTATGTTAAGAACATTGTGTCAAACGGGTTATGTAGGTATAAGGGTTTAAACTTTGACTTTTAAACAACGTTACGTTCATAAATAATAATTTTAATATAAAAACTACTTCTTACCTACAAATCCAAATCAGAATCGAAATCAGAAGATGAACTGTCGCAACCAATATTTACAGTGAGTGGTTCGATCATTTCATCAGTAATATTGTCCAACTTCCACATTTTCTCTTCTTCTTTAATCGTATGATTTACTGCCTTTTCCCAGTTTTCAGGCTTCACATTATTTACAGCCTACAAAAACAACTGTTTAACATCACTCATTTTAAAAGAATTATTTTTTCTTGAAACTTCTCCCTTTATCTGTGCCCATATCAGTTCAATCGAGTTTACTTCGCAATGATATGGTGGTGATCTAACCACCGTCATCCCACGATTTTTTGCAATTTCATCAATTTCATATTTTTTGAATTTCTGTTTATGAAGGGAACACAAATGATACAGTTCTTTTCTCACAGAACCGGGATGGAACTTAATATTCTTTGAATTTAGCCAATTCTGTAAATCTTTTTTTAACCACTTGGTTGTGGGCATTTTTTCTATAAGTCTCGAGTGATAACTTGCATTATCCATTACTATTATACAGTTCTGAGGAAGAAGATCTATAATTTGTTCGAACCACTCTTTAAAGACATCAGCATTCATGTCCTCATGGTAGTCACCGGTACGAGTAGATTCAAAAGTCAATAAACCACCTTTAACAAAACCGTTTGAACTACCGATGTGTACTATTATTAGTCTGCGCCCCTTTCCTGATGGTGGATTTAAACCAGTAGATACATTATTTAAAAATGCCTGTCTTCGACTTGTAACAGTTTCATCTTGCCAAAATTTATTTGGTTTGTGTCCCTCGTTGATCCATGTTTCATCTAAATAAAATATATTTCTTCTTTGGTTTCTCATTTCTTTTATAGTCCTTAGGTAATTTCTTCTCCAGACTACAATATCGCTTCTTTCTATTAAAATAGACTTTCTGGAATGCTTTTTTCATAGAAAATCTATTTATTTTAAAAGTTTCCATAGTGTGCTTCGACTCATTTCAGGGTAATCTCGAACCGTGGCAAGAATTTTGTCTACTGTCGGAAATTCTTTTCTAAAGAAGAACGCATGCACTTTCCTTCGAAGTCTTTCTTTCAAAAGATTTTCTAAATGAAATTTTGGTTTTCCTGGAGCTTTACGTGCTGTTTGAAACTCGCCACATTTCTCTTCTTTAACAATTCTGTAAATCGTAGATTTCACAACACCAAGCGTACTACTAATTCCACTGTGTCATCAACACTTTTACATAAATGTTTGTCTGTAAATGATTTAAACCAATTAAATATTAATGTTTTTTCATTAACTGTTAAAGGACCGATTTTTTGTCGTTTACGCGGCCCTTCCAAATTTTCCATGATCACACTAGAATTCACACTGCACCTTGCAAGTTGCAACTAAACGACATTTAGTAAACTGTCAAAAATACACAACTTGGACCTCCTTACTAAATGGAAAACCTATAATCGCATTTTCGGTGAAATTTGTTGGGAAGGTATTTATCTACATATAATTCGATTACTGTAAGAAATTCTTGGAAATAAAATAAAACAAAATTGGCAAATAGGTACTTATTGAAAATAATCTTAAGATACGGCTATGTAATCTTTAATACACAGGACTTTTGGCCTGTCCAAACCTTTTTCTATTGTTCTGTACAGCTTATGTTTATAAAGGACCAATAAAAGACCCAAAATTTGTAATAGCTCAGGTAAATTTATTACAATTTTAGGAAATATTTAGATTATTCTGTAAAAATATTTAAAATGACCGTACTAAGTTTTGGATTAGAAATGCTGTTTTATTACTCTCTCATACATAAAAATAGACTATAATCTCGGGTGATATCTGATTGTTAAAATGTACTTTTTGTCTACTACCTTGCAGATAATCATTCAGCCTCTGGTATACTTTTCCACCTACACCATATTGTTGAATTTTCTTAATTAAAATACCCCTATCATTGGTCTCAAATGCACATTTCAGGTCTAAAAAAACAGCTACTACATATTTATTCTCATCCATATCATTTTTAAATTTACTCACCATTAACTGTAATGCAGGAATACTTTTTTCTGAACCCAGACTGTTTAGTTATTAAAATAGAATTATTATTATTAACATGTTCAGGTAGTTGTTCATATACACAACCAGCTCTATTACCTTTTCAATTGACGGGAGATTATTTACAGGCCTAAATTCTTCCGATTTTATTGTATTATTAACTTTTTGAATTAGAACAATAGTACTAATTTTTAGTTAAGATGGAACTTTGCCAGTATAAAGTGAGGTATTAATTAAGTTTAAAATGATGTGCCCAATTGTTACATACACTTCCTTTAGAACTTAAGAATATTAAATCCAGAATATTTATTATCTAATTTTATATAAGCCATGTAAAGCTAGTAAATTAAAGTTGTGAAATGGTAAGTATAAATTATTGTTTAGATTATGCTAGGGAACAGTTGCATCAATACTTTCAATAATATCCATAATACTTTCAACAAAATATTCGCTAAATTTAGTTGACTAAATTGAATATGATCAGTCACATCATTTAATTTAATATTTACTAGTTTTAAGTTTTTCACATCTCTTTAGGATTTTCTTTGAAACAATCAATTTTATTAAAATAATAAGTAGATTTTTTTGATTTCAGTATTTCTACATTTTTTAAATTTATTCCACATTCAGCTTTTGATGTTCTGCACATGACTTATCTCGAATTTTAATTTTATTGTAACCTTATTATCAAACCATGGTACATTAGGGTTATACTTACATGTCTGAATAGTAGCAACCTTATTAATAATTCTTTCACAATTTGAATATAACTCATGATACATTACTTCAACATCAATAGTATTAAGATTCCAGTTGCACATAATCAGATCATTTTGTATATTAAAAATGTTAGTTTCATTATAATTCCTATTTTTTTTTTAACTTTTTTTGAAGTATTGCTTGTATTGGAAAAAATTACAGAAATCACAGAATGATCACTGATTTTCGGAGTATCATGAAATTCAGCATCACAATTATCATCATTAGTTAATACAAAATCGCCTATAGACTTACTACCAATAGTTACTCGCGTAGGTTTAGTAACTTTTTGTTGGATACCATATACTTTATATTGGAAAACTTGTATCTTGTTGATATTACCTTTGCTGGCACATCCTCATAGGTGTATGCCATAAATCCAGATTGGTTTTAGAATTTGTTTATAAATCAGCATTTTCTTGTACACTGACTACTTGGATTTTCTTCCTAGAAGCTAAAACATTTTTTTGAATTGTTTATTCTTATTTGTTTTTGTTCATTTGGTTGAAGAGTAAAACCAACATGCACTGATTTAGTTTGATTTATTTTTATTTTACACTTTTTTGTCCATCGATTGATTCTGTTGCAGGTTTCCTGGAGGTTTTCTGAGGTCCTAGCACACTGCCTTGTGGGACACCTGCTTTAATATCTTTCATTGCGGAGTATGTCTCCTCTTGCTTCACTCTACACATTCTTGCCATTGGATATGATTGAAAAATGTCGATATATTATTTAGAGAGCATTTTTTCAGGCCAGCGTGCCTCGTCGTTATTTTAGAATTAGTAGCATTATCCTTCCTTACCTCTTTTTTAAAAAATTGTATTCGATTTAAAATACGCCAAAACCACCCCTGACTTCTGTGGATACCCTCCGCGTATGGATGCTATACCTCACCTCCTTTTTTTTTAATCTTACCTGACTCACTGTCAAGTCGGCCTAATGAAATATCTTTTCACAATTAATCTGCTGGAAGAAAACATTTGCTCGTAAAAGAATTTATCCCCAACTGAAAAAACGATAAAAGTCTCGATAATAATATAGACGCAGTGACGGCGATAGAGGTCAGTAAATGGTTAATAAATAATTTGTTTTTTATAGAGGGTGGTTTCTTTGTACTGCAGAAAGAAAGAAATAGGAATACCTTACAACAACATATAATTAAAAAAACTAAACTTTGTATCAACATTTTACTATCACCAAAGACTGAAATCACTCAATCACTCACAACATTCAATGCATACCATCTTAAAATTCAATTCACTTATATGTATTTATAAAGCAACAAACTGTATGGATTATTTAAAAAAATAGACTACCTAAGGTGTATTTATATTACAAATTTAGTCATTTTTGTGTTCTAAATATCCCAATAGATAGAAATTTTAATAAAAACCCATTGAATCTGAAATATTACTTTATTTGTCAGTCCGAGCCCGCCTTACCCGAAACGTTCCGTATCTTAAAAGAAAAAATACGATTTCATAAAGATATAAAAAAGCTGTTCGCTATTGCGTTTTGACCATATACATCAATAAAAAGATTCCTTCATATTATTTTACGGCATCTCTTCGTCTGTATATATGTGCCTTTATATTTCAAGAACTTTTCATTTTATTGTTGTACTTTATATATGTTTTTTTATTGCAACTAAATCCGTATTAAGTTGTTTGTATCGTTTCGTATTGAGTTACTTTAGAAGTTCGAGGAATTTCCAGTGCTGTACACATTTTCTTTTTTTTAAACGAGTTTAATGCTGGACATTATTTTAGTACTAGTTGGGAAAATAAAGAATTACTACTCTTGAATATTTACCAATAACAAATCTAAATTGCCAGTGTTGAACAGAACAAACGTATGGCAGAAATCGTTCGCCTTAAAGATTCTTTGCTTGATGAACATTTTATCCATGGTGTTTAATTTGAAACATTTTATTTAATTGTACTATTTTTATTACAAGAATTATCTTAGTAACTATAAAATTTCAAAAATAACTACCCCTATCCTGTATAATTTTATAGTTTTAATAGCATGCAAAATTTGTCTAATTGACTTAACTAATAAAAATAGAACTTCTTTTCAGAATTTAAATGTCTCTTCTCTTTCTCTATTTATTACAATTCTCTTGCAAGATAATATGTTGCTTCTAAATAGGACGACCTGTGTATTCTCTTCTCTATTCTAAGTGATGATACGCAGCTAATTTTGCAAGGTACTACATTTTGAGTTATAAAAGTCTAAATTTTTATAAAGGTTCTAAGGTATGCCTGATCGTCAATTCAGATACCTAAAAATTAAAACAAAAATATAAAGGTATCTCAAAAAATGTTTATTAAAATTTATGGGTTTCATTTTGAACCAAATTAGATAAAGACAGAAAGAAAGTTAAAGCAGGTTATTGCAAATTAAAAAATTAAACATTAAAATCACTTATCCCTCCCAGCAAACATTTTCTATAACATTAGTTATAACTCGACTTTGTTAAAGACGAATTTACTTATTAAGGTAATTATTACGTAAAATTGACTAGAAAAATATACCTCTAATGTAAATTTACCAAACGGTTTTAATTTATATTTAAATTTACGTAAATTATACCAAGAAATCTACCTTTTACACAAATCTGCTTAAAAGTAACTTTAACCATATCAGCAAGGGAAAAACTACTAAAAAAAAATAACCAACAATTACTTCAAAGTTAAATTTCCTTTGTAGTAAAATTAGGTGCCATATTTAGGTAATACCTACCTGTTTGGCAACTAAAAATCGTCTTTATAGTAGAATATCCAACTAGGTAGCTTTGGTTAAAAATTCTACGTAATTTTATGCCTCCATAGTAACCTATTTGGCCGCTTTTATTTACTCTCCTTCAAAGTAATATTAGGTCATCTTGAAGAAATATTTATTAACTTTGTTGTAACAATTACCTGAAAAATCTACCACAAAGTAAATTCGACTAAAAACCACCAATTTAAAAAGAGTCATACATGACCTATTTGTAAAATTTATATTATTTAGGTTATTTTAACAATTAGGTTGTTCAGTTACTGTCTTCGTCATTATTCTTAAGAATTTCGGCCATTTTAAAAAACCATTACAGTCGTAATCTTAATTTACGTGTGGTGTAGATAGAGCTTTAAATGAGTGCGAAAAATAATTAATAAAATGAGTTCGAAAAATAATAAATCATATCGTTATACTTCCGATTTTTATCGTAAAGTGAAACGTCTAAAATCTCAAGTGCAGAACAACGTGACCTAAATATGTTATATCTATCTACCTATAGGTAAATTTTTTATAAAAGCTATAAGTTATTATTTCTTTAAATAGGTAAAGTTAACTAATATGTCGTGAAATTGAAGTTAATTCAACTTAATAAAAAGGTATTTGTAAAATACGTAGATTTCCTTAGTCATAATAACTTTTAGGTCGAATTCGCACAATACGCCATATTTTCTTAACGTAATTGAAGTACGATTCCAAATTTTAAATTTTTAAAATGACCATAACTAGAACATACGAATGAAAATACCGAAAAACGAAACATTATTGATTTTTTAAAGTGATACACAACAAACGTAACATAGTTTTAGCTCATAATAATATTATTATTTTTTTACACGATCATATATTTTTCTTATATTTTTTTAATTAGAGAGTATTTTGAAAGGGCATTGTTATTTTTCTAAGTAGCACTGTTAACATGCACGACAAAATTTTCTTCGCATTAATTTCAATAAGCGTGAACTGTAAATTCACCGCAATTACATTACATATATTTTTGTCACTGACATTTATTTATTTTCAATCTTTCATGTGAATTAGGTATATGTTTTAGTTGTGTTGGTGACTTCTTACAATATTTCTACTTATATATAGATAAAAATACCAAATAAGTATAAAATTTCTTTTCGTACACTTGGAGGCATACGTCATCTGCAAATATTTTGGTAGTTTCTACCTAAACTTAGTTAAATTAACGTCGAATTAACGTTATACTGACGTCAAATTTCCCTATAGAGGTATTACTAACCAAACGTACTGGGCTACTACAATGTGGATTTAGATGTAATTCTACCTATTTTGGTAAATAAAACCAAATTTCGACGTCGTCTTATTCTCCACTTATGTCGAATCCACGTCGAGCCATCGTAAATTTTACTTAATTATGGTTAAATCTAATTTTGCGACCAAATTTATTATATATAATTTAGGTAGTATCGACGTCAAATTACACCAAAATGTTTGCTGGGCAATGTCTTCAAAATATTCATTTACCAAAAATTATTGTGTTTTGATTTTGAAGCAAAGTATATAGGTCAAACTAAAAAAAACATTTAAATCATTTGCAACATTCTTTTTTAACCTTCCAATCTTTAGAGGTTTTTGAAGACTTTAAACTTATCATGAGCGTGTTCTTACCATGACTTTAGGAGGCGTTGACAGGATATAAACAACGCCATCTACAATGGCTTCGACATTTAAACAAGGCAGGTTTCCTCCTGCTAAGGCTTCACTGACATTCTCGAAACTCACTCCATAAGCATCAAAAATTTCTGTGGAAACCAATCCCGGACTCAAACTCTAAAAAAAATATATAAAAATGAAGAAACTTGTATAAAAAGAACTTGACGATACATCTGTCACCTCACTTGGGTACATTTTTCAATATAATGAAATTTGCAAATTGGAAATATTGATATTGAATAACAATAAAATTACCGTTATTTTAATGTTGGACTTCAAATCGTTTAATTCGAATCTCAGAACCTCAGCTAATGCCCCAACGGCGCGTTTGGTAGCTGGGTACACATTTAAAGGAAAACTATCAGGAATTCGATGTCCAAGGACACTGTTCACATGAATTATATGACCATCAATATTGTGCTCATTCATATCCTTTATTGCTTCTCTTGTACAAATACATAAGGCTGAAAAAAACGTATATTAAAAATACACTATTTATCAGTATATTTACAAATATAGTAATATATAATACCTAAAAGATTAACATCTAACACCGCTTTCCATTTTTCTGTTTCTCCATTTACCAACGGAGCCATCTTAGCAAATCCAGCATTGTTAATCAGCACATGTACAGGGCCTAAACTTTTCCTAATATTTTCAAACGCTTCTATTATTTCATTCTCAACACTTAGATCACATTTGATTGGGTGGAAAGTGCCCCTTTTACCTGATAGTTCACGTGCTGCTATTTCCATTCGGTCTATTCTTCTTGCCAGGCCCACAACCTTGAAAATTAGACAAAGTAATAACAAAATAGAAAAAAAGATAAATCAGTAAGTAATCTTCGAAATGTACAAGAGACTGGTTAGAAATCAATCTACATAACTATTTTTTAGCCTTGATGATGGTCAATATAGACCGAAACAAGTATATGGTATTGGTATCTCAATAATATTAGATCGAGTAGCAAGTATTATAAACTTTACATATTAATAAGATGAGTAACAATTTGAACAACCTTACCACTAAACCTTCCTCAACCAATTTTACAACAATTCCAGCACCTATTCCGGAACTAGCACCAGTTACTACAGCTACTTTCCCAATCCATCTTTCCATGGATAGAACCATTTTTTATATCTATGCAATAAAGAAGATATATCAGATTTAGGAATATGTCACCCATTAGGAGATGCAGAAGGTTTCCTGTTGAATTATAAAGACCAAATCCAAGTAATAGCTGTCCTAGACACCCTTTGTTTTGTTTTTTTAGTTGGTTTTAGAAGTAGATTACAGATCTTTAAGTAGATATAAAGTTATGAACAGTAGAAACCATTGAAACTTTTATCTCTTTCAGTTTTCTTAAGGTTAGTCAGTGAGAAAAATTTACAATTGCAGTTTATATATAGATCTACTCATTGAGGATTAAGATGTAGAAAGGGCACGCTAAAAAAGATTTCATTGGATCTCCTACATTTAATGGTAAATGGAAATAAAATGTAATTTCTTGGTCATTATTCTTTAAGTTGTGGATAGCATTAGAAGTGTATCATATATACACTAGATAAATAATGCATGCCTTGTACTAAAGCTAATATAATAAAAAAAATAAAGTCTTCACTTTTAAAATGATCTTAACAGATATACGTTTCAAGTGATATAAATGGTTTTCAATTTGGTTGTTAAGATTTAATTTACCAAAGTGGATTTAAGAATAAATTAAATATAAAACGTTAGAATTCACCACTCATAAAAAGTTTAATTATCTACTGTTTGTATGATCGAAGATTAAGACTAGGATGCTGCATTGAATATTTAGAACGATCTAAAGAAACTGAAGTTAAACTTACACCAAGATGATAATGGTTAGAAAATGATGCATGTAAAATAATATTGAAAGGAATTATAATGTTACTGAATACTTACTTTTTATTGTTGTTTCTTGCTGTCGTCCAAAATCCAAATGACGAAGCTCATCGATAAATCCTGAATTTAAACTAAATCTAAGTGGACATTATGCATAATTCAAACGAAAAATCATCTATCATCTGAGACATTCTCATGGCTAATGATAGTATTCTAATATGCTTCCATATCACCTGCGGTATTTCCTGTAACAAATTATGGGTAATTTTCAATATTCTTGTACGTCCGAAATTTAAATCAATTATGTATTTTGTATTATTTATACGGTCATTTTCAACTAAAATATTAATGAAATGAAACACCAAATCAGTACCATACCATGTGACAGAATGGATATTATGCTGTCAAAAGGGCTGTTTCTTAATTTAAACAATTTAAACCTGATAAATTGTATGGTTAAATAACATATTTAACACACAAGCAGCAAAAATGGTACAGATATTTTTTTTAACGAGCGATAGTATTTCTTCATCGAGGCTACATGTGATTATCTCTTCATGTCTCAAGGCATGAACCTTTTAGGTGGGCAAAGTGTTAAATAGCAAGAATACATCAAATTAATAATTTTTTAGCTCACTGAAATCTGTTCTCGAACACATAATATTAATAAAATGTAATGTAACTAGATTCAACCTGTACTAAAGGTTTTTCTGATAAGCACTCACAGTGACATTTACTAACATTACAATTTAATCCAATGAATAATGATATAATCTCTTAAATTTTCTAATAACTTATTACACTAATACCATTGTGTACACAAACAAGCATTATACTCATTTTGAATCTTCTGCTTTATATTGACGAGAGCTCTGTATGACCTCGACATGAGCTTGATGAAGATTGAAGAAGTCTCTATTCAATGGTCTGGTCAACGGTGTCCATTTCCAAGTCCCTGTATAGGTTAGCATTTCTGTAATACTAGGAGGCATAAAATGTGTTATTTTGAAATCCTTGGATTACTTCTATGTTGTTCTTTTTAACACAGTCCCACAACTGGATGTCATATGTCAACACGGTCTTCAGAATCTGTTTGTTCAAAGTACTTTATTTTATATTGACAGTTTCTCGGATGCAGCTTATAGTTCAATGTTGTATATTGTTTATGCTAACAATGACATATCAGTCTTATTTATTTATCAAATTAGAATGGGCACACTTAGCTTCATTCAATTTAATTCGTTACTACTTAGTCAAATTACTGTTAATTGTATTTATTGATGTTTGCAGTTTTTTACTGGCAATAAAATAATATTGTGTCGTCCGGTTTTGCTACTTTCGGTGTAGGGATTTCCTACATCGGAATGATATTTCACTACACACAAAATTAAAAAATCATACAATTTTCAATCTCATTTTTCACTATTTGCATTTTTTACTTATGTCACCTTTGAAGAGAGGTGTGTGAGTATGAGGTATGAGTGGAATTATTATACTGAATATTTTTCATTGTGTAGATAATCGTATAATTCTCAAGCCATATGAATCGAAACTTAAAAATTCGCAGCAAGGGCAATTAACTAGGAACAGTTGGTACGAAAACAAAAGCCGAACCGTGGCAATTTTTTTAACGGCCACTCTTCTCCGAATAGTATCAGCTGAAAAATAAAAATTATACCGTGCCATCAGATAGATAGACCAACCAGGCAAACTAATTACGAAAGCGAGCCCATACCAAACGTCATATTAATTTTTTTTTTATTGTTGAACAAATGATATATCTCGACCTCCACCTGGACGGTTAATATTAAACTGACATTAGAGTCATCTGCAAGGGACAGTTCAATGTGGAAAAGGGTTTTGGCACGGTCTAGGACAAGCACGCGTTTAAAAACTTGCCCAAGGAAACGCCAGTGACGTAGGTAGTGCGTAAAAACTGTAAATGGCGATAAATAAGAACTAAATTTTGAATTCATTAATGATATTCCCAAATTTAGTTTAGTTTATTTTAATACTCCATCTTTTGTTCCAGTTATTTATTTGATTAACTGATGTTTGTAGTTCATTTGCAGTCTCTTCATGATATTTGCTTATCGCTAGGATGGCAGTATCATCTGCAAATGTAGCTATTGTGTATTGTTCTAGTAGGGGTATGTCACAAGTGTAAAACAGTTAGAAAGTGGGTCCTAGGACGCTTCCCTGTGATACTTATGCTTTAATTTCAGAGTATTCTTCATCTTGTTTCACTCTATAGCATCTGAAATGTATGAATTCAATAACTCTGAGTTCTGAGGAAATAGTTCAGTATCCGAAATATTTTAGATGAATTAGTCTTGAATGTATTCCTTATAGTTCTCTAAAAAATCTTTTGTGGTCAATAAATGCTTGAAGAGTAGTTATACATCATAGTGGTTTAAGTTTTAAAATCGAATAATCATTCGTTTCCCTTCCTTTATCACAAAATAAATTGCATTTTTTATATTTATTTCGTATTTGGTTGATTTTTGACAAAGCAAGAGCATATTTCCTTTCAACAATGAAGTTGCAATAAGCTTAAGATATGATGAATGTCCCTAGATGTCACATAATGTCACATTTCACCTTTTTATGTAGTTTAGTCACTTTATCTACACCATCTACATTCAGTTTCTACACCGTATAAAGTTTTGCCTCGCGCTCGCTATTTTAAAAAGGCGTTTGTTCAGAGACGTACTTAATTTATTCCAATATCTTTTTTTAAACATTTTACAATATTCGTAGAAAATTTTAAAAATTTAATTAGATTTATAGCAAAATCAAAGTAAAAAATGGAAATATCAATAATAATAATAAGTGGATCGATGCGATAGAAAATTATGAAGATACCTACAGAGACGATGAAGGTGGAAAAAAGAAAGAAAGAATTTAAATCCAAAGGAATATACATTGTCATGCAATGTTTGTATTCTTCCTCTGCCCAGTCGGCCACGTCTGTGATGACCGAATCAGGTAAGTGTGTTGACAGCAGAAGTTTGATGCTATCTTCGAGGTTGGCAGTTTTCGTGCCATCCTCTTTGATCAGCGCACCAATGCTTCGGTGTGGATCTTTTGAGAGAGCTCTTTGGAGCCTCGCTATCTCCGGGAAATCTTCGATTTTTTGGCAGTAGGAACTCCATGCATCTCTCTGTTTTTGTCTGATGATTTTTTTGTATTCTCTGAGGTGAGATTTATAAGTATCCTAGTCGTCTTTGAGTTTTGTGGTTCTTGCCTTATTAAAGGATTTCCTAGCCATTTTCCTGAGGTGAACCAACTCGTGACACCACCATGCAGTAGTCGTCTGATCGTGTTGGACCAGCCTCAGGGGACAGCATTTCTTATAGGCCTTGTTTATTGTGCTTTAGATAGTGTTCGAGTACTTCTCCAAAGCATTGTTATTGTTTGGTGTTTCGGCCTCCATCTCTCTCAGAGCCTCTTGGAGTAGTTGGGCATAGATTGCCCTGTCCGTCTTCCTAGGGTTCCGAGATAGCGTGGAGGTCGGCAACATCAAGTTTATTTTGAATGTTAACCAGCGGTGGTCTGACATCGAAATGTTATCAGACACTTGCCAGTTTAGAATTGATTTATAGATACCAGTTGTGGATAAAGTGATATCTATTAGTGTTTGACTGCGAGAATTTAAAAATGTTGGTGTAGTACCTTTATTTAAAATACAAAGATTTCTGGTAATTATATAATCATAAAGTGACTTACCTCTAGGGTTGTTATCCTTACTGCTCCAACTGAAGTGATAAGCGTTTGAGTCGCAACTTGGGCATTTCCAACAGCAACTTTTATATCGATATGAGTGACCTCTATCAAATTTTTCTGGTACTAAAAATTGCCGTACGTTATCTATAAGAGTTGCTGCCTCCTGTTTGAAAAACAACGAATATAAATTTTAAATGGTTCTTAATTTTTGTAGGAACAGTTTAATTATACCACACATGCGCACACACATCCAGAACAGTTTTATACTGCTGTTGGAATAAACCTAGCAATGACGTTCGTGCTATAATCGATGACAAGGCCTATATTTTCATTATGGTTGCGTTTTCGCCTTCTGGGAAGTTTCCAGACCATTCTCATTTGAATATAACGAGTTAGTCCCGAAAACGTTTAAATCATTACCGTCGAAAACTAATTTTATTTGTCATTGAAACCCAGACAAAGAAATGTAGATCATGCTCCGCAACTGCAATAAATTATAAACCCAAAAACCAATTATATCATCAACGATAAAAGCGCCGCGTAAAAACGGACTATTTGCTAATTACATTCGAGCTATTAAACAAATCATGTCGGATCGAATATCGCGTTAAATAAAAATTTACCAAAAACATTAAAAAAAAAATTGGCAACGGAACTGTTGATGCTGGAACAAAGAAAACCTTGAGACGCGGCTGTGACTGAAGAATTTTTCCCGATAAATCTATAAAAAATATGTTAATTTTTTGTTTTTGCTTTTGAGAATATATATGCAAGCGCTTCTGTGATCTTTCCCTTGTTTGCTTGTTGTTTATTACTGGGAGAAGAATGTACCTACCGAAGTTCGGAATGTCAGTTTTTTTAAAAACTCAAATTGTAAGCGGTTAGATTGTTGAGTAATTTGAAATTATAAACTGAATGGCTTAAAAAAAATTGTATTTAGTGTATTAATGGTTCTTGAAAGACCGAACAAAGGAGTTAAGGACGCAAACTTGGGTATTTTGGACACATCCTCAATAAAACAAAAATAAGAACTCGTAAAATTAACTGTTGAAGAAATAATCAGCAGTATCGAATATAATAATTATGTATTTCAGTTACAATGGAGCAAATAATAATGAATCAGCCCTTAATTATGACAGGAAGTATAAATATTTTACATGATGGTCAATTTCATCTGAGAAAATGGGTATCAAAGCGATGCTGAGATATTAGAAAAAGGATCAAAATAAAGCATTTAGTTTGCTATGAGATTTTGAAAATGATAATCTTTAATCAATTATTTTTTCTTTAAATGTCGTTTTTAACTAAACGATTGAAGTTTTTAGAATTTATTATCTTCTAGGATTGGCTGCTCTGTATATTTTTGTAACTAAAATTATCTTAACAAAAACTTTGTAATTTAAAATTAAAATGGGTTAAAATTTTCCCAGTAATATATTTTATAGTCTATTTTTATGTATGAGAAAGTAATAAAACAGCATTTCTAATGCAAAACTTACGGTCATTTTAAATATTTTTACAGAATAATCTAAATATTTCCTAAAATTGTAATAAATGTACCTGAGCTATTACAAGTTTTGGGTCTTTTATTGGTCCTTTATAAACATAAGCTGTACAGAACAATAGAAAAAGGTTTGGACAGGCCAAAAGCCCTGTGTATTAAAGATTACATAGCCGTATCTTAAGATTATTTTCAATAAGTACCTATTTGCCAATTTTGTTTTATTTTAATTCCAAGAATTTTTTACAGTAATCGAATTATAAGTAGATAAATACCTTCCCAACAAATTTCACCGAAAATGCGATTATAGGTTTTCCATTTAGTAAGGAGGTCCCAGTTGTGTATTCTTGACAGTTTACTAAATGTCGTTTAGTTGCAACTTGCAAGGTGCAGTGTGAATTCTAGTGTAATGAAAAAACATTAATATTTGATTGTTTTAAATCATTTACAGACAAACATTTATGTAAAAGCTAACACAGTGGAATTAGTTAGTAGTACGCTTGGTGTTGGGAAATCTACGATTTTCAGAGTTGTTAAAGAAGAGAAATGTGGCGAGTTTCAAACAGCACGTAAAGCTCCAGGAAAACCAAAATTTCAATTAGAAAATCTTTTGAACGAAATACTTCGAAGGAAAGTGCATGCGTTCTTCTTTAGAAAAGAATTTCCGACAGTAGACAAAGTTCTTGCCACGGTTCGAGATGATAAGGATTACTCTGAAATGAGTCGAAGCACACTATGGAAACTTTTAAAAGAAATAAGTTTTCTATAAAAAAAGCATTCCAGAAAATCTATTTTAGTAGAAAGAAGCGATATTGTAGTATGGAGAATAAATTACCTAAGGACTATAAAAGAAATGAGAAACCAAAAAAGAAATATATTTTATTTAGATGAAACATGGATCAACGAGGGACATAAACCAAATAAAATTTGGCAAGATGAAACTGTTACAAGTCGAAGACAGGCTTTTTTAAATAATTTATCTACTGGTTTAAATCCACCATCAGGAAAGGGGCGCAGACTAATAATAGTACACATCGGTAGTTCAAACGGTTTTGTTAAAGGTGGTTTATTGACTTTTGAATCTACTCGTACCGGTGACTACCATGAGGACATGAATGCTGATGTCTTTAAAGAGTAGTTCGAACAAATTATAGATCTTCTTCCTCAGAACTGTATAATAGTAATGGATAATGAAAGTTATCACTCGAGACTTATAGAAAAAATGCCTGCAACCAAGTGGTTAAAAAAAGATTTACAGAATTGGCTAAATTCAAAGAATATTAAGTTCCATCCCGGTTCTGTGAGAAAAGAACTGTATCATTTGTGTTCCCTTCATAAAGAGAAATACAAAAAATATGAAATTGATGAAATTGCAAAAAATCGTGGGATGACGGTGGTTAGATCACCACCATATCATTGCGAAGTAAACCCGATTAAACTGATATGGGCACAGATAAAGGCAGAAGTTTCAAGAAAAAATAATTCTTTTAAAATGAGTGATGTTAAACAGTTGTTTTTGGAGGCTGTAAATAATGTGAAGCCTGAAAACTGGGAAAAGGCAGTAAATCATACGATTAAAGAAGAAGAGAAAATGTGGAAGTTGGACAATATTATTGATGAAATGATCGAGCCACTCATTGTAAATATTGGTTGGGACAGTTCATCTTCTGATTTCGATTCTGATTTGGATTTGTAGGTAAGAAGTAGTTTTTATATTAAAATTATTATTTATGAACGTAACGTTGTTTAAAAGTCAAAGTTTAAACCCTTATACCTACACACCCCGTTTGACACAATGTTCTTAACATACCTTGTGTGGAAAAATAAAACATTTTAGAAAAAATTGCACTTTTTTACCTTCAGCTGTTTAGAAGTTATAAGCAGGTTAATTAGGTGAAAATATAAGTGTATACTCGAGAAATAACTTCAAAAAATATTTTAACTGTCTACTAAAAGAAGTGCTACGCCTATGGATTACGAACGCTTTATTATTTTAATACTCTCTCATACATAAAAATAGACTATAGAAATGGAAACTGAGATTTCTTTTATCGGTTTCAGAAATTTTAAAAGCTTAACGTTTTAATTTTTTAACTATATATAATTTACATATTTGACATATTTTGTATCCAATATTTGTTTTAAAACAAATTCAATTAAATAATAAATACAACATTTTACATTTTTGATAGATTCGCCCATAATTTTTGTTTTATATCTCAATAACACAATACCTTATTTTGATTGTGTAATTTTCAATGCATTTTCGTAAATCTCTCGTATCGGTAGCTCAAAATACAATAAAATGTTTCGGTCATTCGAAAATATTTTTGCAAGCAGACAAAAAAAAATCCTCATTAATAAATAAACGTCAATCTTTTCACAGTTTGTAATACAAAAAGTAAGCAGAAAAATAAACAACCCCACCTCCCATTCATACCCCGGACACATCCCTGGAAAGCGAAAAGGTAAAAGGCCTTTGAAAAACGCTGAATATGTACACGGAACCGGGAATAATAGAAGAGAATGAAGATGGTGCAATGCAGTAGGTACATAATGTAAACTGGGCATTTTATTCTATACCTTTATAGGTATATATTCTGGACGCGACCGCGGTCATGATTGGTTTGAAGCCCGAAATAGGTCGTCACATTTACCATTTATCAATCTTCTGCTCTAGTGCAGGTACATTGTGGATTTGTTGGCATTTTTACAGGGTGAATTAAAGTAAATTTTATATAAGTTACAATAAGTCAATAATGTAACTAAAATTAGTAGTAATAATATTTAAATAGTCCATTTTGGCAAATAGTTCAGTTTATTCCTTTTATCAAATGGTTAGTTTCTTTGATATTATTGTAATCAGCTCTTTTAACAATTTTGTTAAAGTTTTTAGCTTCCTTATCAAGTTGTTCAGTAGTAGAAAACATATATTCCATTCTGAAATTTTCCCAGTCAGTAGTTTTGTTGATAAAGCTAATATTACATCTAGGGACTAAAGGAAAAATGTTGAACCTGCTAAAAGGTAAAATATAAGAATTATTACAAACTGTTATATCTAATATTTGAGAATCGCCCCGTACAATATTCAGATACAAAAACGCAAAATACGGTCAACCTGCAAAAGGTCGTAATATCTTCTATTCGGGTACTACTACTGCCTGGAAAAAGTGTGAGATTCTTTGAAATATGAAAAGGCAGTATCTTTTGTCACGGTCGTAATTTTGAGGGTTACAATGGACCATAAAATTTATATTGATGATTTTTGGTGGGGATGGTTGTTGAAGATTAAGAAGTAACAATGACTCTGAAAGAAATCTTACATGTTTGCACTTTGGATGAATATTCGATGAATGGGCCATGTTCACATGTGAGATATGCTGTTTTATAAACTATATTGTAATAGTTAGTCGCTATACAAGTTATTCTAAATAATCAGTTCGTTAAAAAAGCTAAAAGTTTTTAAATTAAGCCCAATTAAAATTTAAAATTTGAAATTATACGTCATCGGGAATAGACCAATCAGCTTGTGTCGAAGTTTTTTTTGTTATACAAAACCAAGCCAACGAACAAACTTACATACAGAATGTCGAAGTGAACGCACATCTAAGTGACATTAAAAATTGACAGCACCTAACAACTAACCTTAGTTTTTTGTTTTGGTTTAATTTTATTACAGTCTGTTTGTTATTAATCTGAATTTATCTGGGTAAATTATCCTGTGGGATATAGGATATATAAAGGAAGAAGAATATGAATTTATCAGCTGTATTTATAAAAGTTGAATCAAGTATTTTTCCCATTGTAAACGAAAATATGATTACCGAGATGATTACTGCATTTTTTAACAATACTCAGTTTACAAAAGATAGAAAGGTAAAACTTTATTTATAAATTGTTTTAATGGTAGGTAGTTACAGTTTATATGAAGCAATACACTTTATAGTAAAACATATTTATCTCAGGTTTTATTTTTAGATTTGCCAAGCAAGAATATGGAGATATTTACTTTTTCCATAAGAGAGAAGGAGACAAATTACACCTAAACATAAAGTACAGCAAAAACCTTATGATGTGGCTGTTGTATATAACAAAAATGAAATTTTTAGTGCACAATGCTTAGGATATGTTGAATCTCAAGGTTTGTAATATTTATTATGCTTTTTTGTTTTTATATCACATATAATAAACAGTGTATAAGGCCCTTTATTCCTATAAATATTTTTTTTCTAATTTTGACATAAACAGACATTTTTTGTAATCGCAGCAAGTGTTAAAATAATCTAGAAATAGATTTTGTTAGTGAACCTAGTAATAATTATGATACCAAAGAATGCTGCAGAGCACCTATGAAATTTTGAGTTAAAACATGCCATATTTTTATACCCTTTTCAAAAATTGTATGCTCCTCGTTTTATGCAAAACTTAAAATGCTCTGATAGCTTCGAACGAAGTCAGCAAAGCACCTCTGTTTTATAAAGTTTTTTCTGTAAAAACAGCAACACCATATATTTATGCACTTGAAATATTATATTTTTAAAAAATACATGGTGCTTGCTAACCTTCGAAAGAAGCCAGCAGAGCAATTCGGTTTTTTAAAGCTTTTTTCTATAAACCACACCCCATTTTTAGACTCTTGAAATATTGTAAAACTTTACTAAAAAAATTGCTATTTTTAAATAATACAGGGTGCTTTGTTGGAACAAAGTCAGCAGGACACTTCAGTTTTTTAATATATAAAAACAACTACTTATGACACATGTTTAGGCTGTTTTAAAATCCTAAAAATGTGGTAAGTATATTTGTTTTCAGAAAAAAAACTTTGAAGTCAGCAAGGAATTGCGAATTTTTTTAAAAATGCCAAATTTCGAATATTTTATAATATTGTAGGAGCCAAAAAATGTGGTGTGGTTTAAAAAAAAACTGGGGTGCTCTGCTATATTTGTTTGAAGCTAACAAAGCATCCCGTAATTTTTTATTTTATAATACTCAATAGCCTAAAATGAGACATAGCTTTTTAAACAAAAATGGTACTTTTAAAAATAGCAGTTTTTTTCGAAAAGCTCTATAATATTTCAAAAATGTGAAAATGTGGTGAGCTTGTTTTTTTTAAGTTTTGAAAATCAGAGGTTCTTTACTGGATTCGTTCAGAGCTAGTAAAGTGCTCGTCTTGTTACATAAAATAAGGCATTTTGTAGCTGGTTATATAGTTATTTTGTAACTGCATATCTAACCCTTTTATTTTTTTCAGGAGGTTGTAAACATGTGGCTTCATAGAAGAAGTGAGGAACCATCTGTAACATCTACTCAGTGTTATTGATAATGATGTACACTTGGCTAGATTGTTAAAGAAACCTCTTCATCCACTACAGGAAAATAAATCAGTACTTTTATATTCTTAGGATTTGTATATATTTTTTATTTGTAAATAAATTGTTTTTTTACTTCATTTTTCTCATTTTTTATTAAAAGGTTAATAAATAAAATTTTCACAGATTTTTATATTTTTGTTTGTAAACAATAATTGAAGTTTTTATTAAAAATCACCAATGTTAATAAATAATAATAACTTAAGTCAATATTATTCTTTCTCCTTTTTTAAAGCTACTATTAATAAAGGTATTACTTTAGCTTGACCTATGATCAATTTTTAATTTTGTGATATATTTGGTTTGACAGAAAAAAAATTAAAACCCTTTGACATTGGTTGTTTTTACTTAGATTTTCATAAAAAATAAACGGAACTGCAAACATGTTTTACTATCGTAATAACGAATAGCAACATGAAATTTTTTTTTTCACATTTATCACTGTTGTCATTTTCATAAGAAGGCACACTTTCTGGTTTTTTGAAAAAGGTGGCAAGAATTGTGATATTTTTAAATTTATCACCAGTGATACCACATGTAGTTACCCGATGTATTGGAATATATAGACTTTGCTACCACATTCAACTGAACTTGGTTTTTAATATTTATCACTGTGACATAGGCGTTTTTGTTAAAATGTTTCATTTTAAACTGCTGTAAATAGGTGCCTTTGTTTTGGTAGTTTTAGTCCCAATAAAATCTATGCATATACAGGTACTCATTCCTCTTTGATTTGCTCAAAAATTAAAATTTTATAAAAAATTACATTGGCTGTTTAAAAACTCATTATAATCCCTGAAATGTGATAATTAGGTAAATTAAATTGAAAAACAAACAAAAAAGTTTATTAAATTAATATTTACTCTTACAAAATAGGTTCTTGTAAGTTAACAAGCAATTATGCAGATATTACTAAGTAAATGTACTTGCTTAAAATTCACACACAAATATGGTTTTAACATGTTAAATTAACTAACCCTTCTTATAACTCTTTCCACATGTATTCTTAGAGATGCTATTCTTTTACTTAATTGTACATCTTCTGGAGAAGTTTTTTCATTCTGTGATACACTAGGTGTGGCTTTACTAAAGTGCATCTCATGTTTTCAAGTAGCTGATTATTCTGAAACCCCTATCTGCCATTATATGGGATCCAGGAACCAGTTTGTTTAAATACCCACATTTTTCCATTATTTCTTTATCACTAGTTCTTCCACAAAATGATGAATAAATTCGGTATCTTCAAAACTTTCAGGAGATTCTGCATTTTCTTCCAGAAGGGTTTTTAGGTTATACACCTAAGAATTTATAGTAGCCTCATTTTCAATTTCCTGAAGGGGACAATTAGCAGAAATTGCTGCTACATCTTGATAATCCGGTGTATTTTTATTAAAAAGTTCACGAAAAACATCGCTAGTAGAAGGTTGATTTTCTTCTTTCCAAATTTCAAGGAACACTAATAAATATTTTTGAAGATGAATGTGAATCATTATCACATTCTGGAACAAAACACTTTTTCGTAGTCATAATATTTATAAAAAGTACAAAATTAAACAATCAAATTCCAAATAAATTCTTGATGGAGACACTATGATGACAGATGCCATACACAGTGCTGCCGTTTTGCCATTTTCTGAATTATTAAGTGACTTTTAAAACAATGAAACTTTAAATATGGTAAAAGTTTAAACAGAAATAATACTTTCAAAAAACATTTGATATTATATATTTAAAAGATATTTGTTTAACGATGTTTTAGATGTCTAAAAGTAAGAAGGAGTACACAAACGAACGTACATCACTTCTCGTAAACCTTCTAGCCGGCAACGTTGTGCGCTAGCTCCTATTGGTCTATTCCCGGTGACGTCATAAATTTTAAAAAAATTCATAACTCCGGCAAATGAATAGATAAAAAAAAATAAAAAAAATGTAATTTTATTTTCAACTCTATTATTCATAAAAAAAATTTCAAAATTTTTGAACATGCCCCATTTTGAAACAATTATGCGCTTTTAGATATTAAGCATGTTCGTCTCTAGATTATTTAGAAATTTATGATTTTGTAATAATCTAGAATCTAGACCAATGGAAACTATAACAATATGACTACTACAAACAAAACAAATTAATATATTGGCAGGTATAGCCCGGTCAAACCTTATTTAATCAAAACAGCATCGAATATAATATCAAAGTTATATTGGGTTCCAAATTTGTAAGTAAATCAAGAAGTGTGCCTCTAATCAGGGCCGGTGAGGGGGGTAGCCGGGACTTATTACCGGGGCCCGGGTTCAAGTGGGGGCCCAGCAGCGGCATAAGGGGGTCCCGGTAGCTTTAGGGGAGGACAAGAGGGAAGGAAAAAAAATTTAGGGCAATAATCAAAAGTGCCGTCAACATATAATTCACTTATTTCTTCTAGAGCTAAAGATTAGTTTTACATGAAGACATGACTATATTATTTATTTTATCATTTTTAAGAAGAAAATATTCGTTTTTAATGTAACAGAATTTAATAAACTTTGAAATTCAACTATATCAGTTGGAAGTTTTGGTGCAATTTTAGACCTAGCAGTATACATATTTTTTCTCGACCTTTCAACGTCATGAGTGGTAATAGTTTTACAATGGGATTATCTTAACAAATCTTTGCCTTTTTCACTTTTTATTATTATTGCCTCCATTATACGTATAGTTTTAATGTACACACTTAACTGCTTAAATATTTTTTACATTTTGATCAAATTCTGATATCCTAATAAGAAAACAAGTATATAATACTCAAAAAGCTAAATCTCATTAAATAAATAAGTCATTTCTAAGCATTTAGTCAATTAGCAAGTTTATCGACATATCAGCGATATTATTTCATAAGTAGTTTATTAAAATATTAAATTACCTATTTTGTGGATTGAACGATTACTGAAAACCGATTTAAAATCCATTTCTTATTCTAATTGATCCCGATATCAATATCAATATGCCGTTATTTAATCTTCGAGCGATCACTGCCTTTTCTCAGATTAATATCATCCATTAAAAAACTTAAGATTATTTTGAAACGATTCGATTTGTCAACCGTCATCGTCATCAATATTTAAAAAGTGTTTACCGGCGTTCCGGCACCCGGAATATTGTATTACATCTCCATTAATGCGTTTTCAACTTCTATTTGCATAATGCTGAATGAAAATTCAAGACGAGATGTTGTACACGCGGCTGTCAATCATTCGGATAAAAGTAGTTAATAATATCTCATCTCTATCCGTAGGAAGGAATCGATGTGTCTTATACAAATAATATGATGGTTTTAAACAATTTAACTTTCGAACTAAAAAAGAAAACTGTCGCGTTGTTTACGTGGAAATAAGTACTAAATAAATAACTCATAATTACTTAATTCGTGAAATAGTGCACTCGATTTTCAAGAAGAAAGAGAAAATTAGATAAGAATCGTGCTATCGAATAAAATATTTGTTTGATTATGATTATATAAGAAAGAATAAACACATAATATGTGGGGCACTTGTATCCAAGGGGCACTGTTCAGTTTGTCTTCTTTGGATTAAAAAATAAATAAATATATTGTATTGCCCAACTTTAACTTAGTTACCAAATGTAGCCCTCTTGCTAGATCTAGTAAATAATATTTTTTTCTATACCAGAATGCCATTGCTTGAACCATCTTGAACCCAATAGAAGATATCTGATATAGTTAAAATTATCCCTCAAAACAATCATAAAATTGATTTAATTGTCAAAGGAGTATAACTTCTTTCTCAATTACTAATCTGAACAAATTGCTTTCCTAAATACCTAGTAACGCTCTAATGATGACTACGAGACATGTTTTATCTGGGTTCCTGGACTCCTTTCTTCAAAGAAACAGCAATGCAATAGCTTCAACATCACTTTCTAACTCGATATGGCCTTAGGAGTTCAATGAATTTTCTGGCGTACGCAAAGAGACAAGGTGTTCATTTTTTGGCCAAATACTTTTTTATTTCATTCTGAAACCTTTCTCAGGATAGCTCTAATTATTTAGTTTTTGATCATTTATAACTTATTGTTGAGGGTTGAAGACTGACTGCATTATGCTGTTAAAAATATAAATGTTAAAATAAAAAATAATAATCCAAGTTGCGCCTGTAGAATATTTTTGTTAATGATATATCTTCCGCAGAAAAAAATACAATATATTATAATTTCAAATTGGCTAAAATACCTTCCCCTTCGTCATCAGCTCTCCCACTATAGTAGGTATTCCGATTTTTCTATTGTGTTAAAAGTGCTTTTAAAGTCGATGAAGGTTGTGCTTGTCTATTTCTACAACATGCTTCTTGAGCTGAGAATATAGAATATTTTCAATTAAAAAAATGCTGCAACGAAATTGATGAGTTGGCAATATTTTACAACCCAGGCCATACTTATTATTATCCATCAACTTTAAAGTCTTTTTTTATGGTCCACCTTCGCACCACCCCGCTACTATACCCTCGCCATATATAAAAGTATAAATTGAAAAGATTTTAAAAAATTCTGAAAACGTTTACCTGCCTGCATTGCATCTAAGAAAACCATGACCCAAAACCTTTTTACTACCTCATTAATTTCTCTTCTTAATGTAAAATCTCATATTGTAAAATAAATATACCCACATTTATCATCTGCCAGGGACAAGGGCTACAATTATTTAGCAGATTTTCGAGATTTCATACGGCTCGAGGGGCGCGGGAGGAATATCAGGACCGAATTAATTTATTTTTAAATGATTTAAGTTATTTTATTCTTAATAATAACCTTTTTAGATATATAAAATCATTGAATTAGATGTGTTTACCCTCAAGTCACATTTCCTAAATGATTTAGTTAGTTAGTTACACTGTTTTACAGGCCAGACCAATTATAAAACATTATAAACAAATGAAATAATAGAAAAAATTTAAATGTAAGGGATTGAAAATTTACTACAGAGAATACAATATTAATGATATTAAACAAGTACCCCTAGTTTCTAAAATTATAGTCACATGAATTAATGTTATAAAAATATATATCTGATGGCCTTTCCAATGAATTGATTACATAACGGAATTTCATAATATGTGCACTTGGAGTAAAAAGATATTCAGTAAGAAAATAATTTCTAAGTACAAAAAATTTAATCTTTGAAAAAGATCGGAGCAGTCTAATTAATTTTAGAAGCGACTTGCAATTTCTTCTAGTACTAAGACTCAACAAATGTTGGAGTACTACAATTTATTTAACTTACTTCCAGAAGTCCTTAGAACATTCATAAACTTCAAGAATGCTGGAATCACTGCCCAGGAGAAGGACAAACCGGAAAGTTCATAAAAGGACGACTGCTATAATTTATCGACCTACTATAGTCTATTTTTATGTATGAGAGAGTAATAAAACAGCATTTCTAATGCAAAACTTAGTACGGTCATTTTAAATATTTTTACAGGATAATCTAAATATTTCCTAAATTTGTAATAAATGTACCTGAGCTATTACAAGTTTTGGGTCTTTTATTGGTCCTTTATAAACATAAGCTGTACAGAACAATAGAAAAAGGTTTGGACAGGCCAAAAGCCCTGTGTATTAAAGATTACATAGCACGTATCTTAAGATTATTTTCAATAAGTACCTATTTGCCAATTTTGTTTTATTTTAATTCCAAGAATTTCTTACAGTAATCGAATTATAAGTAGATAAATATCTTCCCAACAAATTTCACTGAAAATGCGATCATAAGTTTTCCATTTAGTAAGGAGGTCCAAGTTGTGTATTCTTGACAGTTTACTAAATGTCGTTTAGTTGCAACTTGAAAGGTGCAGTGTGAATTCTAGTGTGATCATAGAAAATTTGGAAGGGCCGCGTAAACGACAAAAAATCGGTCCTTTAACAGTTAATGAAAAAACATTAATATTTAATTGTTTTAAATCATTTACAGACAAACATTTATGTAAAAGTGTTAATGACACAGTGGAATTAGTTAGTAGTACGCTTGGTGTTGGGAAATCTACGATTTACAGAGTTGTTAAAGAAGAGAAATGTGGTGAGTTTCAAACAGCACGTAAAGCTCCAGGAAAACCAAAATTTCAATTAGAAAATCTTTTGAAAGAAAGACTTCGAAGGAAAGTGCATGCGTTCTTCTTTAGAAAAGAATTTCCGACAGCAGACAAAGTTCTTGCCACGGTTCGAGATGGTAAGGATTACCCTGAAATGAGTCGAAGCACACTATGAAAACTTTTAAAAGAAATAGGTTTTCTATGGAAGAAGCATTCCAGAAAGTCTATTTTAATAGAAAGAAGCGATATTGTAGTATGGAGAAGAAATTACCTAAGGGACTATAAAAGAAATGAGAAACCAATGAAGAAATATATTTTATTTAGATGAAACATGGATCAACGAGGGACATAAGCCAAATAAATTTTGGCAAGATGAAACTGTTACAAGTCGAAGACAGGCTTTTTTAATTAATTTATCTACTGGTTTAAATCCACCATCAGGAAAGGGGCGCAGACTAATAATAGTACACATCGGTAGTTCAAACGGTTTTGTTAAAGGTGGTTTATTGACTTTTGAATCTACTCGTACCGGTGACTACCATGAGGACATGAATGCTGATGTCTTTAAAGAGTGGTTCGAACAAATTATAGATCTTCTTCCTCAGAACTGTATAATAGTAATGGATAATGCAAGTTATCACTCGAGACTTATAGAAAAAATGCCCACAACCAAGTGGTTAAAAAAAGATTTACAGAATTGGCTAAATTCAAAGAATATTAAGTTCCATCCCGTTTCTGTGAGAAAAGAACTGTATCATTTGTGTTCCCTTCATAAAGAGAAATTAAAAAAATATGAAATTGATGAAATTGCAAAAAATCGTGGGATGACGGTGGTTAGATCACCACCATATCATTGCGAAGTAAACCCGATTGAACTGATATGGGCACAGATAAAGGGAGAAGTTTCAATAAAAAATAATTCTATTAAAATGAGTGATGTTAAACAGTTGTTTTTGGAGGCTGTAAATAATGTGAAGCCTGAAAACTGGGAAAAGGCAGTAAATCATACGATTAAAGAAGAAGAGAAAATGTGGAAGTTGGACAATATTACTGATGAAATGATCGAGCCACTCATTGTAAATATTGGTTGCGACAGTTCATCTTCTGGTTTCGATTCTGATTTGGATTTGTAGGTAAGAAGTAGTTTTTATATTAAAATTATTATTTATGAACGTAACGTTGTTTAAAAGTTAAAGTTTAAACCCTTATACCTACATAACCCGTTTGACACAATGTTCTTAACATACCTTGTGGAAAAATAAAACATTTTAGAAAAAATTGCACTTTTTTACCTTCAGCTGTTTAGAAGTTATAAGCAGGTTAATTAGGTGAAAATATAAGTATATACTCGAGGAATAACTTCAAAAAATATTTTAACTGTCTACTAAAAGCAGTGGTACGCCTATGGATTACGAACGCTTTATTATTTTAATACTCTCTCATACATAAAAATAGACTATAACTTAACTTCCAGCAACAATTAGATGCACTAACACTAACTGTTAGTTGGAATTCTTCGCTGTACGATATTAAGTGTTTTAAATATGCTACTGCACAGACTCCTGACAAAGCAGTGACTTTTTATGATCACTGTAGGAACATTTAAATAACGTATAAATAATATTCAAGCGACTATATATAGATTTATCAGTTTATTCATGTATGACAGTTTTTACTGTATATGTATTAAAATAATTTTCTTAATTTTCTATGCTACTATAATTTTCTCACTGCTCTTTATAAATAAAATTGCAACACATCACTCTTAATCCTACCCTGGTTAAAGCATTGTGAATAGGGCGATTTAACATCTGAAGATGCAAGGTGGTTGAAATGGACCTTACACACCCCTTGGAAGTCAATTTTGAGTCGATTTTCGACATTGCATACCAGCGGGAGGTAAGAATATTAACAGGTACCTTTTGGTTTTACGTAAGAATGACAAGACAGGTAAAATGATACGATTTTTTTTTTGTTCAGAGGTGATTTTCAATTTAGATGTTCCTATTTTATTTTCTTCAGATAATGTCAGTTTTGAAACGCTGTTGGCAGGTGAATTTTTGACGTTGGATTTTTGACAACGAAAAATTACGAAGGTTTTACGAATGGAATTTGTTTTAATTTTGTATGGAAAGTATTCAAAATCTGATCAGATTTTCTTTCATATTTTTGATTTTACTTTCGTAATATTATTATAATCTGCTTTAATTCACCTAAAACGTTTTTCTATAGACCAAGTAAATGTCTAGCAGTTTTCTTTTATCTGGCAAAAAGGTATATGATATGGTTCATCACTCTGATCTCTAATCAGAACAAGCAATTATGGTATTAGAGGCAGGACCGCCGAGAGTTAGATCGAGCCCCGGGAAAATTTTCCAGATTTTTATTTTGGGAGACAATTCGACTCCGCCAAAAAATACATATCTTTGTGAGCTGTAAAATACCTTTTTCGTTTTCTATATTTTAAACTAACCAACAGACACACAAGGTTACTCCAAGTTTGAAATTTGTAATGTCATCCTTTTGAAATATGGACTGATTCTCTTATTTTTCTTTCCGTGAGGTATTGCCATTTTCTAAACTTTACAAACATTCCCCGTAGACCCGAAACCCAATCAAACATGCAAATGTCCACCTATAAGACAAAAAACGATTATTATAGTTCTTGTTTAGAGAGAAACCATATTTATTTCGTTTTATGTTTATTTAAGATTTCGAACCAGTATGTTAATAATGTTTAGTAGATTAGTCGTTGCAAGTAAAAAATTAGAAAGGCCACAGTGAACGGTTTAGAGCTATTTAATTGTAAATGAAGAATATAAAATTGTGAAATGTTAATATTTTTTTTTTTGTAGATAGTTACCAGCAGTCGAAATGTGGTAACGGCGGGGTTAATGCTTTCATAAATTACTTTTTTTAAGCGGTTTATATTGCAACAAAAAAAAACTATTTTCTCTAGACGGATGTATGGGAAATAATAGTGCAGTTTAATGAGTTATTTAAATTGTAATAATATAGAAATTCGTTATTTATTTTGGGAACAGAAGTTACTTTAAGAGGCGATGTTCCCATAGTGGAGCCACCGTCACAATATATGTCAGTCTATATTTTTAAAAGTTTATGTATACTAAAAAGCAGGTTAAAATTTTCAAACAAAACATAATCAAAAACTAGAACTTTTCCTCAAATAAGCTGCAGCAAAATACTTTTTTCTATACCCACAAAAGGAACCTATTTAAGCAGATAGATAGACACGTAGATAGACCATAGCGTTTTACTTATTGAACGGATATAATTTCACATCCATTTTAGTAAGGACATTGTAAAAATCCACTAGTTGCAGTTTATATTTCGTACATCTGGTGCAACATCGTCGTAAGTGCAAAAATCTATTTTTTACAAGGTACCCATTTGGAAGTTTTGCTCGTCATAACCTGAAATGTATTAAAGGTCAAATGATTGAATAATTACTCATTCATTGTTTATGTTATATTTACCAAATTGCTGTACCAGTTGTAGAAGCAGATTAGACGTATTTTGTGGCTAAAAAGTCACTTTCTAATATTTTTGCACTTATGACGTTGTTACACCGGATGTGCGATTTGGTGACCGGGATATTATTTTTTTAAATTCTAAATAAATAAATCGAAAATTTTATTAAAACTATATATAATTATTAAAATAACCAAACAAGGTTGACAGCTGTGTGCACGTAGTTTAGATTCAAAAGGAAATACTTGTACTTCGTGCAAAACTTTTTAATTAATAAATGCAAAGCGCTTTCGGCTTATTTGCCATCATCAGTGCTTATTGTCCACAATGTATCCAACAAGTTCCTGGTCATCCTCACTCCCAAAATTAGATATTTCGGGATATTTACAACTTGCTAAATCATATTATTAGTATTATTAATATTTTCAAATTTAAATTTCTTTATCTATTCATTTTTATTCAAGTTGTTTAACCGTTTCCACATAACAGTGGTCGCTTGTCACCCCTGTCATGTGAAAACGGCATATTATTTTTAATTAAAATTAGATCTGTGTATAAAATGTTTCAAATAATTTAACGCCGTTTTTTTTTTGTTATAGGGAGTTTCAGGTGCTGAAGGTGGCATCCTAGAGGGAGGCTTAGCCTCAGCCAGTGCTCCGGGGGCGCGCCTCAAACACCGGACGCGCAGATACAACGCTTCCGGTAGCCTCAGTGACAGCTCCTCCAGTGTCAAACGACAGGTCAGTTAAACGATATAAAAATTATTTAATTCCTATCCGATTCCATTCCTTTTTACCTTAATTTAATCATAAAATAATTAACAGCAAAGACTTATTTTTATTTTCTGATTTTGAAGACTACCAATATTTAACATCATTTTTCATCATAAATTAAAAATCATTATGAACACATTTTCTATTATTTGTTTAATCTATGTAGATTTTACCAACGGTTTTAAACGATTTGTTTCAGCGGTTAACAATATTCATCTTGTTCTATTCTAAAGATGAAGACACTGATGCAAAAAGGGAGTAGCTCCGTTTTTATTAATTTTTGAGAAGGTAAAAACAATTTAAATTTAAGAATATTTAAATTTTTTTGTACATCAGGATGTACTTTAGAAAGAATACAATATTGGATCAAAATTTTACATTTTTAAATAATTTAGTTACAAGTACAGCATTTAAAAATAAGTTGAAGAGCTCTCTCCTTTTTGAACCGAACTGAAGTAGAACACAAACATATATTCCGTATAACCCCTGTATAAATTAACAGAGCTGCCTCGTTCTTGCACCAATGAAAAAAGTGTCCTTATATTAGTATATTCGAGTATAAAAAGAAGAATACTATAAAAATGGAGCTGCCTTCTTTTTGCACCAGTGTTTTCAATTATTCTTTATAGTTTTGTTATGAACAGGACGATTGAAATTTCTTGCTTCCAATTCTATAGCAACTTTGAGATATTAAATTAAGCGAGACTACAAAACCCTGTGACTTTTGAACCAACTAAAGCTTGTAAGATAACTATTCATAGTAGTAATATCTACTACAGTTACATTAAAATAAAATTATTTATTATTATATTTCAAAGATTGATTGTTAATAATTAAAGAAAATTAAAAATAATGCACGGGACATGTTCGAGGAATGTTAATGAATTTTCGTAAAAAGAATCTTGGATTCTCTCAGCGGGAGTTATGTAAAAAATTTGTCAACATAATATGTTCCTTGATACAGTACGTCTTATGTAGGTAGAAGAACACGATATCTCAATCGAAATGTAAGATTTTTTATTACCTTAATGCCATGAAAAAATGGTTTTAATTTTTTTTTATATAAATTTAATTTTCTGCTCTGGTTCTATACAATATTTTTTAACAATTTTATATGTTTATTTGAAGTCAGTATTGTTACTTGTCTACTTTAAATGTAACATTTGACTAATTTATTTATATTGTCATAATTTATTTTCAAAAAAATGTTACGATTTTTACTACAACTGTACTTTTCATACATAACTGATGATTGCCAATTGGCCAAAATTAGTCGTTCATAAATTATATAAAATCTTCTGGTTAAGACTTTGAAGTTTCTTTTTTAAATCGTTTAGAATCACATGGCATCGGTACCTATATCTAGAACATTTCTTTAAATAACCACTTCTTAAAGCAACCGAAAGATCAGTCATTTGTAAAAAAACCCGTTGCGCGTTTGTTATTTTTAAGTGGCCGAGGTATCTTATTAACAACCATCATTTTTTTCGGGACTAGAAGGTAATTGTCATTTACAAGACCCACAATTAACGCGTCAGCCCCATCATACCAACTGATATAATAATCATTTAGTCAAAAAGAACTGTAGACCGTGTAATTTTGTGTAATTATTTTTTACATACAAATATCGAAGGTGATAGTAATCACGATATGGAATTTTTGGATTGTTTGTTTGTTACACGAGAATTGAATGATAGACAAAGAAAAATTGGGTCTATACTTCATTTTTAAACTAGGATTAGCCAATTTCTGTATCGTATTGATATTTTAATCGAGGAAGAAAATTTTTTTTATAGCCAAAATAGAAATAATTTCTTTAATTCTCAAAATACTCTCATAGATTAGTACTAATGAAAAAGTCCAATAAATCTTCATCGCTACATAAAAAAAATTAACTAATAATCAATACCCAAAATTTCAAAATAATTTAGTATAGTATAGAAAATGATATAAAAATTTTAAATCGAATCCCCTTGTGCTTCCGATCATACTGATAACAATTTAAGAAAAACTTTAGAAAAACTTAAACTCTTTTGGTCTTTATTTCAAAATCAAATAATTTCTCGTTTCTTTTATTCTACGAGTGTGTCCATAGCGTTTCTCGAATTGTAGATGAAGAAATGTAATATTTATACGTTTTGTCCTTCCTTTATGTTTTGGTCTATGTGAACTTATCTGTCAAATAGTTACAATACTGAAGAAGAGCAAAACTCAGAAGTCATAAGAAAGATACAGACTAAGGAGCATACATAACATCATGAATCATAATATTTGTCTTTGTTTTTTAAGCAAGAAAGACAATTAAAATTAATTACATTATTTATTACATTACACAAGAGTACTTTCTAATGATGCAACAAATCATTTTATGCTTTATTTTATCTTGCATTTAAAATTTTAACCTTTATAAAAATAAATTATCGGTTTACGTAGAGAACCATTACCGAAAAAGCATGATGGGCTGCCTCTAAAAAGTTCCGTGGGCTGGAATACTCACCATTCGGCCCAATCTAATAGATAAGCACCAATTTTCATCTACTCGCTTTATTACACAATCCATCGTGTACTTAGTTATTATTATTCAAAGTCTTAGTGGATTTAAAAACTTTCCCAGCCATTGTAGTTGAGAAATGTTTGGAAACATTTTTTTTAACTGGTATGACCGCTGCTGTGTTGCCGATAATAAAAAAAAATTGTAATATAAATATATATTTTTTAATGTAAATGATAACTAGTTGACATGTTTGCCCCATTAGAAATATAAGCTTGGATTCTTTTGGCAATTATGTTCTATATGTGTTTTTTTCACATGCTTTGATTTTCTCTTCCTATACGGAAAATGGTCGCACTGCGCAGCTTTCTGAGTGCCTTTTAAAAGGAGATATAAAACTCCGCCATTTTGATGCCTTATTACGTGTTGCCTACATCTTGGAGCAATATTTTTACTATTTTGCTTGCAGCTGTCAGTGTCAGTGAATATTATTTTTGGAGTCACAGTTTATTGCTAAAGAATCAGCTCACTCGGACTAGTTGAAAGTTCCAAAATAACATCCACTCCAGGGATACAAATTCAGGATGCGCAGAAGACTGCTGTTTTATTATAGGCGGTTGTCATATATTGTATTATCCGAGTTGCGCAGTGTATAAACTGGAACATTGAGATCAAAAGTGCCGACGCAGAGTGAGCGAACTGAGTCTTTAGCTATAAACTGTGGTAAAGGCATTAAAATGACCGCACCCTATGTTGGGCTTGTCGGACCTCTCTCTTACACCGTATAGTAATCAAAGTATGTAGTTTTTTTTATTGTAAATGACAACTAAAAGACAATTATCGTTGAATACTGTTGCCCCGGGATATTAGCTTACGGAAATATATGCTTAGATCCTTTTGTCATTGTTACTACATTAGATTTAATGGTTTTAATCGAGCGTTAGGACTATAGCATAGGTTTTGTTCGTCCATAAAGTATTTATTTACATATATTTGCTTAAAATAAAACTTATCCGACTATTCAAAAGTTTTCATGCATTCAGCTTCCACCCTGTATCACTTTACACATTCACACAACACACATTTATATTATCCCATTCTGAGCAGTTTGGAATTATAGGGATTTTATACTTAATATAATATTGTAATATTTATACTAAAATGTACCTTTAATATCCTTCCTTGTTGTGGTAATTTTCACAAGCACTGGAGACAGCAGTCCTTGTGGTAACTATGAACTTTACAAACAACATATTTCGTCTTTAATAATTCTTACAGCACTAAACTACAATTTATACTCGTTAAATCAGTTTTAGATTATATTCGTTGGATTCCGAATGTCAAATAAGTGGGGTTATATTTATATTTGTGTTTGACTGCTAGACAGCTGTCAAATCATAGATAAGTACTACAAGCACATACAAAGTATGTGACTACAAGAGAATCTCTACCGCGGTGGTAAAGTCGTTTACTGTTCCTTGAGTATATTTTGACGTTTCGTTGTTTAGCATTTCTATTGGGTAATACAGGGATACCAGCATGATACAATTAGTTTGATCGTGTAAGTTTATTGGTGGGCGCAGGAGTGCCATTCGTGAATCGTATTTGTTCGAGAGTAATAATTGGCTGAAAAAGGTTTTATGTAATTGACCCAGTAATAATGGATGTATAAACAGCTTGGGTCCTTTTGTAAAACATATCTGTTTTCTCTTCGCTGATGGTCCTAGATTATTTCTTAACTCCTCTTCTTCGTCGTCAAGTCTCTAGATGCTTTTTCACCGTTTATCCTGGTCCTACTTGACTCATCTTCTTCTTCTTCGAGTCTCCAGAGGCGTCTTAAACGTTTTCTACGCGAAGAACTCCATGGACATGTTACCAAAGTGATCTGGTAAACTAATTTTTTATTTACTTATCGCGTATTTTCTCAACGATACCGAAAAGTGGAGAATTAAAACAACGGAAGAGCAGAAAAAAGATTTATATAATCTTAAAAAAGCATCTAGCAAAATATTCAAAGAATGAACAAAAAAAAAACAAACAAGACAGTAAAATACAAAATAAAAAATATTTTGAATATTTATTTTCTTCTAATCTTATTTGTTTCGGCAACGTCGCCTTCCGATAGACTTACACTCTAATACCGATCTGATTTATCGACCATAATTTCTGTCTTATCGTGTCGGTCAGATATTTTTTATTGCACCAGGAAAATGAGCATTAAAGAAGTAGACAGTTATTTCGATTACTAGTTAGGGATCAGAATATTTTTTATCGCCACGACTCCGCTCACTAAATGTCAGAAATCCGCTCAAAACTGCTATCTTAATTTTTATCTCTATCCGGAATAGTTTCTTCATTGTGAATTATAATTTTTGAGATTAGGTAAATTTTGTTTACGTTTTTTTATTTATGGTATTTTATGTAATTGGTTAATACAATCTACTGGGTATACTGACGCTTTATAAAAAATGATTATGGGACTTTTATTGAGTGTGCCCTATACACAATCACGATTTGAATGTCTAACGTTCTTCAAGGGAGAATTTTAGTATCCATTTAGTATGGAAAGATTCTAGTAAAGAAAATTAAATATAAGGAAAGTAAAGAAATGAGAAACGCATTTTTAAAAAATGCAGAATTTGAGAATCTATCAATACGTATATTAATTCAAATGATATTGCTAATGTTTTTAAAAATTTCAACGTCCAAATTTTATATAAAAAGCATTATGTCCAATACAAAAGCTGAAAATGATATATTAGATTAAAGTGATACATGTATACTTATATACTTTTTTTAATGTGTTAGAACACGGAATTCTATATTCGATCTGCAACCCTGTTAATGGTATATTTGCAAATTAATCTTGTAGGACTTGGAGAGGGGTGGATAAGTATGAATCCAGATTTTTATTCTTGACCTATTTTTTTTGCAGAAGGAGAAGTCATGCTGTATCGAAAACGTCTCCCTTTGCTTCCATTAATTACCTGCATAATATTTTTCTTTCAATTTCTTAGGGTCTAGTCCCTGATGTCCGAATATCTTTTGGATCAGATAACAATGGGACCAAAATCTGATGATTTTCAGAGGAATATTAGAAATGATCAAGCTATTTTTAGAAAATATGATGATAATAATAATAATCTACAAAGTGACGCCATAAAAATAATCTTCAAATTATTTTAATCCTGAATGAAACAACACTAAAATGACATTTTGAAAAATATATCAACACTTTTATTACGATACGATTGAATCGTTTCTAACACCTGTTTCACCACCTTTTTTCGTGTCAATTCTAACCTCTAATTATACAGTTGTCAATAAATCGATAAAGACCAGTCTGCCATATCTGCTTATTGATAAACGAGATATCTGAATATAATTTATTCATGATATAATTGGGAGAAAAGCTACCATCTTAGTGCTACGCGGCCATATACAGTTGATTCTTCTATTCGTTATTTAATGAAAAACAAATTACTATTGAGAAACTGATTCGATAATTGTCAGGTTTGTAGTAAATCTTTTCGTTCAGCGGCGTGGAGTGGTGGATGGAGGAGAGGAGTCAAAAGGGATTTACATTTTCTAATTAATGTACGTAGGGGAGACTGGGGTAAAGTGAGCATAGTCGAGAAAAACAAATATAAGTCCAAAATGTGCAAAGGATTTTTCATTTTTCATTAATAAACATATCCGTTAAGAGAAACGTCAAAAAATTTACTAAATACTATTACTATCCTTTCCTCAAAATCAATTTTATTTTTTTAAGTTTCCATAAATTATAACGCTCCTCCATTCTCTTAATAAATTCTTTGATGCGACACTGGTTTGATTTTGGATAAATAGCAATTTGATATAAAGAATTCGATGAAGGTACTAATAAAAATGTCAAAGTATGGAATAAATATTGAATCCTAGTTGTATTTTAATTAGATATTATTTATGAGTTCAAAATAATTAATATAGACTTCTGTTAACTTCGATACTAAGCATAATTGGCAACTGGTGTGAGAGCAGTGAATGAAATATGTTGTAGAATTTCATAGAATCAGATTTTATATACAGGATGATTCACAATTTGATACTTCTTATTTAACTCTGTATAGAAGAATGTAGATTGGATTAAATTTGATTTTGAAAGAAGTTGTGGTATTAGCTAAAGGAGTGGCCATTTTCTGGAGGGAAACGATCGCTCTGAGATCATTTGTTTTTTTAATTTTTTCGTTTCTTTAGTTTATAAACCATAAAATCTTGTACTATAGCCACTCTTTTAGAAATTAAATTATACTATGGTTTTATATACATATTGTTTAGCAAATATACATATATTTTATCTTTTGAAAAGTTTTCGATACAATCCTATAGCTTTATTTTCTTAAGAAAATATGAAAAATAATTTTACTCCATATAGAATCATATTCCAAGAGTGGCAACCGTATAATTATACCAAAAAAAGATGGGTACAGTCGATGGTATAGAATAGAATATGGAATAGGTAATAAAACAACTGCACACATCTAGTTACAATTGACTTATCTAAAAATTCAAAATAGTAGTACTGAAAATCAAACTTACACAATTTGGAAAGAGAGAATAGCAAAAAAGCTATGGGTTTGTAGATGGATAGTAGAGAACAAATGAGGGTTTAAACCAAGTATGATGCATTGGCTTTATACTATGGTTGAAGTACCTATTATAACTTACTTATCAGTCATGGCAGCAAAAGACTAAAAGCATAACAGCTAACAAAAAATTATACAAGTTACAAAGACTAGCCTGTCTAATAATAACAGGGGTATTTAGAACTACGCCCACTGCAGCAATAGAGCTGCTGCTAGGTCTTCCTCCAGTACACCTTGTGGTAGAGAAGGAGCTATGGCGGCGGCATACAGGCTGTTCACTAATGAATTTGGATGGGAACTTTCGAGAAAAGGGCACCATATAATGATATAAGAAAAATTAAAACAAAATCCTGTGTTAAAAATGCCATTGGATAGAACATCTTCTATTCATGACTTTTGATATTCAAATATCAGAAAGGGCCAAAAGCTGAGAAAATGGGAAAATACAAACGAATCAATCTGGTATACAGACGGTTCGAAGATGAAAAACAGCACAACCCCCTGGGTTTTACCATGTGAACTAAGAGAAGACCATTAGTCTGAACCTGCGGTCATTGACAACAGCCTTCCAGGCTGTAGTATCAGCAATAACTCTTTTATAGATAAGAGGTTCTTTATTATGACAGTCAGGCAGCCCTTAAAACACTGAAAGAGGTAGAAGTACAATCTAAATTAATATTTGATTCCCAACAGTCCCTCCAGGCCCTGGCAGATATTGGAAACGAAAAAGCAGACTTCGTAGCCAGGGGGCTGAAAAAACTCTAATTGGACCTGAACCCTCATGTAAAATAGGTTCTAACGGAACAGATAAATAAAGAACACCATAGGTTCTAGTTTGAACTTCCTGGACTCACATAGTCCAAAATATTCACAGAGGCTCAATTCAAGAACAGGCAAAATCAACTGTTAAACCTAAGCAGCAGCGAACTAAAGGCTGTAATAGGACTCTTTACGGAACAGCTAAATCTCTTAGGCATATCTGATGACGTCCTACGTAGAATATGTGAAGAGAACGAGGCTCCTATTCACATACTATGCCAATGTCGGAAACTTAAATGGGAACGGGAATGGCACTTCGGGGTAAAATATCCGGAACCTGAAGAAAAAGCCCATCAGACATATTCTTGAATTCATCAAGAAAATTAACCTGATGGGGTAGAAAATGTGAGGGGTACAATAAGCCTAGAACTTTAGTACGAGTGGGCTTTAAACTACACCCTAATTCAGATGGATATACTCTTCGCAGATAATGCGGCCTTAGAAGATACCTAAATCATATAAGGATATTTGACTATGTAAAAAATGTGGAGGAAAAAGAAACTGATATGAAAAAAAAAACTTTTTTCTTCTGGGTAAGTTAATTGATGTTGAGGGTTTGTTACTATTTTTCTTCATTCATGTCAATAATGATGCCTAGGACCTCAATTTAACGAAAAAAAATATTTCTATTCAGAATTATTTTAAACAAATTAGCATAATAATTTACAGTTTCCTTTTCCATTTAACGCTTTTTCAAACAGATGTAAAATAACTTGACATTGTAGAAACAGAAAAGTTTATTCCTCAATTTTTAAGTGCAATTGATTTATTTCAGAGTGTTGTTGACGGGCCATGGGTACGTACCTGCTTAAGATGACTTTAAACGCAATATCAAAGTGCCATTTGCTGTGATATGGGTTCGAGATACAAATGCCTTTTATTATTGGCATTTGGGAGGGTAAATGCAGTTACCTACCATTCAGATTATAGTGTTTGATTAAAAGTTATACAGGGTGATGATATAAATTTCCAAATTTAATAAGAAATAAAGTTAATCGAATTTCATAAAAAAAATTATTAATTTGAGATTAATTCGCTAAATCAAGTAGGATTTTGATGTATTAATTTATGTTTTTGACTAGCTTTTTTTTTTTCTATGGGATCAATTTTATTACTGTGCTCTGCTGATTTTTTAAGTTAACCTATTATTTGTAATAATTTGTAAACTCTCTAAGGTACGTACTAAAATTCGGAAATGGAAAAGTAATATAACTTACGTTTTGATACATCATCCTTTACTAATAATTAAATATTTATATTTGAATAAATCCATCTTTTTTATCGATTAAAAAATGCTTCAGAAAGGGTCTAAATATTTGCATTAAAATCTAATTTTAAGCACGCCTATGGAATTTTTTATTTCTTCCCAACCCTTATAGTCTATTTTTATGTATGAGAGAGTAATAAAACAGCATTTCTAATGCAAAACTTAGTACGGTCATTTTAAATATTTTTACAGAATAATCTAAATATTTCCTAAAATTGTAATAAATGTACCTGAGCTATTACAAGTTTTGGGTCTTTTATTGGTGCTTTATAAACATAAGCTGTACAGAACAATAGAAAAAGGTTTGGACAGGCCAAAAGCCCTGTGTATTAAAGATTACATAGCCGTATCTTAAGATTATTTTCAATAAGTACCTATTTGCCAATTTTGTTTTATTTTAATTCCAAGAATTTCTTACAGTAATCGAATTATAAGTAGATAAATACCTTCCCAACAAATTTCACCGAAAATAAGATTATAGGTTTTCCATTTAGTAAGGAGGTCCAAGTTGTGTATTCTTGACAGTTTACTAAATGTCGTTTAGTTGCAACTTGCAAGGTGCAGTGTGAATTCTAGTGTGATCATGGAAAATTTGGAAGGGCCGCGTAAACGACAAAAAATCGGTCCTTTAACAGTTAATGAAAAAACATTAATATTTAATTGTTTTAAATCATTTACAAACATTTATGTAAAAGTGTTGATGACACAGTGGAATTAGTAGTATGCTTGGTGTTGGGAAATCTACGACAGCACGTAAAGCTCCAGGAAAACCAAAATTTCAATTAGAAAATCTTTTGAAAGAAAGATTCCGAAGGAAAGTGCATGCGTTCTACTTTAGAAAAGAATTTCCGACAGTAGACAAAGTTCTTGCCATGGTTGGAGATAATAAGGATTACCCTGAAATGAGTCGAAGCACTATGGAAACTTTTAAAAGAAATAGGTTTTCTATGAAAAAAGCATTCCAGAAAGTCTATTTTAATAGAAAGAAGCGATATTGTAGTATGGAGAAGAAATTACCTAAGGACTATAAAAGAAATGAGAAACCAAAGAAGAAATATATTTTATTTAGATGAAAAATGGATCAACGAGGGACATAAACCAAATAAATTTTGGCAAAATGAAACTGTTTCAAGCCGAAGACAGGCTTTTTTAAATAATTTATCTACTGGTTTAAATCCACCATCAGGAAAGGTTTTGTTAAAGGTGGTTTATTGACTTTTGAATCTACTCGTACCGGTGACTACCATGAGGACATGAATGCTGATGTCTTTAAAGAGTGGTTCGAACAAATTATAGATCTTCTTCCTCAGAACTGTATAATAGTAATGGATAATGCAAGTTATCACTCGAGACTTGTAGAAAAAATGCCCACAACCAAGTGGTTAAAAAAAGATTTACAGAACTGGCTAAATTCAAAGAATATTAAGTTCCATCCCGGTTCTGTGAGAAAAGAACTGTATCGTTCGTGTTCCCTTCATAAAGAGAAATTAAAAAAATATGAAATTGATGAAATTGCAAAAAATCGTGGGATGACGGTGGTTAGATCACCACCATATCATTGCGAAGTAAACCCGATTGAACTTATATGGGCACAGATAAAGGGAGAAGTTTCAAGAAAAAATAATTCTTTTAAAATGAGTGATGTTAAACAGTTGTTTTTGGAGGCTGTAAATAATTTGAAGCCTGAAAACTGGGAAAAGGCAGTAAATCATACGATTAAAGAAGAAGAGAAAATGTGGAAGTTGGACAATATTACTGATGAAATGATCGAGCCACTCATTGTAAATATTGGTTGCGACAGTTCATCTTCTGATTTCGATTCTGATTTGGATTTGTAGGTAAGAAGTAGTTTTTATATTAAAATTATTATTTATGAACGTAACGTTGTTTAAAAGTCAAAGTTTAAACCCTTATACCTACATAACCCGTTTGACACAATGTTCTTAACATACATTGTGGAAAAATAAAACATTTTAGAAAAAATTGCACTTTTTTACCTTCAGCTGTTTAGAAGTTATAAGCAGGTTAATTAGGTGGAAATATAAGTGTATACTCTAGGAAATATTTTGACTCTCTACTAAAAGAAGTGGTACGCCTATGGGTTACGAACACTTTATTATTTTAATACTCTCTCATACATAAAAATAGACTACCTTTTGCTCTGTGTTTATTATAGTATAAAATATATTTATCTCCATTTACCTTAAAAAAAATGTGATTAATACAAAATTCCTGGAAAATAAGCCTTAACTTGTACCATCAATTACTATTTTAAACTCGTTTTACGAACCAAAATCAAAGACCTAATTATTATTTTGAAGCACTTCAAAAGCCAGGTATAAAATCTCTTTGTAGCCCAGTCGGTGGTCCAGTCCCAGATTTGCTTCGTCCATAAAAATAATCCCAATTCTCATTACCACAAACCGAGGCCAGATTGTTTACTGTTTTCTAGCCCCATGCTTAGAAAATGGCACTTTATGACCGTCCAAAAAATGTTTATTTCAGTTTTTTATAAAATTATCTTTCTAACAATACAGCCGGTCCTTTTGACATAATTGCTTATTCTCGGAATACGACTGATTTCGTGTGGTTTAAGGTTCAAGCCGTAAATCATTTTACTTCTATGGCATTTTTTATCGGTGATTGTAATAATTATTGTGGTTGGCGGATTTTATGTTTAATTTTAAATTTTGAGTATTAAAAATTTGAAATTTATGTATTTTTTTGTCTTGGATGTAATATTAGCTACATGTACCTTGGAATTTATTTAAAGACTTGTAAAGCGGATTTTGATGGTTTATGATATGAGGTGATCGATTTAAGACTTTCTGAGATAAGTAGAAGCTGATTTATATATGTAGATACTAGGTTGATTCGATGCTCAAATAAGTACAAGATTTTGAAAACTTAGACGAAAAATACCTTTATTAGTTGTACAAAATGAAAACTTTCCAAGTTCAAAACAATAGATAACTAAGTTTCATTATGACCATAATAGAGAGAATATTTATGAAGAATGCATATTTTAGTAAATTTCAGAAAATATTGCATGTTTTTGAAAAAATGTATTACTGTACATATTAGGAAGGATTTTTCATCAGAATATACAGATTTAGCATCAAGAGGGGGTATTTACTTACTTAAGGATATTTTTTTTTATTTAAAATTAAATTGCCCCTACTGCTCGGGTCATTGACACAGGTACAAAATAATATATTAACAATAAAAAACAATTGAGTATTTATAACTTGTAAAGGATATTAATGTCTTTTAAGAATTTAATAATATTTATTATTTGGCCTTGAGAACTAAGAACTTCTTTCAGATTTGGTGGTAGGTTGTAGATTCTCCTGTGGTTCTCAAAGTCTGGGCAGTCTATGATGATGTGCTAGACAGTTAGGGGAAGCATGCAGATCTGACACATCGGTGGATCTTCGGTAGCCTTTAAGTAACCGTGTGTTAGTCGAGTATGATCGATTCGAAGTCTTCTTTCTTGAAAGATAAGATATTTTAAACGGTTCGATGTTTGGTTGGATATCACGTAGTTTAGATTTTATTGTATCCCAATGGGTTTGTCATGTTCTCCTAATATTATTTTTGAAAAAGTTTTGGATGTCTTTATGTAGCTGAACGGTCGGCGGCCTCGTTGTCTCTGGTATACCCACGTGATGGTATCCAAATCACTGTTATGGATACTCCTTACGCAGTGAGAAGATGACAGGATTCATGTATTGTTTGGACCACTGAATTTTGTGAGGAACGATTTCATATTGACATGATTGATGCAAGTGAGCCTGTGCAAATGGCCACTCTTCTTGTGTTTATTTTAACAGATTTTACAGCTTGGTAGATGCAGAACAGCTCGCCGGTGTGAACACTGGCAAAATTTTGAACATAGAGCAGATTTAGTTGCCGACATATAGATGAAGCTTCCGTAATCTATCTTGGATTTAATTAGTGCTCTGTACACCTTGAGTAAAACTTCTTCTGCTTCCCATTGATGGTGAGATAACGATTTCAGAATATTAAGTCTGTTTAGGCAGTTATTTTTCAATTCGCAGAGGTGTTTCTTGCAGCTAAGTGTGCAGTTAAAAATAAGTCCTAAGATCTTGTGATGGTCGACTACTGCTAAAGGACTACCGTTTATGAAAATATTAGGATTTAACGTGCAAGATGATCGTTTGCTGAATTTTAATACTTTTGATTGTGTAGGGTAGAAGTAGAGGCTTGTTTTTGTAGACCACAAACTGAGGTGATTCACATTTTTACCAGAACAGTAGACAATAAGGTCATCTGCATATAGAGAAAATTTGACCGGAGGGCCAATGGAGTTGCATACGTCGTTAATAGCAAGAATAAAAAAAGTTGGGCTTAAAACCTAGCCTTATGGTACACCATTTTCTTGGGAGAAGATGTTTTTCCATTAATAGTAATTTTGAACATACGATTAGTAAAAATTAAGAATTATAGGTCTTAGAAGGATGTCAAAGACACTCTCGATATCAAAGATAGCTGCTACGACATCCTGTTTTTTTGAGAAAGCACTGAATACAGCAGACTGTAGTATTGATAGATTATCTAAGGTGCTGCATTGGGGTCTGAAACCAGATTGGGCAGGTGTCAGGATTAGATATTTCTCCCGGTACCAAAGAAGTCTTCTGTTTATCATTTTTTCCACTAGTTTGCACATCGTGCAGGTCAAAGAAATAGGCCTGCATGAGTTTGAATCATCGGGTGGTTTTCCCTGTTTTTTAATTGGAAGTATTACAGCTTCTCGCCAGAGCTTGGGAAAATATTTCTTGGTCCATATCTTATTATATAATTGTAAAAGTTTGGTGAGTCCTGAGAATGGCAAAAAAATGGAAAAACAAATGGAATATTGTCGTGTCCGGCAGCTGAATTTTTGCATGTAGAGAGAGCATCAAAAAGGGATATTTAAAGATTTGGAGTCTGCATCAGAAGTCGGAAGGGCAGATGTAACTGAGCTAATTGAGACAGAAAGTATGTTTCACTTAAAGGTATTGATGTTTCCACAAATAAAGTATCTACAATAATACAATAAAACGGTTTTAAAAGTCACAGTAATATCTACTTAACGATTATTAAATATTAAGATTTTAAAGTGTAGATATTCTGCTTGTATTTACTGTTTAAAGTCGATAATTTATTGGTGTATTAAAGACTTTCTAGAGTTGGTGCTCAAATGCGAAGATATTAGCTTTTTGATTATTTTATCTTGCCCAGCTTTCGTTTTATCTTTTTTTTTGTGACATGTGGACTCTTGCGAGCAAATGTAAACATTTTCAGTGTGTGGTAATTAATATATTATACTGTATTTTCATATTATTGTACGAAAGACAAATAAATACATCTATTCTGAAAATTTAGAATATAATTCAGCATATCCATTTTTTTTATTCACCATTTCTTGAGTAAACTAAAAGATAACATTGTGAATGCCTCATATTATATGTATGTTGAATAAATTAAAAATAAAACAGTAATTATTTCTTTCATTATTCTCCCAATTATTCCTACATTCTTTATACGAAGCCTGGAGGCTGTGACTAATTGATCGGACTTAAAACCTCGTAAGTGTTCTTTCGTTCATTTGTTACATCGAATTCGGTACCCAAGAAAATAATTAACCAACTATTCATTTCTTTCGGGGGTCATATCAACGTTTCATCAAGAGTAATATTTTATTTCTTCCAAAATGTTGTTTTTCCAGTTGCGCGTATTAAGTTGAACGAACTTAAGTGGCTAATGCTCTTCATAAGTAGTTTTTAACATTTTAAACCAGTCGACAATTATTTTTGGATTATTTCTGGAGGCAGTCCGATTGGTGTTAACGGTTGCATGAAGAACTTTTAAAATTTATTTTAATCTGGTATTCGTTTATGCCAGGTTCGCACCTTTAAGTTTAAATTATTGATTAGAAACGATATATTACTTTTCATTAAAGTGAAATATGTAAATGACTTTTAAGTAAAAAAAAAAATATAGAAAATATGTTTTTCATAAAAACAGTTACCATGGTTACACAGTAAACAAAAACCCAAATCCCGTGGTGAGGAAATGCGTATTAGACTATAGTTATTGAGAATTTAATATAACCAGCTTTTAGTCAATTTGGTTAGCTCAGGACTTTAAGAGTTGCTAGTTCAGGACTTTCAGAGCTGCCTACTTGTTTGAAAAAGTCTATATCTATAGTCTATTTTTATGTATGAGAGAGTATTAAAATAATAAAGCGTTCGTAATCCATAGGCGTACCACTTCTTTTAGTAGACAGTTAAAATATTTTTTGAAGTTATTCCTCGAGTATACACTTATATTTTCACCTAATTAACCTGCTTATAACTTCTAAGCAGCTGAAGGTAAAAAAGTGCAATTTTTCTAAAATGTTTTATTTTTCCACAAGGTATGTTAAGAACATTGTGTCAAACGGGTTATGTAGGAATAAGGGTTTAAACTTTGACTTTTAAACAACGTTACGTTCATAAATAATAAATTTAATATAAAAACTACTTCTTACCTACAAATCCAAATCAGAATCGAAATCAGAAGATGAACTGTCGCAACCAATATTTACAATGAGTGGCTTGATCATTTCATCAGTAATATTGTCCAACTTCCACATATTCTCTTCTTTAATCGTATGATTTACTGCCTTTTCCCAGTTTTCAGGCTTCACATTATTTAGGGGGCGTCCATTAATTACGTGAGGTGTTCAAGGAGGGGAGGGGATAAAACTAAATCTTTCTTAATCTCACTTGGGGGGGAGGGGGGGGTTTTCGTAAATCTCACGTAATTTTTTTCTAGTAGAAAACGGTATAAAATTGCGTGAAAGTAAAGTTAAATTATAGTATTTCTAGAATAAAATATGGAAAAATCTTATAATTATGTTTATTTATTTTTTATTAATTTCCATTTAAGTATTTATCATTTAATTTTATTAATGTGATTTTAAATAATTGCAACACTCTCAAACACTAGTCTTTGCTAGTCTTAAATAAAAGTAATGGAACATATTGTTTTTGTTTTTTTTTTTTTAATAATCCAACACATTTACACCCAAAACACAAATTTTGAAAAATCTCACGTGAGATTAGGGAAAGGGGGGGAGGGAGTTAAGGAAAATCTTACCAAATCTCGCCAGGGGGGGAGGGGGAGTCAAAAAATCCTCAAAAATACCTCACGTAATTAATGGACGCCCCCCTTACAGCCTCCAAAAGCAACTGTTTAACATCACTCATTTTAAAAGAATTATTTTTTCTTGAAACTTCTCCCTTTATCTGTGCCCATATCAGTTCAATCGGGTTTACTTCGCAATGATATGGTGGTGATCTAACCACCGTCATCCCACGATTTATTGCAATTTCATATTTTTTGAATTTCTCTTTATGAAGGGAACACAAATGATACAGTTCTTTTCTCACAGAACCGGGATGGAACTTAATATTCTTTGAATTTAGCCAATTCTGTAAATCTTTTTTTGACCACTTGGTTGTGGGCATTTTTTCTATAAGTCTCGAGTGATAACTTGCATTATCCATTACTATTATACAGTTCTGAGAAAGAAGATCTATAATTTGTTCGAACCACTCTTTAAAGACATCAGCATTCATGTCCTCATGGTACCAGTAGATTCAAAAGTCAATAAACCACCTTTAACAAAACCATTTGAACTACCGATGTGTACTATTATTAGTCTGCGCTCCTTTCCTGATGGTGGATTTAAACCAATAGATAAATTATTTAAAAAAGCCTGTCTTCGACTTGTAACCGTTTCATCTTGCCAAAATTTATTTGGTTTATGTCCCTCGTTGATCCATGTTTCATCTAAATAAAATATATTTCTTCTTTGGTTTCTCATTTTTTTTATAGTCATTAGGTAATTTCTTCTCCATACTACAATATCGCTTCTTTCTATTAAAATAGACTTTCTGGAATGCTTTTTCCATAGAAAATCTATTTCTTTTAAAAGTTTCCATAGTGTGCTTCGACTCATTTCAGGGTAATCCTTATCATCTCGAACCGTGGCAAGAACTTTGTCTACTGTCGTAAATTCTTTTCTAAAGAAGAATGTATGCACTTTCCTTCGAAGTCTTTCTTTCAAAAGATTTTCTAATTGAAAATTTGGTTTTCCTGGAGCTTTACGTGTTGTTTGAAACTCGCCACATTTCTCTTCTTTAACAACTCTGTAAATCGTAGATTTCCCAACACCAAGCGTACTACTAACTAATTTCACTTTGTCATCAACACTTTTACATAAATGTTTGTCTGTAAATGATTTAAAACAATTAAATATTAATGTTTTTTCATTAACTGTTAAACGACCGATTTTTTGTCGTTTACGCGGCCCTTCCAAATTTTCCATGATCACACTAGAATTCACACTGCACCTTGCAAGTTGCAACTAAACGACATTTAGTAAACTGTCAAGAATATACAACTTGGACCTCCTTACTAAATGGAAAACCTATAATCGCATTTTCGGTGAAATTTGTTGGGAAGATATTTATCTACTTATAATTCGATTACTGTAAGAAATTCTTGGAATTAAAATAAAACAAAATTGGCAAATAGGTACTTATTGATACGGCTATGTAATCTTTAATACACAGGGCTTTTGGCCTGTCCAAACCTTTTTCTATTGTTCTGTACAGCTTATGTTTATAAAGAACCAATAAAAGACCCAAAACTTGTAATAGCTCAGGTACATTTATTACAATTTTAGGAAATACTTAGATTATTCTGTAAAAATATTTAAAATGACCTACTAAGTTTTGCATTAGAAATACTGTTTTATTATTCTTTCATACATAAAAATAGACTATAGTTGAGGAAAAAATGCTGGAAGAAAATTATTCAACTCACTCGCTCTCATGTTTGGCAACATTTTTTTTATATTTTTCCATAATCTCAGAATGTCGAAAATTTTACCACAGTCATTTCGAACACAAAAATATAAAAACATGCATTTTTATTTTATTCTGATATTATATTAATAATATCTTACATAATTATCAGTTAAATTTCTGAATAATTATTTAAAATTTTCCAAATTCTTGGTAGTAAAAATGCCTATTGAAACTATAACATATGTTAGTGCTTGCTTCCAGAAAATATCTCGTTTTTCATATAATAACCAGTCATTAATTTGAGCTGTAGAAATCAACATCGACTTTAATTCGAAAGTAGGTTTTGTAAAAATAGATTTTTTTTACGATGATACGACATGTTTGAAATTTTCGTCATTTGAATTGTGTCTAATTTATTTTTCTTTTAAAAAAACTAATAACAAGATATTTTAGATTTTAAATAATAATAATAATGTTTATTTAGCTTTTAGGACAATCATATCATATCAAACAGTTTTATAACATATATATTATAAATAAACAAATTAAGATCGATCTGGGTCTATTGAAACTAAGATAGGCTGTGCATGGACCCCCATTTTTAAAAATAAATTTAACATTAATAATATTTATTCTAAAATTGTACATTAAATAATATTTATTGTAATAAATGCATTAAAAAATAAAGAAAATATATTAAGAAAAAGAAAAAATAACATATTTGAACACAATAACAACTATAATATAGCATTATTCAACAGATTGTTGGGGGGGGGGGGGACAGCGAAGAGAAGAATTTCTTCAGGTGTTATTTTCAATAAATTTTCTTGTTTCAAGCCTACCTAAAATAATAATGTATTTTTTATCATATTTGCAGAGTTCATTTTGTATAAATATATTTTATAAACTTCAGGCAGATCATTATAAATTTTCCGTGGCAGATGAGTGGCTATTAATTTTTTGTACGGGCTTAATTTTTATTTTATTATTTCTTTGTACCGTGTGGGATAGTCATGATTAACTTTTTCAAACAATTTTTTTTATTTTTATAAATAAATTAAATAAGTTGATGTAGAAACATTTGCCTAATATCTAGTATTCCGGTTTCTAAAAATAATTTATTAGATGGGTAAGTAATTTTCTTGTTATAAATTATTATTAAAATTCTTTTTTGTAGTACATCAAGTTGTTTAAGATGACAATATGCTATACCTCCCCAACTCATTATGGCATACCTTATTCTTGATTCAACTAGAGCGTAATATAAGATTTTTAAGTATTGTAAATCTAAAATAAAGTATTTAGAACGGTATAATAAATGTCTTAGAGTTTTAGTTAGTATATTCACGTGAATATCCCATTTTAAATGCGAATCTATGGTCACTCCTAGATATTTATAATTTTCTTTTGAGTTTATAATAATATTTTGTGAGGAGTTTTGTATCGTTATTGTTTTATATTCTGGTAGGCAACTTATATTATTAGAAAATGGCAAAAAAAATGTTTTTTCATAATTTATAGTCAGTGACAGATGACCAAACCTATCAAATATCCGTTTTAAATCATGTTCGGCTTTAATTTTTAAATCGTTCCATGTTTTATCAGTATATAGGACAGCAATGCCATCTGCAAAGCTGATAATTTTTCCACTAGAAACTGAAGTAAGCATTACATTAATATAAATTGAAAATAAAATTGGCCCAGGACAGTTCCTTGAGGTAAACCGTAACTAAAAGTTTTTTCTGAACTTGTGATATTATCAATTTTTACTACATGTAAGCCAGTGGTCACCAACCTCTCAATGTGTTGAGCTACTTTGTTAATTTTGGAATAAACAGCGAGCTACCCACACGGAAGCCACGTAACGCAACGTAAATGAAATAATCCACAGTTAATTTATCATTATATGTATTTATTTTACTATTTAACTGGTAATACATAATACATAAGTACTAATAATAAACTAATAACAAAATAACTAATATTACTAGTACGTACTTGTTCATAGCTACATTCCTACCTACCAAACGAAGGTGTTTGAAAAATAAACACAAACTTTTATCCAGCCACAACGGCATGTCACGTAAGATTTAAAAATAGTTAATAATAACAACAAAAGAGTAACGCACTATCATGAACATAAACATTGAAAAATAAAAAAGCACGTCCAATGAGAAGACTGACACTCAGACTCATCGATAATTTTTTTAATGTTTGCAGTATAATTTGATACAGCCATTCGAATACAATTATCCAAATATTCATCTGTAAGTCGATTGCGATATTTGTTCTCAATAAATTTCATATTGGAAAAAGAAGATTCACACAAATAGGTTGAACTGAATAATGCTTTCACTTTCAAGGCAATACGGCATAGAACTGAATATTTGTCTTTACTTACGATAGGCCAGATACATTTGGTACTTGAGACTAACGATTTTAAGGCTAAATCATTTTGAAACTCAATTACTTCCATTTCTGTTGCAGCGATGTCTTCGCCAAAGTTCTGCATATAACACAAGTTGCAAACTGTTGGATATCAATTTCCATATAGGGTGAAACAACAAACTGCGCTACTAAAGCCATTTCGTTGAAATCCCTAAAACGATTTTTGAAGTTATTCTTCAGGGTAGAAACTATTTCTACATGATATTTGCTGTCATGAGGTTCTAATGGATTTTGAGATATTTTTTCTGAAAGAATAGGAAAATGCTTGGCATCGCTGTTAATTAGGTTTTGTTTCCAAAACTCTTTTTGATAAATGCTTTTATATCAGAAATCATTTTCGCTAGTTCTTTGTCTCTCCCCTGAAGCTGTAAATTAAGTTCGTTTAATTTCTCTGTAATGTCCACGAGAAAACCAAAATCTCTAAGCCAGATTGAATTTTCTAGTTCCGGAGTCGGTTCATCGCGTTGTTTGAAAAATTGAACTAGGACATCATTAAAACGTTTCAGCACCCGTTCTCTACTTAACCATCGGACTTCAGAGTGAAGGAGTAGGTCCCCGTATTGACAGTCAACTTCATCGGCCAAAGTTTTGAATAATCTTCTTTGTAACGCTTGAGCTCTAATCTTGTTTACAATTTTTACCACCAGTTTCATCACGTTGTTTAGTTTCAGGAAATTTCCACATAATGCTTGCTGATGGATAATGCAGTGGTAACAGAGAAATTGCGGAAAAGTTTCATCTTTACGACATAACGCCACCAGACCCTTATCACAACCAACCATAGCTGGAGCGCCATCGGTTGTCAAGCCTACCATTTTCGATATTGGAATTTTCTCGGAAGAAATAATATTTTTTAAATGAGGAAACAACTCCTGTCCAGTAGTGTGTCCTTTCAGTGGAATAAACTTCAAAAGATCTTCTTTAATCGTAAAATCACTAAAAACCATCCTGACGAACACGACCATCTGGGCAGTGTCAACAACATCTGTTGATTCATCCAGTTGAAGTGAAAAATAAACACAGTTATCTAAGTCAGTTCTTAACTGTAAAAATATATCATTGCTTATTACTTCTACATGTCTCATCACTGTATTAGCAGAAAGTTGCATAGATTTTATAGCTGAAACTATCTCGTCTTTATTTCTAAAGTTGGCAAATAACGAATCAGCGAATCAACGAAGCAGCTTCTAAAAACGCCTGTTTTTTCATTTCCCCGTCTTCATAAGGTTTCTTTTTTTGTGCAATTATCTGGGACACACGGTACGATGCTTCAGTTGCAGCTTTATTTTTGTCGACTGTTCTTAAAAATATTGATTGTTGTCCAATTAACAGCTTTTTTAACTGTTTCAGTTTCTCCTTTCTGGCGGCAGAATGTAGTGGGAATGATTTTTCAAAATTAGAATGTACAGTTTTATGATGTCTCTCAATATTTCCTTTTTTAGCAACGGAGACCGAAGTATTACATAACAAACACACATTTTTATCTTTAACTTCTGTAAAAAAGAATTGTTCTTCCCATTCCGAATGAAAGTGGTAAGTCTTTACCTTCTTACAACTGCTTGCCATAATATTATTTTTTGTTGTTCTCTACTAACCCAACCGCTGGACGTTGGTTACGCGTTCAGTTTTAAATTAAGCGCAATGTCGCCGCGCCGTGCGTATTTATCCCGTTCAAAGCAATCCTGATCGTTCTCGAACACTAACGCGCTGGTCCGGCTGGTCGGTTCTAGCCGATTCTAGCTTGATGGCGTCAGCGGCAGATCGCTCACCGCAACGTTGCCGCTGTTTATGTTTAATATTATGACAATTAGATTTTTTTGTGGAATTTTCGGAAGCTTCTCTGATTTTTGCAGTTTGTATTTTTTAAATTAAAATCGTTGTGAGAGTTGCCAGAATTGCTACCGGTAGCTCGCGATCGACAGGTTGGCGACCACTGATGTAATAATAATAATAAATAAATAAATAAATATGGTTTTATTGGCATGTGAAAATTACAAAATTAAAATAGTATAATTTATTAAAAATAATTAGCCAAAAGGCAAAGTTCAGCTTTCAGATTTGCATAAGCAAATATAGAAGCTGCTCTTCCACTCAACCTCAATAAAAAAAAAATGGAAAAAGAAAAACTAATACTAAAATTATATCTAAAATAATAGGTATTAACTTAAAATACATATAATCTTAACTAGGGTGTTACAAAACTTGGCATAGTATAACAAACAAAAATAATGAAAAACAATTTATATTAGGTGAGAAATTGCTAATAGAAGAACGGAAAAACGTGTATAATGAAATTATGCTATATAATAAAATTATCCTGTCGTATTACTTAATGATATTGCGCAGTTTGCCATTTAAAAAGTCTTCTTTTAATGTATGTTTCAATTTACCAAGAGAAAATTTAGAGTAGCTAAGCGGTAATCCATTTAGAAGCCAGGAAATATAATATGAAAAAGATCCTTGATATAAGGTTGTTTTGTGTATAGGCGGCGTGAGTTTAGATTTAAAACGAATGTTAAGGTTGTGGACGTCAGTGCGGAATTGAATTTTATTACATAAGTAAGCAGGTGTTAGAGTTACCATAATCTTGCGAAACATTGAGCATGCATGCAATGTTCTTCTTTCCGCCATATTAAGCCAACCCAGTTCCTTTAAGTGTTGACTAGTATGATCACGTCTGTAAAGTCCACAAATAAAACGTACACACGAATTTTGTATCTTTTGTAAGCGAGTTTTATCAACACCTAACAAACTTGGTCCATAGACCACATCGCCATAATTGGCGTGAGATAGGACAAGAGAATCACATAACATGGCTTTAGTTCGTTTATTCAATATGTTATTTTTTGCATATAGGAGTTTTAAACTACTATAGGATTTTCTTACAATATTTGTCACATGAGACGAGAAGCGAAGTGAATTATCTATATGAATACCTAGATTCTTAACACATGAAAGAAGCGGCAGTTGTTGACCATCCAAGCTAATGTTCACATAATTAATAATCTTTTTTCTAGCTGTAGGACGTCCAAATAACTGGACTACGGATTTAGTTGGATTTATACTTAAACAATATTTGTCAGAAAGTCTAGCAAGAGAGATGAGGTCAGCATTAATTTTTACGCAAGCTTCTTGAATATTTTCCTTTTCAAAGGAAAGGTATAGTTGAGTGTCGTCTGCATAAGTATGAGATGCACAGTATTTTAAAGCAAGTGGCAGCTGTGATGTATAGATGACAAAAAGAAGAGGTCCTAAAATTGAGCCCTGAGGAACCCCAGAGCAGATGTTTAAAAATTCAGAAGTTGTTTTATTTAACACGGTGGCTTGAGTTCGCTCATCCAAATAACTACTCATTAAGGCGGTAGTTTTTCTTGAAAATCCAAGATAATGCACGATCGCTAGTAGGAGTTTGTGGTTAATAAGATCGAATGCTTTTGAATAATCGAGAAGGACTAAGATAGTCAATAAATTATCATCGCAGGCTTTATGGATATCATCAGTGACTTTTAGAAGTGATGTAGTGCAACTATATCCTTTTCTAAAACCAGACTGATAAGATGGAAGCAGGGAAAACTCATCCAAGTAATGTCTAATTTGCAGATCAATTAGTTTTTCAAACACTTTAGAAAGGCAACATAGAATACTTATCGGCCGAAGATCTGAGTATGCCTCAGGTGAATATTTCTTTGCTATAGGTATAATAAAAGACTTTTTCCATAGTCGGGGATAGGTACTCTTTTCGATTATGACATTAAATATGTAAGTTACAAAAGAAATGATAAAAGGACAAGAATATAATAACATTTTAATGCTTATTTCATCAGCTCCAACTGCTTGAGATTTAATTGACAATAGTTGTTTGTATACATTTTCTTCTGTTACAGGATTTATTATTAAGCTATCAACATTATTTTTGGTGGAGTTCCTAAAGAACTGTAACATTTGATCATCAGGTACTTTGTTGGACTGTGTAATATTCGTGAAGTATTCATTGATTTCCTTCACATTAGATATACTCTCAGGAATTTCAATAGTTTGTCTATTATAAACGTCAAGTTTTTTCAGCTGTTTCCAGATGTTATTTTTACTTTGTGTTCTAATTTGAAATTCGAAATAGGCTTTTTTTTCCAATTTTATTGTCCTGTTCGTAAGATTTGATAAATACTTTCGAAATAATTCATTGGGTACTTCACGTATTCCTGTATCCTCCAAGGCCTGTAACATCTGAGTATGACACACAGTATCGAAGGCCTTAGCAAGGTCCAAAAATACACATAAAGTTGGGTTACTTTTCTCTAAAAACGTTGAGATGTTATCTACAAGTTCTCCTATGGCATCATTAGTTGATAAACCTTCTTTAAATCCGAATTGTTTTTCAGAAATTACCTTATTATTTACTAAAAATTTAACATCTCCGTTTTTTAAGGCTTTTTCAAATATTTTACCAAGAGATGTTATGACTGAGATTGGTCTATAGTTGTTTAATTTTTTGTTATCGCCTTTTTTATGTACCGGCGTAATAACTGCTATTTTAAATTCTTAAGGTACTGTACTTGTAATAAAAATTCTATTTATGATATGACTCATAGGGTTTGATATTATTTGAGGTTTTTCTAAGTACTTCTAATTTTATATTATCATATCCTGGAATTTTTTTAAGTTTTAGTGATTTAATTATTGTTATTATTTCTTTTTAATTCACAGGTAATAAAAATAATGAATTTTGATTTTTTTCTCTAAGTGGTGGTGGTGGTGTATTAGGCTTTTTAATTTGTTTTGCATATGATTTAGCAACATTAATAAAAAAACTTATTAAAAGCTTCTGCAATGCTCAAGGGGGTATTACAGATTACATTGTTTGTGATTATTTCTTTGGGATCTTCCTTTCTGTCATTTACACAAATGTTTTTGACTACATTTCATACATTTTTTGTAGTATTTCTGTTTTTATTTATTTGGTTTTTATAGTAATTGTATTTAGCTTTTTTTATGAATTTGTCTAAGTAATTTCAATGGGTAAAAAAAAATTTTTAACTTATAGCGTTTTCTATTCATCAATATTTTGTTGTTTATTGTTTTTTATAGAAACATTCGTAAAGATTTCAAATGTTTGATGTGTTAATTTCCTCCATTTTTTCTCATCTCTAATATTTTTTATACTATTTCTTAATCTGCATCTGAATTCTATTGTATCCAAAGACTTAACTCACTATAAAAAAAGCAAATTATTATAACTTACATACCTACTAAATCAAAATACTCATTTAACACATTTTTTATTAAAAATATCTTCTTCTTACGAACTGTTAACTAAATATACTTATTTTTATTACATTTTCGAGTTTCTCATGTTTTATTGACCATAAATCTGGTTTCACGTAAATAGTAATAACAGTAAAATACTTATAAAACTTTCTCTAATCACTACCACATATCACAAATGTCTTCTGTACTTATTTTTGTTTAATCGCTAACCTAACCAAAGGTCAAGAGGTAAATTTGACAATTAAAATACATACACCTTTTAGAGAAGTAACTAACTACATACATATCGTAGGTAGAAATGGTAATATTCTAAAAAGGTTATGGGGAATAAGGTTTTAGTTGAAAGAAAGTGTCTTTTATAATAATAAATATTTAATTTAAGTATTTACTTAGTGCAACAATCTCTGGAAAAGTTGAGGAGGCGATTATAGAGAGTCCATTCAATAGATTTTTTTTTTATAATAATTGACGAATTAAATCAATATTTTAATAAATTTATTACAAGAGTAAGTGATTCTTGGTACTATAGTTGAATAGGGAAATAATAGTCTATAATATAATGCTGTCATTGCACCAAAGTTAACAGAACTTTTCAGAGGTTATGAGACTAGGGGACTTTTTCAATGATGAGCATATATTGCAAATGCATATACGAGTATATGGCAACTCTGCTACTACTTTTTAAACCCTTAAATTTTGTTAAAATATAATTGGTTATCTGTAACATTTTAAATATTTAAATAAACTACAAAATTTCTTGTAGTGTACATTATTTTTTTAAATAACTTTTGATTTTTAATTTGACTTTATTAAATCAAAAACTGAGAACTTTTCAAAAGGTACAAAAATTGACATCTTTCACACGAGAGTGAAAAATAATTTTCGTACAAGTGATTTTTTCTACGACCAAAATTTTAGAACTGGCTGGCTACATCTATAGTCTATTGTTATGTATGAGAGAGTATTAAAATAATAAAGCGTTCGTAATCCATAGGCGTAGCACTTCTTTTAGTAGACAGTTAAAATATTTTTTGAAGTTATTCTTCGAGTATACACTTATATTTTCACCTAATTAACCTGCTTATAACTTCTAAACAGCTGAAGGTAAAAAAGTGCAATTTTTTCTAAAATGTTTTATTTTTCCACAAGGTATGTTAAAAACATTGTGTCAAACGGGTTATGTAGGTATAAGGGTTTAAACTTTGACTTTTAAACAACGTTACGTTCATAAATAATCATTTTAATATAAAAACTACTTCTTATCTACATATCCAAATCAGAATCGAAATCAGAAGATGAACTGTCGCAACCAATATTTACAATGAGTGGCTCGATCATTTCATCAGTAATATTGTCCAACTTCCACATTTTCTCTTCTTCTTTAATCGTATGATTTACTGCCTTTTCCCAGTTTTCAGGCTTCACATTATTTACAGCCTCCAAAAACAACTGTTTAACATCACTCATTTTAAAAGAATTATTTTTTCTTGAAACTTCTCCCTTTATCTGTGCCCATATCAGTTCAATCGGGTTTAGTTCGCAATGATATGGCGGTGATCTAACCACCGTCATCCCACGATTTTTTGCAATTTCATCAATTTCATATTTTTTGAATTTCTCTTTATGAAAGGAACACAAATGATACAGTTCTTTTCTCACAGAACCGGGATGGAACTTAATATTCTTTGAATTTAGCCAATTCTGTAAATCTTTTTTTAACCACTTGGTTGTGGGCATTTTTTCTATAAGTCTCGAGTGATAACTTGCATTATCTATTACTATTATACAGTTCTGAGGAAGAAGATTTATAATTTGTTCGAACCACTCTTTAAAGACATCAGCATTCATGTCCTCATGGTAGTCACCGGTACGAGTAGATTCAAAAGTCAATAAACCACCTTTAACAAAACCGTTTGAACTACCGATGTGTACTATTATTAGTCTGCGCCCCTTTCCTGATGGTGGATTTAAACCAGTAGATAAATTATTTAAAAAAGCCTGTCTTCGACTTGTAACAGTTTCATCTTGCCAAAATTTATTTGGTTTATGTCCCTCGTTGATCCATGTTTCATCTAAATAAAATATATTTCTTCTTTGGTTTCTCATTTCTTTTATAGTCCTTAGGTAATTTCTTCTCCATACTACAATATCGCTTCTTTCTATTAAAATAGACTTTCTGGAATGCTTTTTCCATAGAAAACCTATTTCTTTTAAAAGTTTCCATAGTGTGCTTCGACTCATTTTAGGGTAATCCTTATCATCTCGAACCGTGGCAAGAACTTTGTCTACTGTCGGAAATTCTTTTCTACAGAAGAACGCATGCACTTTCCTTCGAAGTCTTTCTTTCAAAAGATTTTCTAATTGAAATTTTGGTTTTCCTGGAGCTTTACATGCTGTTTGAAACTCACCACATTTCTCTTCTTTAACAACTCTGTAAATCGTAGATTTCCCAACACCAAGCGTAATACTAACTAATTCCACTGTGTCATCAACACTTTTACATAAATGTTTGTCTGTAAATGATTTAAAACCATTAAATATTAATGTTTTTTCATTAACTGTTAAAGGACCGATTTTTTATCGTTTATGCGGCCCTTCCAAATTTTCCATGATCACACTAGAATTCACACTGCACCTTGCAAGTTGCAACTAAACGACATTTAGTAAACTGTCCAGAATACACAACTTGGACCTCCTTACTAAATGGAAAACCTATAATCGCATTTTCGGTGAAATTTGTTGGGAAGGTATTTATCTACTTATAATTCGATTACTGTAAGAAATTCTGGGAATTAAAATAAAACAAAATTGGCAAATAGGTACTTTTTGAAAATAATCTTGAGATACGGCTATGTAATCTTTAATACACAGGGCTTTTGGCCTGTCCAGACCTTTTTCTATTGTTCTGTACAGCTTATGTTTATAAAGGACCAATAAAAGACCCAAAACTTGTAATAGCTCAGGTACATTTATTACAATTTTAGGAAATATTTAGATTATTCTGTAAAAATATTAAAATGACCGTACTAAGTTTTGCATTAGAAATGCTGTTTTATTACTCTCTCATACATAAAAATAGACTATAATAAAGGTCGTTAAATATGGCGAAAAATAATAAATCTCAAATTGACTTCACTTCTTTTACTTTTAATGAATTATTTCATACATTTAAATAAAATTTTTGTATTTGAGAGGTTACTAAGTTTTACAAATTTATGTTGATTAATAAAAAAATAATTATTTTCCATTACGGATCTGCAAAACCCTAGGTTCAACCACGACCATTTTTGAAGTAAAGACAAATGTGTAAAATAAGCACGATGCATCCATTCATTTTGTAAACATGAAATAATTACTTCGATGTCAAGGACAGGGACAGGAAATTGGGGACATATGCAAAACGTATCAAGTAACTGAAATAACCTCTTAAGTAGAGAATTTCACAGAATTTTGGGTCTTGTTTTTAGGGGTACATCATTTGTCGGTCAAATTGTCAGAAGAGGTCCGAACAGTCATTATGAGGCCTTAAATCACGTGTATGAATATGGTTTCCGCTAGAACTGAATTTATGATCGTCTAATTTTAATGGCTTAATTTCAGTGCCGTGTATACAGGGTGTCATATTCAAAACCTTGCATTGGGTATAGATTTGAAGGTTATAATGTTAATAGTGTGAAATTTTGTTTCAACAGAATGGAAGGGGAAGCAGTTTAGTAGTGACAGCGTTTCCTGAATTGTCTCTTAAGCAGGCTAGCTCTATTATGTGATACCACTAAACTGCAGAAACTAGACCAGGAACTGTAGAGAGGTTTCTATTGGATAATTTTTCGTACTTAAATAGTAATCTATCAATAATTTAGTTGGGTTCTTTCTAATTAACACTGTTGTTCTTAAAGTAGCAATAAAAAACAATATATCCTACTTACAGTTGATACAGATGACATTGAATAAACGTATCACGTCATATTCAATTTTTTATATTAGTTTTTTTTTAAAATCGATATTTAAAATGGCTACCGCAGGCGATAAATTTTTGATAAAAAAAACCTAAACCGGGCGTATTTTTGTGACACTGTTTTGTCGACTGAAAAGAGAATAAAATCCGCAGTCATGGGTGGAAAGGAGATAACCAAATACAAAGAGATTATATACGCACAAATACCTGCTTTCTGTTGACAATAGGAAAAAGTTCTGATTCGGTATTTGTTATTTCACATGAAGAAGTGAATTCTTTCTTTCTTACCTGGCAGATTTATTTTCGAATTTTTATGGAAAGTCATGCTTTGGTTCGTTTCGAAAAATAAGAATTTAAAAAGTAAATAAAGGGACGATATATCGGTTTTGGTAGGATTTTGTTTTATGAGTAGGCATTCGTATTTAGGTATCTAAGAAGATGATCACTAACGTTTGTAAAATAAAAACTAGGTGGCGTATGCATTTCTAAAAATTTATTTGTTCTTTGAAAAATAAATACTCTACAAGGGAGTTTTATTAATATTACAATTTAATAAAAATTTAATAAATGAGTAATATTGATTAATTAAGGTTGAAATCCTAAAAACCCAAAGTTTTACTTAATAATATACAATACTGCTTTGCACTAATAAACGGTTTCACTCTCTTGAGCCTTTTTATCAGGCTGCAAATCAATTAACAACTCCAAGACATCGACCTATTAAACAAAAAATGAGGAATGGCAAACATAAATTTCGAATGCCATTTTTTTTATTATTTTGAATAACTTAACTAAAACAAAAAATATATTTTGCATTTTTCATTAATTTTCAATGTTTTTCTATCGGGCCTGCCACTTATCTCAGTCTCTGTTCGATGGCATTACAGACCATTTCGAAAGTTCTAAGCCCGAAATTCCAACAGTATATTACACCAACTAAATATCCGAATTATTCCGCTTTTTTATTCATCTTTAATCTGATTAATCAACGAAATTTAAACTGCTAGTATTTCAAATTCAAACCAGTTTCAAACTGGTCAACGGCTAGGTATTATTCTGGGACAACAAAATGTACCGATGGTGGTGCTCATTAGACGATATTTTTTTTTTTAAATCCATAGGTATTGGAATGGTGGGTGCAAGTTAAAAGAATTTATTGTCTATTCCTAGCAAAATATTGACAAAGGGTATTAGACCTACAAAAATCGATGGCAAGAGGTACAGTCGCCAAATTTAAAGTAAATAAAGGTATGAGTAATCGTATAAATCGAGTAAAAAAATTTGTTAGGCATGTTTTGTTTCTCTTATGATGTGCCAAAATTGCTACATTCTAAACTGTAATATTGAAATGACACATCATATTAAATATTTAATGGTATATAAGCTATTCTAACAATCATACGGAGACAATTAAATTGGAAAAATTTGATTGGAGTGGTCAGTAAAAAAAAGGTCCTGGGCCCTCAGCTAATATATTTTTGTACAAACCATGTCCCTTCCAAAGATATGTGTTCTAAAAAAGACAGGTGGCAACTCTACTTGCAATATGTTTACAGTTTTTTTGGTCAGATTTTATTTTATGCATAATATTTTACCATTAGTTATAAAACTAATTGTTTCTATTAACATAACAAACAAATACATAACCTTACAATTTCAAATTTTCTAAATTTCTCAACTATTTTAACAATTAAACAACACTGCAAGGCAGGGACGTCATAAATGATCTCTGACGTGCATCGGTATTTATTTTAAAATACTATGTTCTAAATACTAAATACTCGGGAATTAATAAAATTTCATCCCTAATGTTATACATTTTATCTACTTTTATCAAAGTATCTATAGTCATCCTCCTTTAAATCTATCTATCTAACAATCAGTTATGAATTTAGAAAAAATAAATTTTCTGAGGATGCTTTATTAGTTTTAACAGAAAAAAATAGCAATGCTCTTGTCAAAAGTAAAAAATGTGTACTTCATATCTTTTTTGATTTTCTAGTAATTCTTCTATCATTAAGTCTATGATTTGGATCGTAAAACACCATTTAAAGATGCGTTTAAATAACCAGTGTAAACTTAGTGAACAATTTTTAGCGATTAATTTTCCTCGTCTTTATCTGTAACCGAACCAGGTATACTAACCCCAGTCTCACAAAACCATAGTAGCAAGTCCCTGAAACCACCCACGTTTGACGGTCAGACAACATGGGAAACATATCGACTTCAATTTGAAGTTGCAGCTAGAGCTAATGGTTGGGCCGAGATAGAGATGGCGGCTTCATTGATAGTTTCACTGCGAGGTCAGGCAGCAACCGTTTTACAATTACTTCCCCAAGAAGAACCCAGTTATTTATCTCTCGTCCAAGCTTTGGAGACAAGATTTTGAAGCATTTGAAATAGGTATTCCAAAGCCAGCTAAAAGTTCGTAGTCAGAAACACAATGAGAATCTACAAGAATTTGAAGCCGATATTAAAAGTTTGCTGCATCTGGCCTATCCACAGGCACCTAAAGATTTCTTAGAACAAATCGACATACAAGCATTCATTGATGGACTACAGGACGTGGAAATGCAGCAGCCTCTTCGGCTACAACACCACAAGACATTGAGTGAGACACTTATTGCAAGCAGGAATACGAAGCAGCAACAAGAAGTATATCTAGATCTTCTCGCGCAAACTTGAGAGAAATTCTATTTCAAGAAAATAAAGAGGCCACTACTTATACTATTCATCACCCGACCCTCTCACAAATCTTAAATATCCTGCAAAGTATGCAACGAAATAGCCAAAATGAAAGCAGCAGATGCATCAATTGTGGAAGAATTGGACACCTTCAAAGAACTTGTTGAAGCAGGACTCGTTCTATAAATCGAGAATCGGGGAGTGATACCAGAAATTCACCTGGATCAACCTCCCAAAGCCCGTCACGAAGTCCATCAAGAAATAATTACAGCAGATATGCCTCCCGGAGAAGCTGGTCACCCACACCTAGCTGGCTTTCTAGCAATAGTCAGGGAAACGAATGGATGTCGATACTACGGGGCAGGCGGCGGCTGTAACAGAGGGCCCCAAAATTCGCAATTACACCTTAAATAAAAACGAACAAAATCTATTTGTCAAGCGGTATATCGATAACCAGAAAAGCACCTTCGTCCTTGATACTGGTGCAACCAAGTCTTTCACTCGAACAGGGGCCCTGCATCGAAAACCACGACCAACTTAAAGAAGTTTAGTTCTGGAAACAGCTACAGGGCATACTACTCCTGTTCTAGACGAGATATCAGCAATCGTACAGATTGGTAATACCCAGATAGAACACTTATTTCTGGTGGCCGATATTAAGGATCAGTGTGTCCTTGATATGGACATTATACAAAATAAGTTTATTATCGACCTTCAAAACAAGATCTTGTTAATTGGAAACGAGGAAATTGTCCTAAATTCGGAAGAAAAGACTCAATCGATAAAGGTCCTAGTGGAAGAATACATAGAAGTACCCCCAAATTCTGAAGCTGCCGTCTCGACGAGACTTAGCGAGAAATCACACGGCTTGCATGTGGGTATTGTGAAAAGTGAAGAATCTGTGAGTGACGGAATTCTGGTAGCTAGATGTCTCGTTAACGTTAATCAACTAATTCCAGTAAGGGTTGCCAATTTATCGACGAGACCATTTAAACTAAAGAAAGGACAAGTAATAGGGCTCTGTACACCGGTGGAAAACATAATCAAGTGCGAAGACCGTTCCACGGGAAAAGCCACCACAAGTAACTCAGTTGACGCCAGCTTTGTAAAACAGCTAGTTAAAAATTGTAACCACCTGACAGCTGAAGAATTTATCAATACCAATTGTGACATTTTCGAGAAAGGAAAATCTACGGGGCGTACCAGTCTTGTTCAGCATAGAATTTATACAGGCGATGCAAGGCCAATACGACAAGCACCTAGAAGACTCCCATTTGCTAAATAAAAAGAAGTAACAAATATGATACAGGACATGATGGATGCAAATATGATTGAAGAAGCTTCTGGTCCCTGGTGTTCACCTGTGGTCCTAGTAACTAAGAAAGACTGATCTACTCATTTCTGTGTAGACTATAGAAGATTAAATCAGATAACGCAGAAAGACAGCTATCCACTTCCCCGAATAGATGACACACTAAACACTTTATCAGGTGCAAAATGGTTTTCCACGCTAGACTTGTGGAGTATGTAGAGTGGATACTGGCAGCGGATTATACAGATTTCAGGTTCTCCCGTTTGGTCTCTGTAATGCCCCACCTACTTTTGAACGTCTCTTTAACAATTATTAAAAGTGTTATATTTTCCTATCTTACGCTAGAAAATATTTATGGTTTTATGTCTACAAACCGATATATTTGATTGCGACTATTTTCTCTTCTGTATCCTACCAAGTTTAAAATAGTAAAGTGGTATATTGTTAAATTAATTATTTTATTTGCAAATCTTAATGGTAGTTGCCTGCAGTTTTTTGAATTCCTCCTACAATAATTACGACGCCGCTGACAGTTCGGCAATTTTCGGAAAATTAGTCGCTAAAAATTGTTTGCTAAGTTCACACCGGTGTTTAAACAACCCTTTAGTAATTATTATTTTAAAAGACCAGTAGGAATCTAAACTGTTAAAAATCTGAATTGACCCCGAAACTTTTTTCGAATGTCCGGCTTGACTATCTTTTCATGTGAACGCTATAGAAGAGCAATAAATTTTATTTCATAAAATATGCTTGTTTTAACATCGGAACAATTAGAATAAATTAATTTCGAATATTTAGGTTACGTACCATGGTACCTCAGCAGCCATTTCTTTTTATAATTAACGGTGTTTTGTTCAATAGGATAAATAGTTACATATTATTTTGTAAGTTATTATTTTCGAAATAATAATAATAATAATAAAATATTAATGTACAACGTTAAAAAACATTTTGACAAAAGGTGAAAGAAGATAGAGAATCTTCAGAACATAGAGAAGAACTGTATGATAACAAAACAAATTGAATTTAATATAAACAGTTTCGACATATTGAGCATTCTAAAAATAATTAATCATAAAAATCAAAATGAATTTTTGTTTTCTAAAATAATATCAATCATATTTATTCGTATTCTCCTAGTTTACTGAGTCAAAAGCTCTATTAAAATCAATAAACTTGCTTATATCTTATCGATTAGTTAAACCATTTGCTACAACTATCAAACTATCAAATTCACTACATGAAAGATCAATATAAATCTCTTTTATCTCTAAAAATCTGCATAAGATTCTGGAATTTTTTTATTTAAAGTTTTTTTAATCAAATTAAATTGAACTTTGGCAACTCGGATTTGTAATTATTATTTTGTCTATCAATTATTATTATTTAATTCTTCTATCGAATATGATTGTTTGCTACTCTAAATAGGGTAACTCATCTCTAATTGTCACTTTTTAGAATTATCTTTAGTTTTGTTCCTAAAGTGACGCTGGTAAACAAAGAGCAACATAGAATATGAGTCTAGTGACCTGAGTTGTCGCATAGTCGATGAATCTATATAAAAAAAACTAAAATTATATCAATAACAAAAATAAAAATTAAGCCGATCAGATTTATTAAAATTTTTATTTAAATTACAAATAAGCATTGAAGGGTGAGGTATAAATAAAATATCTACCTTTTAAACATATACTACGTTATGGAAATTAAATTACTGCACTCTTCTTTAGACTATAGTCTTTATTTTGCTCCAAAAATTAATGTTCTTGTTCAAATTTGCCCTGGTACGTCCTTCCACGCACTTTCTTACCAACGAAAAAAAATCCAAGAGAAATGCGAGTTCCAAGTTTTTCCAAATTAATAACCCGACATAAAGCGTGGAATAAATTTTAAATAGTTATTATTATTATAGAGTATTTTAGTTATTTCGTGACTTATTCGAAAGCAAAACGTGCATTGTAAAATGGCGCGGTCATGCGATCCTATTTGATTACGTAAAATTATTGTGCTATGCCTTCGTGTGTAACAGGGAGAATGCTTTACTTGGAAAAGGGTGATTTTTAACTATGCCGGAGGTAGTTAAAGTTAAGATAATTACTTTTTTTTAAGAAATAATAAGTTGTAAGGTTACTTACTCACTCACTGCGGAAAATGAAGAAATTTACAAGCTTGTGTAGGTTATGGTATATGAGTTAGACATCTCGCTATAATAATAAAAAATTATTTAGACCTCAAAAAAAGTATAATATTAAAATGTATTGACAATTTTCTTCGTCAGTACTTGTCGTCGCCTTGTATATTATTATTATTATTATTTTTTTTCTTTTTTCGTTTTCATAAAAACTCCATGACCACGGTCGTCAAGGCTCGACCAATCAGGGCACACCTCAAAAGACGTCGAGCCGATACATCTACCTAAGGCTTAACAACGTTATGACCATGACATCAGTTACGACATCGACGCTTGACCAACATCAAATACAAACGACTTAAAAACTTTAAAATAAAATGACAAATATGTTAAAACTAAAAAAGGTAAGGTTATGTGGGGAACCTCTAAGATGATGTCGCTACAGCTTGTTCAAGAGATATGGATTTGTGCCTGAAATGACATAGATCGGATCAAATTCACTTTTGGGGGTTCAATTTCGTAGGGCTTATTTTGTCATTTATTTAGGGATTTCTAACCATTTTTCACCCTATAAATATATTTATCTCTTGATAGTGTTAAAACTAAAGTCAAATGATAACTCTCTAAAATATGTCTGTTCATGTAATGACAGTATCAAAAATATTTTTACAAAATTTTTCAAAATAATTAAAAATTGGCATCATCTTCATGTTTCTTAAAATAACGATGACCTTGTACTGTCGAAATTCAACGACCTCATGGATTAAATGAAGAATCAAAATCAGTAGCATGTACAGACATCATCAACTCATCCTTTCTCCTTTCATTAGTAGTTTTTAAAACGACCAATTATGATTTTCATTACCCGAAATTCCATAGACATAAAATCTAAAAATGAGTCGTTTTTATGACTGCCATATATCTTTAAAAAAAGCCAGTTTCCAAACTCAAATGGTAATTATAATATTTAATTAAAAGTAAGAAGAAACCTTAATTGCCCAATACATATCATATGCTCGTTTTCGATTAAATATAATTTTTCATGGATTTAAAAAAAAACGGAGATGAATACTGTTTCGAAACTCGGACATCTAGAATAACTTAACGGAAGCCGTAGTCGTAGCTGCAACCTTACCTTTATTTGTATAAGTAATTTGTAATCGCTATAATATATTCAATTTTTTAAAAGCCTGATATACCTATGTTTCATATATGTAATGAATGGAGCAGAAAACGAAAAAAACTACTTTTCATACTATTTTAAATTAACGGGCTTTTAATTTGTTATATTTATATTATTATTAGTGGATAAGATATTATGGGGAGTTTTTCTATATTATTTTTAAAAAATTTCTAGTTTTTTATATTATTTTTCAACATATTTTCAATATTCGTTTCTTATTCGTTCCCAACCTTTCTTATTACATTCTTCTGCTAATGGTTATTTCACCTTTTTATTAATGAATGAATGTTTATTATTATGAATCAATTAGTTTACAAATATAATTTAAAAATATACATACATAAAAAAACATATAATAAACAATAAATCACAAAAGCCATATTGACATGTCCTGTACGTGACTATGAGAAGTATAATTGTATTAGTATTAGTATTGTAAGTTAAAATTTAAAAACGTTAAAAACATAAAATTATAAAATTAATTAAAATGCAAAAACATTAAAAATATAAAAAACATGTTGGAAAATATCTTATAAGAACATAGAATCGATCCATAAAATTATAAAAATCTAATGTACAAGTGGGTAAGTGTTTGTATAAATGATATTATTTTATTCAATTAAGTCATGTATTTCTTTAAGCATACTTTTAAAAGTTTTTAAGTTGTCTTTGGATATTGTCAGGTAAGCTATTAAATAATTTGGTTGCCAAGTACAGATAACTCTTTTGTCCTTTCATTGATTATGTTTTAATTTTATATTCATTGTGGATTTATTTATGGTATTTTGAATAATTTTTATTCATTAATTTTTTGTTATCAATTTGTTTAATGAAATTATTTTTAGTTTTATTTTTATTGTTTGTATTTATATATTATTTTTCAAAAATAATTTGCATCATTGTTGTATAATGTTTAGTAATGGAAGTTGCAATATAGTCATGGGTATTATCATATAATAATTATTACGTTTTGTATGTATAAACATGTGGTCTAAACAAGTTTTGGAATCCTTTTTCACTCTGGTAGGTGTATTTATTGCTGACATATATCAATATCCATATTCACTTAAAATATCTAGATAATTTTTACATTCCCTTGTATTCTCTAGTAAGTCAATACGAACAAGTCATAATTGCATTTTTCATTCTGTGATTCTAAAAATTTATTTATAATTTATTTTGGTTCTAAGTAGATTAATGTTATTTATTTGTGTTGTCTGATGAGATATATAGGTATTGTTAATTTTTTACAAATACTACCACACCATCATTTTGATTGTAAGTTCCATAATTATATATGGTTTTGTATCCTAAAATCGTGTTTTCCTTATTGCGCTTCCATATGATTTGCAAAAAAAAATAGAAATATAGCTTACTTATTTATACTTTTTTTTTTTTTAACTGAATTGTCATAAATTCTTTTCAGCTGAACCTCGTATAATAAAACTACAAAACGCTTTTATTATCGATTGTTATAGCAATCATATCCCCGCACTAAAATATTTAGGTACCTCACCTTTTAACAATCTTATAATCAATCAAAAGCTTTCAACACTTAGCACTTAAAAAAAGAATAATTAAAAAAATCTAATACTCATCCCATGTACATCATAAAGGTATTATCTCCAACTTGAGAGATTCTACGAGGTGGTACTTTCTTTTACATACGTGCACGGCTGAATTGATTGTAATTACAAAAAAGCTTTTAAAGAATAAAGTAACTCCGTTAACGATAACGATGTAAAGGTTGAAAGTTACAAGTTGGGCGTATAAAACAGCATTTACCAACGGAGGAAGAGTCTATATGGTTTATCTAAACAAAATTTACAGTGTAGGTGTATATTTTATTGCTATTATTGTTTTTAATATCAGTTAATCACAAAAAACATGGCAAATATTCAAAAAAGGATTAAAGAGGAATAACAACGTAAAAAATAACATAGGATAAAGAAATAAAAAGTTACCTAAAATGTAAAAATATGGCGAATATAAAATACAGAGGAACAAATAAAATATCCTGTGATGAAAGAAAAGAAAAAAACAGCAAGCCAAATCAAAAACTATAATATAAAACATTGAATAAATTGAGACGTGAAGAAATATTTCAAGAAGTGAAGCAAATTGAAGACAATCAAGGAGTAGTTCTGACAAATGGACAGTGCTTACCAGATTCGTGCTTACCAGTGATTGTATTAGTAACAAAGCAGAGCATTATTCGGTTTAATGTTACACGTGAGCTTAGTGTAATTAAGTTATCAATCCCAAAGGTATACTAACCTTAGTTAAGTTAGTTTATAATAAAATTACCTATTGGTTAACTTTTGATCAGATTATAATATTTATAAACACGTCTATGTAGTGTTTTTCATTAAAAAGACACATCCTATTCATTGAATTATATAAACCTTTATTTGACCTGTTTTTCTATCCATCCAGTTTTTCAGATCTGGAATAAATATGTTTGTCCATTTGCTCTTTTCGTTTTCTTGCTATTCTTTAAGTTACATCTGTCTAATTTTCTTGCCCTTTCATCTTTCCTATCTGGTTCCCGTTTTCTGTTTTCCTCCTTCACCCTCTTTTCCCTTCACTCCATTCACCCCCTTGTTTTTTCTCGTGTTCATATTTTCTACTTTTTATTTTTCTCCTGTTTCCCTGTGTTTACCTGTTCCCTTTTTCACCAGATCACTAAAAATAATAGAAGAAAAAATTATGGTCACGTTAGCCATAGCTAGGGTTGCCAGATGTCACGCTTTTGGCGTCTTTGCTACGCTTTTTGACTTGCTTGTATTCGCAACGCCACAGTACGAAAATGCCACGCATTTGACAAAAATGCCACTCTTTTTAATTTAAAGCCGTAGATTTATACAAAATAGACCCTACGGGTAAAGGACCTTCGTTTACGAAAAATATAAGCTGAGGACCTTTTTTTTAGAAATTTCACAAAAAATGGACCTGATTATATACAAATGCTTGGTATTTAAACTTAATGCTTTGTCGTCACGGTTGTCATAATATTATGTTTAGGTTCTATGACTAGAATATTCTATATCCTGATCCTTTTGCTCTTAGAGCCGCCATTGTAGGATGTGTTCGACTAACAGGGCTTCTACCTGATTACGCAAACTTCTAATATTAAAAACTTCCGCTTTAAACAGCGCCACCTTTTGATTTTCTATCGAATAATCCTCGTACAAAATCGCTAAGTAATTTAAACCGGAAATAGCAATCAAATCATTTTAATAAATTATATCTATAAATATCCACGCTTGATTTCTTTTTAAAAGCTTGCAACCAAAAAATAATCACATAACCAAGCAGGTACCAGTTCTTTTCTTTTCTTCTTTTTTTATTTGCTATACGTTCATCGCAATTTATTTGTTGGCTCTTTTCTCAGAATTCGGGTTAGTCGATGATTACACAAAACTGAAACTGCATTACTCGGATTGGGCATTTTGTGCTCTAACCCGTATCAGTGGCGTAGGCGTCACATTTAAAATAAATATATTATTTAAAGAACTAATGAGTTGACGCTTACTAGACTATTACTAAATAATAAATTCTTCAGTATATTTTTTCTGTGGAGAATATTTTACTACTATACTATAGACTTAGAAGCTAAACAAAATACCAATATTATTATTATTATTATTAATAATAATACACGCCAATTTAGGATCGTTTTTACCGACGTGAATATCAATACATTCATCAACGTTTAGTGGAATTAACCAGTCTGAACATCACTTTGGTTTAGAAGGAGCAACTGCTTTGGAAGTAAGGTACCAAGGATTGGCCATTGAGGCAATCCACTGACGACATATTTGATTTGAGAGAAACTATTACCAACTCTTGCCACTATCAACTAATTAAATAAAAATCAAGTTGTTTAGTTGCTTTACTAATAGTTTCTCGTCCAAATACAATTAAAAAAGATTTGATTGACTTGCTGTTATCCCAATTATAGCGGAAGATAGTGTGTAGAATTATTCATTTTCGTCAAATTAATGAAGGTATTCTACCTCTTTGAATGATTAATATGCTTCGTAAGAGGCCGTTAATAGAATACATATGCACAAGAAGGGGTAGATAGTGTGTATCACTATAAGGACAGTGTCCTTGATGCGAGGATAATTGTTGTTTTTAATGAGGGTTTCAAAAGTTTCACTGACCCATTCTAAATTGAGTATTCTCAGATAATGCCTCATTGTACGATTACTAACATTATTTTATTATATTAATTTATTTTATTCTTCTATTTTTTTGAAAGCTTCTTCTACAAATACAATTACATCATTTTTGTTACTTTTTATGAGCAATGTGTCGCAAAAAAAATAAAATAAGGAAATATTTACTGAAATTACTTTAATGTACAGGTACATTTTTCTTACTTGATAAGCCCAATAAAAAACCTGTTCGATACTTTTTTGATCAATTTCAACTGAATGTGATTGATTTGTTAGTACTTGTAAATTAAAAACGAAAAATAAGAAAATGTCCTATTTAACCCAGACGCATCGTACCGAACTTTTAATGATAATCGGATATGGGGACAGAAGTCGAACACAGGCTGAAGTCGCTTGTTTGTTTACTGAAGTTCATCCAGAATTCCCTTCAATTAATCGAAGTACGATTAGCAAAATTGAAACTCGATATCGGGAGTTGGGCCACGTAAGGGATGCTCCTTGACAAAAGCTTTTAAAAATCGACGAAGAAGCCCAGTTGAACATATTGGAAGTTGAAGAAAATCCTTTTACTCCAGCTAGGCAAATAGCTCGCGTTCATGGTGTCAGTCACACAAGCGTTTTAAAAATTCTTAAAGAAGCCAACAAGCACCCATTTAAGATGCAAAATCTGCACGAGCTTAACAAAGATGATCCTGATCGAATTATGTAAACGAATTATGGCTTCTATCGAAGGTGGACAAATTGCTTTGGAATGGTGCTTATTTCTGATGAAACTACGTTCACATTACATGGGCACGTCAATCGGCAGAACTGCCATTATTGGGCCGACGAAAATCCCCCTTAGATGCGTGAATGCCAAACCCAAAGGCCTCAAGAAACAAACGTCTTGGCTGGAATTATTAGGGATCGCATAGTAGGTCCTTTTTTTTTAAATGGAAACGAACCGGAGAAACATACCTTACTATGCTCCAAAAAGAACTGATTCCTACTTTAGTGAATTTGACTTATTTGACCAACGGATGTAGTTTCAACAAGATGGGGCACCACCACAGTTTACTCAAAATGTACGGACCTATCTGAACGAAGTGTTTCCAAATGGGTGGATTGGAAGAAGGGGCCCAATTGAGTGGCCAGCAAGATCAACCGATCTTCTTCATTAGATTTTTTTATAGGGATATCTAAAGAGTAAGATTTATGCCACTAAACCTAACAACAAAGAATCAGGGACGAAATTAGGCAAGTAACGTCGAAAGTGTTACAAAATGTTCGGAATGCTATTTATAATCGATTAGGATATTGTCAGCAACAAGGTGGAGAGCACTTTGAATATTTATTGCATTAAAGTAATTTCAGTAGATATTTCCTTATTTTCTACATTTGATTTCTTACCAGATAAATTGGTGTAGTGACGGTAGCTTTCCATTGCATTTGGTTTTTTAATTTTAATTATAATTTCAAAACTTGGATGATATAAATTTTCTTAATTCTTCTATATTGATAATTTTTTAGAAATGCTATTCATGCTTTTTCCCAATCGTTGCATTTTCATTGTTGAGACTGACATTGCAGTCTTCTGAATTATTTTTATTTCTTTTGTGCTTGATTCGTATTTTTTACAGCAAAACTCGTTCGAAAATGAATAAATATTATGAAATAAAGGAACAAAATATATAGAAACAAAAGTCTAACGTATTTAGCGAGAAATGTGTCCAGCATCTGTGCGTCGTACCATTTGCACTTACCCATGAATTTGGCACCCAAAACCGAGCCGACTTAGCACCATAACTCGAACGAAACAAAAAGTCTCAAGGACACATTTAGGTAACATTTTTTGTGGGTTAGTACACCTAATTTGAAACAGCAGGTGGCCTTTGATTTTCGACTTCTTCTATTTGACGCTCAGCTCATTTTTGCCCGGATCGTACCAGCGGTTCGAACCGCACTTTATTATCGAGTAAAAATCTTTTAAGTTTAATGATTTCGGGGTTTGAAATACAGTGGCGGTTGTCGTAGAATAGTAGGTACATTTTAAATATCACACAGGACACAAAAACGTCAGTTTATTTAATAAAATTATTTTTTCCATCATAACAACATGAGTCACTGTCTGTCATATTACCGAAAATATCTTTGATATTTCTAACTTTACGCACTTTAAATACACCTTTCGTTTTACCCCTACCTTTTTATTAAAGTTGGCATCACGGATACTATCCAGTACTCTATTTTGTTTCACCTTTTTGAAATTATAAATATTTAAATTTCCGTTTGACAAAAATACCAATTTGTTTTAATCAGATGCACGCTGTTATTGCTGTCTAATAAATTGGATACATTATTTTATGGGACGTATTTTAATTAACAACAGGATTTTGTTTACCAATAATTAAGCTTGCTGGGTACTCGATATTTTAGATGGACCCAATTTAGAAACATTAGATTGTTTTTTACGATGTAATTAAAATAAAAATTCCAGTATATTTTTCGTTTTTTGTATTTTTTCTCTTCATACTTGTGTTGTTCCTGATACACCAAACAGCATCCAAAATAAGAACCTTAATGTTTTTCCATTGGCCAATTCCTACTTAGCGATGCCAAAACTGACGGAAAAATGTTTCAAAATGGCGATTTAGAGTCGTACTTTGATTTGTTTGAAGTCAATAATTAACTAGACAGAATTTGTGCCTAATCACAGGCATTCTGACTGGTCATTGCCAAGTACGGAAGCATCTCCATATCATGGGGCTGGCAGAATCCGCACTCTGCAGAAGGTGTGAACAAGAAGATAAGACCATCGAGCATATCCTTTACGATTGCTTGACGCTCTCATTTATTAGATTTGTGTTCGGCGAGTATCGGCTAACACCGGCTGATATAAGAGAAGCACCTCTTGGCGACACTATAAAATACACAATACTAAATACCTCTGGAACCACATTAATTCTTTGAAACAAGATCATGGTATTTCCAATAGAATGTATTATAATGGTACAATTGCTGATAATGCTACGCATTTCTCCAGTATTTATAAGAAAGATATTGTAGATGAGCCAAACCTTCATTATAATGCTTTTAACCAGCCTGATATTCCCTTTATACAGTTTTCCTTAAGTGATGTTTATGATTGTATTAACTCTCTAAAAGATAAATTGAGTTATGGTCCAGATGGAATCCCTGCTTATTTTTTGAAAAAATGTAAATTCACTCTCTTTCCAAACCACTACAGTTTTTATTTAATTCCTCTTTGAAATTACAACAGTTTCCTGCAAAATGGCGTGATAGTTTTATTACTCCCATGTTTAAAAATGGTCAGAAAGATGACATAGTTAACTATCGCCCTGTAGTGTTACTTTCTGCAATACCTAAATTATTAGAATTATTGTTATATAAACCTTTGTCATGGCATTGCAAAAACATTTTGATTGAACAACAGCATATCATTTCTGCCTTCGAGAGGGGGTGTCAGGTTGACTCAATTTACACTGACTTCTCGAAGGCATTTGACACGGTGAACCATGATTTGCTTTTAAGGAAACTAGTGAAATTCGGGTTTCCAAACTACTTAATGAAATGGTTAGAAAGTTACCTGCAATCCAGGGTTTAATATGTCAAAGTTAAAAGTTTTACTTCGATTCCAATAAATGTAAGTTCAGGTGTCCCCCAGGGATCTAATTTGGGACCATTACTATTTAATATATTTATTAACGATGTGGCTTCAGGATTTAAATATTGTTCCTACTATTCGCCGATGACCTGAAATTATTCATGGAAATCTTAAACTTACCTGACTGTTTGAAGTTACATGATGATCTTGTACGACACTGTACGAATTCGGAATAACAAGATCTTTTAAAATCTGCAAAAATATACAGGGTATCTCCTTTAAATTAAAAAAGTTGAGGGTATTTCCGGTGAGACCGGAAGTACAGTAGTAATAAAAAATATGGTATCAGATGCGTTATGCGTCATTGTACTTGCCTGCAAAGTTTCATAAATATCGTCCTTTTTCGTTTTAAAGATATTTACTTGGTTCCATACTTTATCCTAACCCTGTATACGGAGAACCATTCTAACCTCGCGTCTGTAGCTTTACATTTACTCTATTAGAAGCATAGCGCTTCTACAAATCCTTCCAATTCACCTCTATCTGATGCTAAATACACTTCTTGATAATTCTCGCTTCCCCAATTATTAATTACTTTATTGCTTATTTCTAGCTATTAATTTTTATTATTTTTATTTCACTATTTCAGTTCCTTTTTTCCATAAGGTGTGTTTGCTTTTAATTTCCACGTTTTTGCTTAATTTTCTTTAGTTCACTTCCAAAATTATTCGTTATTCTCCTTCACTAGTAAATTTTCAAAATTTTTGGAATTTTTAGTGTACAAAAGATTACGTTTGGGTTAATTTTTTCAACATCAGTGCGTTTGATTTTCATATATTGTGTTTAAAGACAAAGTGACAAATCAATGAGTGTAAATTAGTGAAAACAGTATTGAGGCGAGAAGAGAAAATAAAAGAAAGAAAGAAAATCTACCTTGATCTTCCTGGATACAACAGATTACGCAAAAAGGAAAAAAATAGATAAAACCTATTAATGAAATAACCACCGACAGTAGGATTTGGTAGATGTGAGTGAACAAATTGGGAAGAGACAACTACAGTCTGTTTCAGATTAAAAATTTTATGAGTATTTCCAGGTAAGTACCCGAAAGTTTGACCTGTTCTTTGGGGAAATATCAACTGGTTAAATGAAATGAAAAATAATGTGCAACTTTTTACTTTCCTATCTGTATACAGATATAAGGAAAGTATAGGAATCATGATTTTTTTCGACCTCGAGTTTTCGACGGATTTTTACGTTTTGAGGTCCCCTGAATCCGTTTTGACTATTTTCGCGATGATGTCTGTGTGTGTGTGTGTGTGTGTGTGTGTGTGTGTGTGTGTGTGTGTGTGTGTGTGTGTGTGTGTGTGTGTGTGTGTCTGTGTGTCTGTGTGTGTGTGTGTGTGTGTGTGTGTGTGTGTGTGTGTGTGTGTGTGTGTGTGTGTGTGTGTGTGTGTGTGTGTGTGTGTGTGTCTGTATAACGCATAACTCATGAACCGATACACAGAAAAACACCAAATTTTAAACTTAAGCTTTGTTTCAGCGTCTAATGAGCTGATTAGATTTTGGGCAGAGTCGGAACATTTGGGGGGGTACTTTATAGGTGGTCATTTTTATATTTTATGGAATATATCTGTTATTTACGTTTGGAGAAGAAAATTCTTTAAATAAAAGTTACTTCTAATATTATTATCTATAATTTTTGTTCTATACAAAATTTTCCTAAAATGGTCCGTATTCGAGAAATTTGACAAAATGTAAAAAAAATATTTTTTTATTAAAATTGTTCAAATAAAAGTTGTTTGTAATATAATTCTCTATAATTTTTATTCTCTACATAATTTCTCTAAAATGGACCGTATTCGAGATATTTGAGAAAATGTGTAAATTTCGAATTTTGAAGAAAACTCAAAAACGGATAAAGAAAAAAACATTAAATTTTAAACTTAAGGTTTATTTCGGCCTGACGTGAAATGATTAGATTTTGGACAAAGTCGGAACATCTGGGGGGGTACTTTATGGGAGGCCGTTTTTATATTTTATGAAATATATCTGTTATTTATGTTTGGAGAGGAAAATTGTTCAAATAAAAGTTACTTCTAATATTATTATCTGTAATTTTTGTTTTATGTAAAAATTTCCTGAAATAGTCCGTATTCGAGAAATTTGACAAAATGTGCAAAATTCTGATTTTTATTATGAAAGTTTTTGAAATAAAAGTTGTTTGCGATATCGATCTCTATAATTTTTGTTTATACATGATTTTTCTAAAATGGACCGTAATGAAAAAATTGTAGGAAATTAAAATTTTTCAGTATTTTCGTTTTCCATGAATATCTATAGAAAAATGTTTCGAGGTAGATGTATGTGGACAATGTATATATTTAGTTTATCCTCTAAACATTTATATAACTAGATAGGAAAGTCATGTGTTGGACACATCAGATTTTTAATTAAATAATAATGGAGAACCTTTTGTATAATTGAGAGCAGAATTAAACTTTTTCATTAATGGAGTCTAATGTGGCTATTATAAACTTAATAATAATTTTATATTACACTTCATACAGAAAATATGGTCTATATATAATAAGAGGGTTATTTAGCTCAAATAAAATATTTTCTAACATAAAAATTTGTTCCATGTAGAGAATTTCAAATGAAAAATAAAAAAATTGAACTTGCTAACAAAAATGAAAATCAGTCATTATCTTTCAAAATATCATAATCGTCATCATCACTGTCATCACCATTAATTGTTATTATGATTGGACTTATTTCGTTTATTTTATTTTCACGAGTCTACCAATCTTCTATATTAGTTTCTCGCACTTGGATATACAGTTCCGCCACACTTCTGGAGTTGCAATTGAAAGTGCTTTTCGCCAAGTTTCCCGAACTGCGTTGTCACTATAACCATTAGGCCCAATATGGTTGTCATAATATTGTTTTGCTATTCCCCATATATAATCTGATCCACAACAAAGGTTTTTGGTTTTGCGTGTATATTTGCCAAGCGTAATGATTCTGATTTTAATATATATTGAGGAAATGGTATATGTTCCTTTGTCAACCATTCTTTAATTTTATCAACAGTCCAAGAATTCGTTGGACTTTTGTTTAATACTTCAGAATGGCAAGGTGCATTGTCTGAAATAATTACGCTGGGCTCACTTAAACCTGGGAGAAGTTTTTCATGCAACCATTTTACAAACATTTCTGTGGCGCTTCCCTTCTTCATCGGTATGTTTGGTGGACTTTACGTTATCATCTTGCCATATTATCTTGGTTACACCCCTAGAAAATATCCATGTTTCGTCCAAATATATAAAATTCGCCCCTTCTTCTTTAAATTTAAAATATTTTCTTAGAAAGTTAATTCTCTTGTGCACGACAGAACTTCTTTCACAAAGGGCCTTTCTGTTATCCTCCTTTTGAAATTTGAAACCCAAGTTATGTATCACTTGCCATAGACTTGTTCTGCCAATGTCGTCAAATTTTCTATCTATTAATTCCGAGAGAATTGTATTCAAGGTCACATGTTCCTTGTTGATGTCAATGATCACTATTGTGATTTTGTAATACTCCTCTTAATTTGATTTCACTAATTCCTAGAACATCGCATACGCGTTGTTGTACAGACATTACCGATTTTAAAGGTCCGCCATTTTCTTTTTCATCCGTAAAATACTTATGTACACTACAAATTAGACTATCTACATCTAACACATGTCTAGGCATTTTTAAAATTTCCACTAAATTTACAATATACATACAATGTCAACATTTGCAAAGAATCAATTCAACTGCAATATTTGTAACAAATTTAGTACCTATCCTGTTATTTTAATTTAAATCTGAGCATTAGGGCAATTTTACCTAATTTCTTGTGAAGGGGCTTATTGGAACTGGTTGTCAATGACTAATTTGCATAATTTTGTTAATTCGAAACCCGCGTAAGTATAGAAACCATAAAGAGATTGGAAGTAAAAGAAGAGCCATGAAAATTATGAATACATTGTTGATGCATTTTTTATAATGCAATTTACCGACATCATCTTGGATTTGGCTTTAACGATTATAATAATTATTCGCCAATAAGTTAAAAAAGAAGCACGCAATAAATTTTTTGTGATTGACATAAATGACCTATTTTGTTTTAATATAACTTTTGTCGGCATTATTCTAGAAAAACAATATCGATGAAACCTTGTAAACAGCAATAAAACTCTAACAAAAAAATTGTTATTGATATTTCCTTATGGCAAAATTGTAAGGTATGGTATCCAGACTTACAATTTATCACTACTAGTTTTTTTTTTATTATATTTTTATTTGTTTCGTTATTTTGTAATAAACTAGCAATAAATATTGGGTATAATTAGTATTATTTTCGAGAATTTGCTAATCTAATTTATGCTATCTGATGGATTATGTGAAATGTATTTCATTTGATTTAATATAATTTGTTGCATAAAATTTTTGAAGATTAAATAACTAATTGAGTAATAATATTATGGATTTATCACAGAAAACTATCAATGATTGGAATCTAGCACTTTTATTATTTATTGTTATGAAATTTATTGATCATAAAGTCAAAATGTTAAGCAATTAACATAAAAATATAAAATATCATTGAAGTAAAAATATAATATTAAACATTTTTATACCCTATGACCACCTAAAATGTTCTAGTAAAACTAGTAATATCAAGATGATTTTAAATAACAAAAAATATATTAAATTAAATTTATGAACTATAAATAAGAAAAAAAGTTTAAAATCTCTGTTTTTCTGTTTTAGTTCGTTTTAAAAACGTTATTGTTCTGCCTAAATTTCGTCGAAACACTCTGTATAGCTGCTACTCGACTTTAAAACACATCATGCCACTGTTTTCCAAGTATTCCATTCCAGCTTAGAGCATTTATTAAACCCTTATAAAATTATAATGTGGCCCAAAGCCCAAGGCTGAACTGACCTTGGCTAAAAATCGAGAAGCGGTGTGTACCAGTCTCCAAAAACAGAACGGAAAACAAAAAATAAAAAACCAAAAAAATCGGCATTTCTTCGCGTCTGGACCTTATATAGGTCGGGCCCAGTTATATAAGCCTGTTTTCGGCTTTTTTGCTTTGCTCGCTAAGCCGCACATGTCTGCCTGCGAAATAATAAAATGGCATCTGCTCTTGCTAGCACGCGTTAGGGTTAGACCGCTGTTGCCAAACCGTTTCTCCTTATAGTTGTTTCTTAAAGGCGCTTCTTAGATACTGACGCTCCGCTAACAAATATTTCTTTTAAAATTACTTAGGACATACGTTGGACGCCCCGGTTTAGGTATAAAGACAACTCTGCTTTGTTTCCAGGTATTTGGTACATGTTTATGCACCAAACTTGCCCTGTAGGGCCTACAAATATGCGGGACCAGCGTTTTTATTGCCTGTTGCATAAGCACAGGCAGTACCCCATCTGGTCCTGGTGATTTGTATGGATTGAAGGTGCGTTTAGCCCTTGTTACTTGCTCTGTAGTGACTACCCGTTTAGCAGTTTCCCACTCTTGGCTGGAGACTCTTTTTTGAGAGTTCCAGTTCGTGTGAGTAATGAGTGTGGGAAATGAGTTTTAAGAAGTAGTTCTAATATTTCCATTACAGTTTTAATGTATTCCTCTGTTTGGGTTTTTAAACTCCCCACAAGGTTAATTGGATCTTTTGCTAGAATGCGGTAGAGTCTGCATCCTTCAGTTGTATTTTCAATTTCCTGACAGAATGTTATCCATGAATCTCTCTTAGATTTCCTAAGAGTTTTGTTATACTCTGTGAGTGTTTTGGTGTATTCCCCCCACTCATTCGTCTTTTTAGCCTTATTCAAAAGTTTACGTGTTTTACTTCTGAGTTTAGCGAGTTCAGTGTTCCACTAGCTCACCTCCCTAAAAGTTTTCCTGTTCTTAAACGAGCAGTTATTGTGATATGATGTTATAATTGCGTCCCGTAATTGTTTTGTAACTTCATCTATATCATTTTAAGTTATTTTAACGGTTTTTAACACTGTTCCCATCTCAGCCCCGTATCCAGACCAATCGGTTTTATGTGGGTCTCGGTTTATCGGCGTTGTCGATTTCCATGAGAATATGCCGATGATCTGAGAGCGAAGGCTCTCTAGACACGTACCACTTGCCAATGTGATTTGAAACGATCAATAACATCGCTCCTTCTACTGGTTATAAAAGTAGGTTCATTTCCACGATTCAGTATTTCCAGGTTAATGGTTAGAATGAATTCTCTTTTGTTGTTGTCTTTGCTGTCCCATGTTGTATAATGTGAATTTGCGTCAGCAGCAATGAGTACCGGCAGGTTTCCGACCCGACAGGCATCTACTAGATCTCTCAGCTCATCTGTTGATGGAGGGCTGGGCAAGTCATAGAAAAGGTATGCAAGGGTTAAAATGATTGGCCTCTTCTTGCCTGCTATGTTTATTTCCATCCTGACTGCTACTAGGTCTCTAAAATAGAAATCTTGTAAGTTGAGGTATATATGTAAGCTAGTGTTTCAACATTGAGTATTATATATTAACTTACCTTTGATTTGTCCGAGCCCCATCACATGCCCTTTGTAGATCCAGGGTTTTTGTATTAGGGCTACGTCTATGTCGTCCCTGATAATGATACGTGCAAGGGTTGTGGAGACGACCTTGCAATATCTCAGATTAGCTTGCACTATTCTAAACATCTGAAGGTTCTTCCTTCCTCTCCTTTTGCACTCTGAAGATTGCCTGAATTAGGCCCAGGTAGGGTTTTAACTGCAGGTTTTCTAAAGCCTTCAGAGAGTCGTCGTCAATCAACAGTACAATGGTTTGACCGTTGTCTTCCACTTGTCTGTGAATGACTTGCCACTGTTCCGTTTGGAGCCCTTGGTAGTATCTTTGTAGAGTCCATGTTCTGAACCCTGGTTGTGTAATCGATTTGATGTAAACTTCTTCTATTTTGATAATTAATTGGATTAACTTTGTTTATATAGTTTCAAACCAACTTTGAATTGATTCAGCGCTTTAAGAGTTGTATCTAAATTTTTATAAAATGTCTTGGGCTTTGCAGCAGCAGAATACTGGTCGATACTTAGTGTGGAGATGCAATGCATCATGACAGATTCTAGCTATCAGAATATGCTGAAGCAACCACCAAGTGGCATACACAAACCTCAGTTTTCTAAATCTTGATATTATTTAAATTTTTTGACAATTTAGAACCAAGTAACTTCCTGAAGAAATAAGTGCTAGATAACTCATTAGAACGACGTCCATTTTGTAATACATGAATCCAAAGAAGTTCGCTAAAATAAAGAAATAACTAGAAAAAATCAGTATTGCTTGAGTTTCGGCACAACTGGCAACTCTGCTTAAAATATAGGTGAACAAGTTCAGAACTTAGCGTGCCTAACCTACAGAAAAAACTCTAATTATAACCTATCAACGTACCCTCGACGCTTAGGTACAACCAAACCAAACCATATGTTAATATTTCTAATTTATTTTAAAGATATGTCTGCTCTTACCTCCACGACCAACTTCTCAGAAATTTATGCGATGGTGCTTAATTCTAATTCAACATGAAAGTCTGATTAAAATTGTCGGATGACGGGGTCTTGTTTTTCAGCTGCGGACTAACCAAGCACCAGGTTCTGCAATTTATGTACATTTTGTTTTTCTGTTAGAATTTAAATGAAAATAAAAGGGCTAGACTGGTAATTAAAAAGTTGGTTGGGTCGTAAAAACCGAATTTTAAATTGTAATTTCGAGATATTCATTTTGTTGTTAGTATGAGGTTCCGTAAGTGTATGTTTTAGGTTTTTTCCTCTTTCGGTTTATATTTAAATACAATCCTCAACAATAATTAATTGATGTTATCAAAGTAAAATTGGTAACTTCAGTAGAGACCATCAGAATTGGTATATCTAAGGGGAGTGCGACATAGCATTCCATTTTGGACGACATTGTTATCCGAAATAGCAGTCGCCAAGTCTGTTAATATAAGAAAAATGTAGAGGTGATTAAAAAAGGGCTCTAGTTTTTACATTATATTGTCTTAAAGAAATGACATTTTCTCCAAAATTTAAAAAAAAAATTGGGACTATGTAAGAATATAATGAAAACATAACACACCATAAATTATTATTTGTTAATTGTTACTGACGCCTAATTAACGTTGCATAAACAACGTCAAAGTAATGTGGGATAATGATGTATCTGAAGAGTAAATTCATAAAAATCACGTCATAATGGCGGCACCTTGTTGCTTGGTAATTAAGTATCAGTTGTCGTTGCCAAAAATTGTGTGACTCTAAAGTCAATTGGCTTTTAATGTACCAAGAAGCATCGATAATGATCCTCAATACTTTGTTCTGAAATCTCTGGATTATTAGAACATTACTATAGCTGGCACAATCCCAGAGCTGAATGCCGTAGGTCCAAATTGGTTTGAGAACTTGTTTATATAATAAAATTTTGTTATATGTAGATAAGCTGGAATGCCTACCAAGTATATATAATATACATCTTCTTGAATTTTATATCGAAATCTTATCTTTTCTTTTTAACATGGACCTTCCAGCGAAGTCTTATTTATATAATTATATTATTTATGTTAATTGGTATTCTTTGACCATTTTTGTTAGTAAAATTAATATAAACAAATTTGGTTTCATTTAGTTTAATACGCCATCTTTTGGTCTAATTATTTATTTGATTAACTGATGTTTGTAGTTTATTTGCAGCCTCTTCATGATCTTTACCTATCGCTAGGATGGCAGTATCATCTGCATATGTAGCTATTGTGTGTTGTTCTAGTTAGGGTATGTCACAAGTGTATAACAGATACAAAGTGGGTCCCAGGACGCTTCCCTGTGGTACTCCTGTTTTAATTTCTTTCAATTCAGAGTATGCTTCATCTTGTTTTACTCTAAAAAATCTATTTGAAATATATGAATCCAATAGCTCTGAGTATAACTGTGAAAATAGCACATTCAGTTTATTTTTTAAGCCATCATGCCATATTTTATCAAAAGCCTTGTTGAGCAACATCGAGGAAGATGGCTGAACATACTTCTTTGTTTTCTAATGCTTTTTTTCAATCGCATTTGAGATTCTATGAACCTAATCTATAGTTGAATGGTTTTCTCTAAAGCCGAACTGGTAATCTGGAATTAGTTTCCTTTCTTCAATGATGGGTTTCAGTCTTTTTATTAGTATTCTTTTTAAATAGTTTCGATATTGTAGGCAATAGAAATATTGGCCTATTTAATGAACCTTTGTTCGGAGGTTTTCCTGGTTTGGGGATCATAATGACTTCAGCTACTTTCTACAACCTAGGGACATATTTAAGTTTGAATGAGTCATTAAACAGGTGTGTATATTTATAATTATAACTTGCTTCGGAAGTTGTTTTAAGGTTTCTACTGTAATTAAATTAAAGCCAGGAGCTTTCTTAGGATTAATATTTGTTTTTAAATCTTCTGCAATTTCCTTTGCAGAGGTTGGTCTGATAATTGAGTCATCTCTTTCTAGAGGAGCCCAGTTCGGTAATTCTTCTCCTTCATTTGGTTGGAAGGTATTTTGTAAGTGCTCTGCGAATCTATTAACTTTTTTGTATATTATTTCTAGCCCAGCTGCCATCTGTATTTCTGATTGGAGCATTCTGCACAGTGGGCCTTTTTAATGGCTTTGTGGCTTTCCATAGAGAATAATCAGTGGATTTATCGTTTGTCAACTTACGGTATTTACAAATAGATTCATTTTGATTCGTTTTATCTCTCTTTTTAACTACTGAAATTTGGTTTTATCAGATAGAGCTCTGGTCTAATGCCATTTCCTCCTTAGTTTTCTTTTTGCAGACATTGGGTATCTTATTTCTTTAGGATAGTTATTTCCTTGTTCGCTGCACAATAGATGGCGTATTATTATATGTTGGACAAAAGTAGTTCTACTTCTTCATCTAGCTGTGCTTTTGTTCTTAACGGAACTGAAAGTTGGATTTTATTTTCAAGGTCCAGTCTGAAGCTTTGCCAGTCTATTCTCTTCTATATATCAATTATTACGTTATACTACAGGCATAGTATACTAGATACAGCATAAAGTTCAAGTTTATAAAACTAACCCACAGCGTTTTAAAAATCATTTGAATTCACCCTGAATCGAGATTGTGTGTAATTTTGCCTTCTGTCTCATTTTGCCTTACATTCCCTTATTGTTCTAAAATATCGAATTATTAACTTCATCATATCAAAATACGGATAAAGCGCCATGTTTGAACAAAGTTAACACACGAACGATTTAAGTAACTCTAATTCTCTAAAATGTATCCTTTGCTAAATATTTATTCGTTCAGTTAGTTCAAAACAGATCTACTTCCACATTTTGAGCACACAAATATACACATCACAACGGTGCACGTAGTGTAAATCTTTAAATAATCTCCGCATTGGCTGCCCAAACTGTATGAACACTATCGTCATCGTCAGTAGATATAATCTTCTTTATAGAAATTAGTACGTAATTCCACATACAGACTATTTCGGGCTCGCTTATACGTGTCAAATGTGAATATGGCATGCTTGAATGACATTTTCCACTTATCCTTTTATCGATGTTCAGATGTTCATGTGCCAGTGGGCACACACAATCGCTTCGCAAATCCTTGTAACTGGTTTGGATGGAGCATTGCCGCGCTTCCATGCCGCGTTAGACTTCCTTGTGTAAAAATGGATCCCGTCCGTCCCGCAGAAGTTGGTTTTGTAGAAGGAAGTCGCTCGGATGTATTAAAATGAACCTTTTAAAAAAAATGTATTAATAGGACAATATAGGAGCTAAATAAGAGATAGTCAAGCGAAAATTGCATTGGAGTTGGTTTTCTATTTTTAAAATAAAGAATTAGCAACATAAACTAAATGTTTTCTTATTGTTTAAGATCTGTTGTTTACCTCTGACATAACAAAATGTAGATAATAATAATAATAATAATAATAAATTCATTTATTTGCAGCTTACAGAGAATATGGAACAAAAAATATAATTTAAAAAAAAAACACTGAATGTAACACTGCAAAATAGAGTTGGCATACAGTAAAACTGATTCTAAGTGCCAGCAGAAGACAAAAAAAATAATAAATATTAACAAGCGTTCACAACCAACCTTTGAACTATAATATCAATATTTAATAATTTTAAAATCATGTATTCGAGAGAAAAATATATAGACTGATAAATGAATGTGGCACACATTTTCCGACGACTTATCCATACATGTGTGTGGTGGGTCGGAGAGTTAATTTCCCTCACAGGGTATTTTAGTAAATAAAAAAAAATACTAAACACAGCTTTACTATTTTCCTTTATATACAGTAAGAAAATATACATATTTTATATAATATTTAAATAATAAATATAGAAAATAAAGTTGCTTCTGCACTAAGTAATCCATGCTAATTTATCAAAATTCGAATGAGTCAGAGACGTCTCTTCTACAAATCCCAATGGTGTTAATAAACTTGTCAGCAAGTCAACGCTTTAACTTCGTATCTATCGGAATTCATTTTGATGAATTAATTGAAATCTGTTAACGTGTCCGCGGCGACAGACACAGGAAGTTTTTTTTCTGTTTCCAAAATATTAATCTCGTCCGGTTTACTATATTTCGAAATATTGTTTCACAAATAAATGATATAATATGTCGACAGGTAATAAGCCTGTCTCTCTACGTCGACGAGTGTATAACAAAAAAATCCTTATCCTTCTACACCGAGATCCTAAAAAAAAATAATGTACCCAAGTTCCTAAAACAGATGCCGTCAAAAAGGACATTTTAAGCATTAAAACTCGCAGTGCCCGTAAGGGCACTTGGGCACCTGCCCTAGTATAACAAACCAAAAAAAATAATAACTTACATATTTTATATTCTCCTTAATGCCTATTATTATTTTATCTAATATTCATCGCAAACCGCGTTGGCACGCCACTGGACGACCAGGCGTTGAGCGACGTTCCGAGAATGCCGAAATTAAGTGGAAGATGGGCACAGGGCACAGTAAATGTGTGCCTCTGTTGTTTGCTCTCTCATTATGACGCGAAAAACAAGGACAACGACAATATCGCTTAGCAAGAGATAAACACATTAGGTGGATTATACGTCACAAGCGGGGCGCTGTCCTCATCGCGACGTGCTGTACCCATGGTTTATTTGTTTACCTTCAACTTAATGCAGCCGGGTGGTTTTGCTTGTTGATCTTTTGGGGGCCTATTTTATCTTCATACCAAATCCTAGGTAAGTAACCATCTTATAATTCCACCCTCTTGTTATCATTTTGGTTTTTCCACGGCATTAGTAATCTCCAAGAAGACGATAAAATAACGATTAACCCTTAGATTATAGATATCTTCACATCAAAAATTTTTGAGAAGTCAATGATGAATAACGATTTAAACAATTTAATGTCCCCCAAAAGAGTAAAAGCAGGCATGATGACAAGCCTGATTGAGGGATATCTGCAGAAACCCCTTAGGGGGGAGCAGAAGTATGCCTGAAAGGGTGAAGAAAAAACAAACTAAAAGTAAAATACAAGAAGAGTGGTTAAAGGAGTTACGCGAAGTGACAAAATAAGAAATGAGATAATAAGAGAAGAGCTAAGAGTACAGCCGATCATAGAAAGCATAGAGACAAAAACTAAAATAGTTTGAACACATAATTCGTATGGAAGAAGAGAGACAGACTAAACGAGTATGGCTGACAAGATAACTGCAAAAATATAAACAAGAAGAAAACATGGGATACTGCAGTACTGAAATTCCTGAAAAAACCAGGAGTAGCCTGGAATGAAGCAAAAAGAATGTCAAAAAAAACAAGAAAGAATGGGTCAGATTTGTACATAATAAGTAATATAAGTAATATATTTTACCTTTTTTACCCTTAGAGTATTTAAGGTTTAAATTTTCCACATTATCGTTTAATTAATAATAAGTACAAGCTGGGTCCTTCTACATTTCCCTGAAGCACACCTGCTTCTATTTCTTTTAGTTCAGAATAGTCAACTTCTTGTTTTATTCTCCAAACTCTATTCTACATTTAGGATGTTAAGATATCAATAAATTATTTTTAGAGTATTTTGTTTAATTTATGGATTAAGCCATCTATTAGAAGCTATCAACTACTAAACAAATTATTTTTGCTCTTAGCGCAAATTCTATATCATTGATATCTACAGCCAAATTGATAATAAGTACTGTTTTCCAACACTGATTTAAGTATTTCCTGATTTTTTTTCGTATATGAACGCTACTGGTATTTTAACAACAAACCAATCTTGTAATAAACAATTCTGATTCTTAATTTTTATGAATCCTCCTGATTTCCAAATGGATTTTTTAATGTACAGTCATTGAAACGCCGCATGAAGTAGTCTACTGAACTAGGCAAGAAATAATATTATTCATGAAGCCGTCCCACGCTTAGTAATACGTAAGTATAATAAAACAATATATTGGGGTACTTCCAAAACCACGAACGAAGATCATTTACTGGTACCACCTACATGAGCATTTTCGGTTTCAAAACTTGATCTCTAACACGCCAATACGACGAATTACATTTTTTAAGATCGGTACTCACATTGGCGTACTAAGTTCAGGTAAATTTTGAACAAAACATTTATCGGTGGTCAAGAATGCTTCTTTCAAACCTGCCTTATTAAGATACAAACGGTTGCCACCTTATAATCGCCGAATGAAGAAATGATTATTAATATCCGACAAAAAGTTAACCGACGCAAGAAACAAGAACACTTAGAAAGTAGCATTATTAAAAAATTACTTTCATTTTTGTTAATTATTACCTCCCATTTACATTATCGTTTTTGAAATTATAAGTTAACTTAAGTCGACGTTTACCGGAGTTATGCATTAAAAACAGGATTAACGGATAGAGTGGTCCACATTTTTTTCCCATGCCATGCATCACTATCATTTAAAATTATAATGTCACTGCTTGCATTAAATATTTTTTTATTGTGTTTTGATAGAAGAAATGTCGATTTATTTTAAGAAAATATTAAGGTACAATGGCGGCACTGGAATATAAGGTATAGGTGGTTGTTAAGTAGGAAACATTGGACAATATGTTCCCAACTTTCGAAGATTGAGATGATTGGACCAAATAAATCAGATGGGTACACTTTATTCACATTAAACTTGTCTTCAATGTCAGATTTCTTACCTAAAAAATATTGTATTAAATTTGTTTTAAAACTTTTAACAATATTCCGTAAAAAAATACGGAACCAAAAGCATCAATATAAGTCTTGTATTCATTATAATCACTTAAGATTTTTATTGTTACATTTTGGTTTATAACTTTTAAGTTAGTCAACCTAAGATTTTTTTTGATTCTGTCAAGTATAGTTTTGTGTATTTTTTTGAAGGGTATAAATTGAATATAGAAATTTAGGATACATATTGTAAAAATCTATGAGAAAAGCAGTGTTACCAACCTATAAAAAAAGTTACTAGATTTTAAAAAGTTGTTATATCTAATGACAAACAATGTTGCCAACACAAAAAGCTAGTAAGAAAATCAGTGTAACCAACGTACGAAAAAGTTATTAGATTTGGTGACAAAACTTAAGTCTAAATAAAATACTATATAAATAGTAATAATAACTTTTGTTTATCATGAGAATACAACAATAACTAAAATAATTATAGTGGTAAATAAAAAGAAAAAGGAGTAATAAAACGAGTACCAAAGGGAACTGGAAAGCAATAATAAAATATGCTTAAAAGAACTAATTTGCATACTTTCATCAACAATGAGTACAAAAAATTAATGAAATTTACCTAACATTTTTTCTTTTATTTCTGTACATAATTTTGATAAACAAAATGTTATAATAGATCATAATTACGGTGTAATTGTTAATTTAAGATAATTTTTTTGTTTGCTAGACATAATTACTGTATATATTTAATAATTAAGACGGAAACTTTTTAGAATTCAAAAATTTATTACCCGTAAATTGTAGGTAATGGATAATAAGATTATAATTTTTTTAAATTTAATATTTTAATTGTTTCAATTCACATTCCCATGTGGAACGAACAATAAGCGATATTAACAGTACTGTACTTTTTCAGTCGACTAATAAGAAATACGTATATATGTTTGAAAAATTAGAAAAATTAATATCACCAGATATACAGGGCGTTTCGTTAATAATTTTGTTTGATACCACAAAGTGATAATTCCCTAATTATTTTAATAATAATAATAATAATAATAATAATAATAAAAATATCGTTTATTCAACACACATTACAGTTAGCAATATTAGTAATATATTAATTTAAAATCTAATCATTAATTTGATGTTTGAATAAACAGTGTAACCCACTTAAGTCCCTTAGGGATGCGCGTGGGTGGCTGAGTATTTATTTTACATTTTAATAACTGTACCTAGTTATATTTTAAATTGTTTACTTATTTTAATTTAAATGTCAATTACAATTTGGATATGCGTTTTAAAAATATTCAGTTTTATACATTAAAATATATTAAATGAACTGAGAGCAAAACTAAAATAATAATAATGAATACTAACAAAAATAACAATAATAAAAATAAGAATAATATAATAATAATAATAATAATAATAAAAAAATAGTAATAATTAATAATTGTCATTGTAACAATGACTATGATAACAATAACAATGACAATAATAACCATAATAACAATAATCCTAGAAACAACAATAATAATTAATATTATAAAATAGAATCTAGCAGTCTACAGGGTTCTGTGATTTAGCTTAAAAACATTTATATATGATATGATAAGATAATTAAATCAATTTTACTGTAATTTTTTAATTTTTTAACATAATTACTTTGTGAAATAACCTTGTCCGAAAATTATAAGGGGTGCTGTATTTACCTTAAAGAATATAAAGAATGATCCACAAAATTTGTTTCTAAAAACATTTTTTTGTGGATCACTCCACATACTATTAAATGTTTAAGTATTTAAGGTGTAAATTCAAAAACAAATATTTTTATTTATTCAAGTATTATAATTTCATCAAACCCTCGTTTCACGAAACCAAATCACCATTAACTAACCCATCTCTCCCGAATACACTCCCTTCGCTTACCCGCACACCCCCAATTTTCCACGCCACCGTTTTCAATTACCTTTCCTTTTGCATCCCCGGTGGTTCCGATCCCCGATATTGTTTGTGATGTTCTCTTGTTTACTGGCACTAACTAACGGTCGTCTTTTGTTTCAGCAGGAATCTTCGCCAACTTTGACGCTCATATCGTCAAAGGTAAGCAGGCCATGCGACCGCAGCGTTGTCCAATCAAGGTGTGTGTAACTGTGTGCTTTTATAAGAAAAAAAAACGAATATTAGAGAAGGGCTTTTATACTGTGGCGTCTATATAAACGTCTGATAGTTTATTAATATAAAAATTAAAAATTCCTGAACTTCCGTTGGTTTTGCTTTTTTATATAAATAATTGTAAATGCTTGATAATATTTATTGGTTATTTTGTTCTTTTGAAAATGGGAAAGTTAAAAAAACATGCTAGTAGTTAATAGTAAATTATGTTACAAGACTAAAATGTAACATGTATAGCAGTAAATACATTGAATATCATCAATTTGAAATTCCATTTTATTATCTAATTATTTTATTGATCTAGACAAAACACAACTCGGTTTCTATGGAAACAAATTGAACGTCAACGTAGATTATCTATTTTATTTATTTTTCTTTAAAGAAAGGTTCGAAATTAAATAAAAAATGAGCCCGGTCACAATACATCTTTAAATATTCATAGACCTGCAAATCCTTAAAAAGTCGACGTCAACTCGGTGAAAAAGTAGAGGTGGATGAGGAGAGTTAGTACCCAAGATTCTTAAAGAAAACGGTCTGCCAAAATAAGCTTTAAAGCCAGAAGACTGTCTTCCCCGTTTGGCATTTTGTAGATAAATGAATAGCTCTTGAATTTTTTTCAAACTATAGTCTATTTTTATGTATGAGAGAGTATTAAAATAATAAAGCGTTTGTAATCCATAGGCGTATCACTTCTTTTAGTAGACAGTTAAAATATTTTTTGAAGTTATTCCTCGAGTATACACTTATATTTTCACCTAATTAACCTGCTTATAACTTCTAAACAGCTGAAGGTAAAAAAGTGCATTTTTTTCTAAAATGTTTTATTTTTCCATAAGGTATGTTAAGAACATTGTGTCAAACGGGTTATGTAAGTATAAGGGTTTAAACTTTGACTTTTAAACAACGTTACGTTCATAAATAATAATTTTAATATAAAAACTACTTCTTACCTACAAATCCAAATCAGAACCGAAATCAGAAGATGATCTGTCGCAACCAATATTTACAATGAGTGGCTCGATCATTTCATCGGTAATATTGTCCAACTTCCACATTTTCTCTTCTTCTTTCTTCTGTGCCTATATCAGTTCAATCGGGTTTACTTCGCAATGATATGGTGGTGATCTAGCCACCGTCATCCCACGATTTTTTGCAATTTCATCAATTTCATATTTTTTAAATTTCTCTTTATGAAGGGAATACAAATGATACAGTTCTTTTCTCACAGAACCGGGATGGAACTTAATATTCTTTGAATTTAGCCAATTCTGTAAATCTTTTTTTAACCACTTGGTTGTGGGCATTTTTTCTATAAGTCTAGAGTGATAACTTGCATTATCCATTACTATTATACAGTTCTGAGGAAGAAGATCTATAATTTGTTCGAACCACTCTTTAAAGACATCAGCATTCATGTCCTCATGGTAGTCACCGGTACGAGTAGATTCAAAAGTCAATAAACCACCTTTAACAAAACCGTTTGAACTACCGATGTGTACTATTATTAGTCTGCGCCCCTTTCCTGATGTTGGATTTAAACCAGTAGATAAATTATTTAAAAAAGCCTGTCTTCGACTTGTAACAGTTTCATCTTGCCAAAATTGATTTGGTTAATGTCCCTCGTTGATCCATGTTTCATCTAAATAAAATATATTTCTTCTTTGGTTTCTCATTTATTTTATAGTCCTTAGGTAATTTCTTCTCCATACTACAATATCGCTTCTTTCTATTAAAATAGACTTTCTGGAATGCTTTTTCCATAGAAAACCTATTCCTTTTAAAAGTTTCCATAGTGTGCTTCGACTCATTTCAGGGTAATCCTTATCATCTCGAACCGTGGCAAGAACTTTGTCTACTGTCGGAAATTCTTTTCTAAAGAAGAACGCATGCACTTTCCTTCGAAGTCTTTCTTTCAAAAGATTTTCTAATTGAAATTTTGTTTTCCTGGAGCTTTACGTGCTGTTTGAAACTCGCCACATTTCTCTTCTTTAACAACTCTGTAAATCGTAGATTTCCCAACACCAAGCGTACTGCTAATTCCACTGTGTCATCAACACATTTACTTAAATGTTTGTCTGTAAATGATTTAAAACAATTAAATATTAATGTTTTTTCATTAACTGTTAAAGGACCGATTTTTTTGTCGTTTACGCGGCCCTTCCAAATTTTCCATAATCACACTAGAATGCACACTGCACCTTGCAAGTTGCAACTAAACGACAATTAGTAAACTATCAAGAATTCACAACTTGGACCTCCTTACTAAATGAAAAACCTATAATCGCATTTTCGGTGAAATTTGTTGGGAAGGTATTTATCTACTTATAATTCGATTACTGTAAAAAATTCTTGGAATTAAAATAAAACAAAATTGGCTAATAGGTACTTATTGAAAATAATCTTAAGATACGGCTATGTAATCTTTAATACACAGGGCTTTTGGCCTGTCCAAACCTTTTTCTATTGTTCTGTACAGCTTATGTTTATAAAGGACCAATAAAAGACCCAAAACTTGTAATAGCTCAGGTACATTTATTACAATTTTAGGAAATATTTAGATTATTCTGTAAAAATATTTAAAATGACCGTACTAAGTTTTGCATTAGAAATGCTGTTTTATTACTCTCTCATACATAAAAATAGACTATAAAACACGATATGAAAATTGTATTTTTCGAATTTTCATAGTCTTTGGGCTTATTGATACTAGCTTAGGGCGTGGGGTTTGGGCTCATTGGAATTATCTTAGGGGGTGGGGTGATCAAACCTCGAAATATAATTTTATTATAATAATAATAATAAATGTTCTCCCTAATTCACCCCTTTACGATTGAATTTCAACTCCTGAAGCCGACTCAGCTTGTGTGGGGACGGGACGGCTATTATTATTATTTTCCGTGGCATCATAGATCTTTATAATACATTTATATAGATATAGATAAGTCAAAATTCGATTTAGAAATTATTTTTCTAATTTTCAAACTATTTGGGTTCTTCATAATTAATTTAGTTAGTGGTTAAATGTCGAAATTTAATTCTACACTTTTTGAATCTTTATTGTGCCTTTCTGTCAATTGAATATTTTTTCCAAGTAAAAATTTAATTTGTATTTTTCGAATTTTCACTCCCTTTTTCTCGTTATAATTATTATTTTACGGTTAAATGTATACTTGGTGTACTAAAATTATACATGAAGTCAGTTTTGAAAAATATAAATTTCAAGAGGCCAGTAGGCAATCAGCTAGTATTTTTTTAAATATTTATGTTTCTGAGAATAGTCAAAAAAGTTACTGAAAACATGGTCGCTTTTAAATCTAAAATTTTCGCATTTAGGGGGCCAGCTTTACACAGCTCTTTTAATACATGAAGTTCTGTAAAATTAAGACACTAATTTTTTCCTAATCTATTGAGTTTTTAAAATCATGTCTTTAACATTAAAAAGTTACAATAAGATGTTAATTTTACAATTATTTATAAAAAAAATTGACGGAAGTATTGGTCTTAGTTTATTTATTGTACTGCTTTTTTAGTATAAAAATTCATGTAATAATAATATATGTATATTTTTTAATCAAACAGGATCTTAATAAATATAAATTTTGATTTAATTACAGATAAAAAAAATTAGTACTGAAATAATTGAAATAACAGGAAAAAAATCTTCTTTACGGGAACTATTGCATAAATCTGTGCAAAATAAAGATTTGTCAAGTTTCTTTATTTTATTATATGACATTTGTTAACTTTTAAATACCTAATTAAGTAGTTAATAATATTTTAAAACATTTTTCCAAAATTGTATTAATTTTCTTTTATTTTTTAATCAACATTGTCATTGGTCATTGGATTTACGTTTTCAGTCAATAAATTTAGGTTTCGTAATAACGTTATTGCTAAATTCAATCCCTTGGAATGACAGCTGCAACCTCCAAATGTTTAACTTGTAAATAGAACTTATTTGGAAGGTTCTTTATTCAAAAATACTATAAATTTTAAAATTGATTGCAAAAATTAATAGCAAAAAAATTATTTATTCTAATTGACGAAATTTTCTACATGAAAAAATCAAACAAACCATTTTCAATGTCCTCTTTTCCGAGTATCAACTAATTAAAAAAAAAAAATAAAAACCTATAGCACTTTTGATTAGAAAATTAAAGGCTTTTATTTTCGATTTAAAAATTTGAAAGTTACAATCATCAATCAAAATTAAAATAAGAGTCGAACAGGTCGATCCAATAGCGACATTTCTTTGATTTTGCACAGAAAAATAAAAAAAATTAAAAAATTGCAAATCGGGCTAAATTTTTTTATAAATACCAAAAAACCAAAGTATGAAAGTCCAATTTTGCACTCTACCATCGATTCTGCGGCGTTGCTACCGGTCCGCATCCATCTTGCCTATTTTCGATAAGAATCGATGGTAGTAGTATTTAAGAATCTAGATCCTTAGCAGCTACCCACCACTTGTTTTGTCTTCTGCGAGTCCGCATTATGTGGTTGGTGTTGTCTTTTTTCTTCTTGATGTTTTTTATTTCTGTTCCAATTTACTTTATTTTCCTAAAACCAACAAAACACAAATTAAACGATGAATTTTAGAAGAATTTAAGAAAAAAGTATGTGTATCGTTATTATTTTTGTTACAATACAGACTTTCTCAAGTTATGTAAAAACATATTTTACAATATAATCAATATAATATTACAGTGTAAATAATGTAATATTACGATGCAGTTGATGTTCTATAAAGTTATATGACATATATATATTTTCTACATATTTTTTTTACATAAAGAGAAGGGAATTATATATATTTTCTCTTTTTTTTTTAAAGGTGTTCCAATTAATGAAGTCAAGACATTTAATTATTTAGGAGACTTGGTTTATTGCTTCATTTGAATGTGACATCGAGTTATGACATCTACCCACTGTTTATGAAACGTTTAAGACTACTACACAATTTTTTACATTTTTGCAAGATAAATAAAAAAAAACCTTATCACTTGACCAAAAAGATCAATACATGTGATTGAGAAATCTTTGTGTACTAGTGACTCATTTTTTGGCATAGGACAAATTCAGCACTTTACATTTATGTTAAAACAATAATTAATACGAATAACTAAATTTGTAAAACACCTCCTTTTTCTGTTTTATTTTTTGTTTGTTTATTCTTTAGAGAGCTCATTCTCTAGTCGTTCCTTATGTATATTTAGTTTTATCCACTTCTCTGGATTTCTTATGTTTTCCCCTGCTTTCTCATGATTTATCATAATATCCGACTTTTTATTTTTTACTTTTTAACATTATTGACTTTTTTCGTAACGTGCATCTCACTATAAAAAAAAGTCTATTTTTATGTATGAGAGAGTAATAAAACAGCATTTCTAATGCAAAACTTAGTACGGTCATTTTAACTATTTTTACAGAATAATCTAAATAATCTAAATATTGTAATAAATGTACCTGAGCTATTACAAGTTTTGGGTCTTTTATTGGTCCTTTATAAACATAAGCTGTACAGAACAATAGAAAAAGGTTTGGACAGGCCAAAAGCCCTATGTATTAAAGATTACATAGCCGTATCTTAAGATTATTTTTAATACGTACCTATTAGCCAATTTTGTTTTATTTTAATTCCAAGAATTTCTTACAGTAATCGAATTATAAGTAGATAAATACCTTCCCAACAAATTTCACCGAAAATGCGATTATAGGTTTTTCATTTAGTAATTAGGTCCAAGTTGTGAATTCTTGAACGACAAAAAATCGGTCCTTTACAGTTAATGAAAAAAACATTAATATTTAATTGTTTTAAATCATTTACAGACAAACATTTATGTAAAAGTGTTGATGACACAGAGGAATTATTTAGTAGAACGCTTGGTGTTGGGAAATCTACGATTTACAGAGTTGTTAAAGAAGAGAAATGTGGCGAGTTTCAAACAGCACGTAAAGCTCCAGGAAAACCAAAATTTCAATTAGAAAATCTTTTGAAAGAAAGACTTCGAAGGAAAGTGCATGCGTTCTTCTTTAGAAAAGAATTTCCGACAGTAGACAAAGTTCTTGCCACGGTTCGAGATGATAAGGATTACCCTGAAATGAAACTTTTAAGAGAAATAGGTTTTCTATGGAAAAAGCATTCCAGAAAGTCTATTTTAATAGAAAGAAGCGATATTGTAGTATGGAGAAGAAATTACCTAAGGACTATAAAAGAAATGAGAAACCAAAGAAGAAATATATTTTGTTTAGATGAAACATGGATCAACGAGGGACATAAACCAAATAAATGTTGGCAAGATGAAACTGTTACAAGTCGAAGACAGGCTTTTTTAAATAATTTATCTACTGGTTTAAATCCACCATCAGGAAAGGGGCGCAAACTAATAATAGTACAGATTGGTAGTTCAAACGGTTTTGTTAAAGGTGGTTTATTGACTTTTGAATCTACTCGTACCGGTGACTACCATGAGGACATGAATGCTGATGTCTTTAAAGAGTGGTTCGATAATGCAAGTTATTACTCGAGATTTATAGAAAAAATGCCCACAACCAAGTGATTAAAAAAAGATTTACAGAATTGGCTAAATTCAAAGAATATTAAGTTCCATCCCGGTTCTGTGAGAAAAGAACTGTATCATTTGTGTTCCCTTCATAAAGAGAAATTCAAAAAATATGAAATTGATGAAATTGCAAAAAATCGTGGGATGACGGTGGTTAGATCACCACCATATCATTGTGAAGTAAACCCGATTGAACTGATATGGGCACAGATGAAGGGAGAAGTTTCAAGAAAAAATAATTCTTTTAAAATGAGTGATGTTAAACAGTTGTTTTTGGAGGCTGTAAATAATGTGAAGTCTGAAAACTGGGAAAAGGCAGTAAATCATACGATTAAAGAAGAGAAAATGTGGAAGTTGGACAATATTACTGATGAAATGATCGAGCCACTCATTGTAAATATTGGTTGCGACAGTTCATCTTCTGATTTGAATTTGTAGGTAAGAAGTAGTTTTTATATTAAAATTATTATATATGAACGTAACGTTGTTTAAAAGTCAAAGTTTAAACCCTTATACCTACATAACCCGTTTGACACAATGTTCTTCAAATACCTTGTGGAAAAATAAAACATTTTAGAAAAAATTGCACTTTTTTACCTTCAGCTGTTTAGAAGTTATAAATAAGCAGGTTAATTAGGTGAAAATATAAGTGTATACACGAGGAATAACTTCAAAAAATATTTTAACTGTCTACTAAAATAAGTGATACGCCTATGGATTACGAACGCTTTATTATTTTAATACTCTCTCATACATAAAAATAGACTATAGTAGTGTGTATTTGAATCGAAAAGTGTTCTGATTCCTATTTACAAAAACTATTCCTATTAAATTTTGATATTATTTTTATTGTTTTCTTTATTACATAAAATTCTGCTACTTTTCTAGTTTTTTCATGGTTCTCTTTTTCTTTATCACTTATTCCAATCTATCGCAACGAATTTTGAATCAAAAATTATCTTGTATGTCTTTTGGCCAATTCCGTCTTTCTCTCCATCTTCTTCTACGGTTCTTAATCTATCTCTTTTATTATTTCATGTTATTTGTTTATTTTATAGCTGTACCGTTTTCATAATTTTGTTAGATATTTATTATATTCTGTATTCTTTATTTTTTCTTGTCTTACCATTTTCCAGGTTGGCATTTGATGTAGGTCCGTTATTTAAGCTATTTTAGTTATTGTTCTTAAATATTATGTCTGGTTGATTTTTGTACTGTTTTATTAATTTCATTCATTTTCTTATTGTGTTAAAATTGTCTACATAATTGAGATATATAAATAATTAATCCACTCTGCATAAAAACTTTTTTAGATGTAGTTAAACTAGTGCCGTCAGTATCAAAAAGCGTGAAAGATAGGCGCGTGGATTAAATAAAACATAAGCATAACTTGATTGATCTTTAATCTCTAAAACTGATCACTCATTTTAGTTTTTAAAAACCGTTAAATAGTAGCAAGTCATCACATCACATTGTGATCGTAGTCTCAATAATGAATGGATTTTTTTCGGTGGCAAGAGCTGCCTCAGTTTGCCACTGGTTAAGAACTAGTAGCCTTTTTAATAAAAAAACATATTCAATATTCATTATTGATTTATCTGACTAAAATATATGACAAATGCCAACAACCGAAGATTCACACGTTTTGTGGAAAATATCATTTTCGTTTTACATATAAGTCATGTTATATTTTAACATATTTATGTAAATAATTTTGAACTTCGTTTTTAATGTTTGTAATTTCTAACTATTCAATGTCCAGGAACTGACCAAAATTCAAAATTTCAAAGCTATTAGTATATGTATTAGAATAACTATTATTTCGTAATAGTCAAGATTTTAAAGATAATTAGGAAGTCGTTTGAGGTAGAAAACGAATAAACACATGAATAAATTTAACAGCTGACATTACACTTTTTTACTAATAGTAATTTGATAGTTAGAAATAAATACCTGAATTTATCGCCAATAAATTGTGTAAATTCTAACGTAAAAAAAATAATTTAATTAGTCTGTGGGCTAAAAATTAAAAAAATAAAAAATAAAAACAATCTGTTATTTTAAATATGGGTTAATCTCCTAATTTTTATATTTTCCAGAAAAGGTAAAAGTAATCATAATTGTAAAGTAGAGATATTGCAGATTTTTAGAAGCGTGTAACTTGACATAAATGTTTAGGCAATAATTTTATAACATAAACATGGGTGATATTATATGATCGTAAATTTTTTTTCAACATTCTGGACTATCAGAGTAAAATGACATGTTAGAACTATAAGAAAGAGATAAAACGACTACCAAACTAAAATTGCAGAAAAGAAAAATAACACAACAGAATTGTAAATGGTATTGAATGAACTTTTACCAAAAACCATTAATAACAACTATAACTTTACAGAAAAAGAAATAAATGAAAACAGAATACTTAAAGATATTTATGAATGATTTAAATGGTTACTGAACAGTGTAAGTGACATTATTAACGGTATAAATCATATTTCAAATCAAGTTGTAATGCAAGAAAATTTAAGATAATCATTTATGAGACAGCCAATTCCCTAAAAACTAAGTTTATGTTAATAGGGAACAACAAATATTTTGAGTAATTTGCCATCGAAAAAATTCGCTCGAGCACACATACTAATTTCTTATAAAAGTACTTGCTGCATAATAAACTAATTAAGAACTTGTTTTAGCCATTAAAATTTTCGAAGGCCGAAATACCATCGATGCTATCCCACAAGACTTGTCTAATAATTATTATAATGCGAATTGAAATTGTTCGTTGCTGGCAACAATCGGCAATATTCATAAATCAAGTTCGTAATGTATTTCGTGAGGTTGGTTCCACTAAATTTTCGGTGAAACTCGCGCTTAGAAGGTCTTCCGTACAGGCCGAAGAGTACAAACTGATATGCGCAACAAGAAATTGAAATTCAATTCAATTAAGTATTAGATCTAATTAAATCCTTAAAAAAAAGAGACTTCCATAAAATGTTATTTACTGTTATTCACTTCATTAAAAATAGAGCACTTTCTGTTGTTTTAGTAAAACTCTAGGTTAGGTTAGGTTGAAAATGAGTGAGATGATCTCATCGCCTTCGACTGCGACCCAGATGGGTTTATTGTGGCTCATGACTAACTTATAGTTCACCGTACAAGCCACACCTTTTAATAAAGGTCAGGGTTGAATTGGGTGAGACCTGGTTCTTTCCAGAGCTGAGCAGGTACATAAAATGTGCTCTGCAGACTCGTCCTTCACGCTGCAGAATCGACAGTCCGATGTTTGTTGCTGATCTATCCTTCTCATGTGGTTGCCCAGACGGCAGTGTCCTGTCATTAGTCCAGTGAAAATGCGTAGATCTTTCCTACTCCATTCTGGGATCTGAGCAGAGGCGTTCGTAGAAAGGTTGGTTATAAACGGCTTCGAATGAGTTAGCCCTGTGGTATCTCTCCATTTTGAGATAATTCCTTTGGCAGTGCTTTTTGCAATGCCCAGGAATAGTTCTGGTACTATGAACACAGATTCGATTCCTCTTTTAGCAAGTGCGTCAGCTTTTTCGTTGCTCTCCCCACCACTCTGTCCCGGAACCTAGATCAAAGTAACTTTGTTCCGGGCACCAAGGCATTCTAGGGTATTTATACAGTTCCAAACCAGCTTTGAGTCAACTCGATTGGAGCTCAGGGCCTTAAGGTCTGCCTGACTATCTGAAAAGATCTTTATAGTCTCTCTCGTTCCCAATTCTATAGCAATCAATTATGCTTGGAAGATCGTGGCCAGAGAGCCTAGGTTTATTGATATATCAACTCTAGAAACTCCCGTTCCTACTCCTCTTTCAGTTTTGAAGCCGTCCGTGTACAACGCAGAGTCTGCCTAGGAGAGGGTTTTTCCTCTCTGCTCCATGCGTCTTTCTCTGGAATGAGAACTCTATGTTGATGGTTTTATCCAATTGGGTTCCAGGTGAGTTTCTTATCTAGGGTGATTCCCAGATATTTCACCTCCTCTGCAAAAGGAATGATTTCCCCAGCCAAGGTAGGTTGTTGAAGCTTGTCGAGTTTTCTTCTCTTGGTGAAGGAGACAATAACAGTTTTGGGGGGGTTAACAGACATCTGCTCCCTCTCGCACCATATGTTGATCGTGTTAAGGGCTTATTGAAGGATGTTGGAGATCACCTCTTCGAACTTTCCCCTAATTATGATAACCAGATCGTCCACATAGCTTTGGAAATCCACCCCCTGTCGGCAGTGATCGTCTAGCAGGTTATCCACAGTAGGGGTGGAAGTACACCGCCTTGTGGACAAACTCTGGCAGCTCTAAAAGTGATAGTTTCTCCCTGTAGTGATGAAGTGATAAAACTCTAAAGAATGTACAAACATTTTAAAGGAAACATGTTTTAAATGTCTCTTTTAAAAGTTATATTTTGACATGAATTAACTTTTGAAAAATTTAACCAGTCAAGGTTACTGCTAACTTTTTCACATTATTTTTTACACCACCGGAATAACCTTTTATGCAAAAATTTGCTTCCAAACAAAAGTCTGTATAATTTTTAAATTATATTCTAGTTGGCACTTATTAAATTTTTAATAGTAGGTAAATCAATTTTGAATTTTGATTCAAAACTTTTAGCACTCTCTATCTCGCTAAGTAATCAAAATTCATCAATTACCGAGAGCTCTCTGGGTAAAGGGTTGTCAGTCGAATATACTAACACCTTGTATAACAATTAAAAAAATTGCAAATAAACTAAGTTTACATGGTGAAAGTACTAAAAAGATTTAAACGGTAACTTAATAACTAACGTGGGATATAAGCTAGTAACTTAAAAGTAATATTAACAACTAATGTCATATGGAGTTCTTGGTGTTTCAGGATAGGTAGTAAAGTGGAAGTTAAATGCCGTTGGATCGGGTTTGCGTAACCAAACCATAAATTGGGTCACTTTTGTGTGGATACTAGTAAGAAAAGCAGAATGGTTTCTAAGTCCAAAGGACAATTCATGATGTAAAGGGATATACCTACTTATTTGGAATATTGAGCGGTGGAAAGCAATGATACTTCTCTTAACATTTTTAATTCATATCAGATAAATTATAAAACTAAAATTAACGTGACTAATGTCGGCAAGTCTTGGCCTGGCAGGAAGACCGTCCGAAATTTTAAATTTTTTGGCGATCAAACTGACTGGCTATTTCGGTACCCAGAGAGTACCTATACATATAATACAAGAAAGAAATCCAGTACCTATATCTAGACGCAGACGTTCATAAATTGGGCACTAATACCGGCTGACCTTGGTTGTCCCTATCGACGCCCGACTCTTAAGTTGTTATTGTTCAATGTGAATTTGACTGTACGACTCTTCTTTAGCTTGGGTATATTATAATTTTATAACAATAGTGATTCCTACTATAATACTTGTTGTGTAAACTGAGATAAAACGTTACCAAGTTAAAAGAATAAGGGGAATTTGCCGATGATTACTTATCAATCTTTGAAAAATATTAAATGTTTTCATTCAATAATTGATTAAACACCTTTTCAAACTTAAATATGAACACATTGTTTTAAAAAAATTTGAAGAAACGTACCTAAATATATTGCTTCTGTATGCTTTACCATTAAAATGTAGTCTAAGACTTTAAGTAGTAAATAATAACAGTTTTAAAAATTAGTTTTTTGTTATTTTTATATTCCATTTTCATACTGTGCAGGATTTAGTAACCAAAGCGAAAAAGAGCGGAAAAAAGAAAACATTATTGAGGGAAAAGTCAGCAGGATCAGGAAGAAAATAACGATATTTAATATTAAATATTTAACCATTTTGACTTTTATTTCCGTTGCATGTTACATTTAACTAAAAAGTTAATGACTGATCGTTTTTAATGCCCATTGTCTTTAAGATTGTTTGCTCCTTAAGACCATAAAATTTAGTAGCGCCATCTCTTCTTTAATTTGCATATACTTATGGTGGACAAATCCTCATAGATCCTCGAATAGCTGCAATTTTCTTGGACACCATTAGAACCGGTCAATGCCCATAATTCACTCTGTATGTTCGATTCTTAGTTGCCGAATTCCACATAAAGATAAGAATCATTATTTATTGGAAGCTTTTCGTGGATTTATTGCTTTCAATTTCTAATTCCAAGATGGCGATCGGTAAAACCGTTTGTATCATTCGGTTACATTTTTTTATTGAGTCGAATGTAATTTACATTTTCTATTTAATTGTCTTTTTACGAAATTTCAACTGTATGTGGGTTTAATTGAGTCACAATTTTCAAGGAGGCGTTTATTATTTTTTAACATATTGTTTATGATCTTGTTTATCTATAATGTGTTTGTTTTTATGATCAATTTTAAATCAACGCATAGCCAAAACTAAGTCTAAAAAGCTAAATTTGAAATATATGTTTATTTTATAACGTAAGAAAGGATTTTTGGATTTTTTTTACTTTGAAGAGGGTAAATGAGGGGGAACTTTTTATGTGAAAGTCTTTGTTCTTTGAAGTTAGAAATGAAAATTTAAATTACTCCTACTGAGCATAAAGAAGTGACGTGTTTAAGGGTTTTTGGATTTTCATACTGTAAGTGGGAAACGGGGAGTGAAAGTTTTCATGGGAGTATCTATTTTGTTAAAGGTAGGAACTTGAAAATTGTAAAATAGCTACTCATCATAAACAAATGGTATATCAGGGTTTGGAATTTTTATATCTTAACGAAAAGAAATGGGGGGTGAAAGTAACTGTTTTTTAACTATTTACATTATTTATTTAAAAAATTTGTTTTTAATCTGCTAAATAGCTAATTGCTTAGTTAGAAATAATGTTGTTTATGTACTAAAGAATAAGCATAGCCTCTATGTCTAATGGGCCCGTTCACTTTCATTTTTGAATGTGAATTAATTATATATTTATAAAGATATTAAACTCTTTTGTCTGGTGGTACTTTTCCCGTTAAGATATTTTTGCTAGAAGTAAGGGAATTCCCATAAAATTCTTTCAGTGACTCATTGCGTCAGAAAATCCCTAATTCCGTTCACGTGTCGTATCGGTTATGCTTAAAGACGGCGGGGTTGTCGGAAGTATCCCTAATATAGCATTTCTGCATTTATATTATGTAATTTAAATAGTAAAATTCCATTATTTTTCTAAAAATCATGAACTTATATTTTCAGATTTAAAGCTGGGAGCTTATTTTTTACTTTTTAATTAAAACAATTATTATTACTGAGGCTGAAAATTAACCAGACCATATTCATAGAAATTTGATTTGCAATATTTATCTGGTAAACGTGGCAACGTTGCATTTATTTCTAGAAGTGTGTGTAGACAACACTATTTAGAAGTACTTACAACGTTGTCACGTTTACCAGATACATTTTCTCAAATAAAATTTCGATCTGGTAATATTCAGCTTGAGTAATACTAATTGTTTTTATTAAAATTTTAAAAAGGTAAGGCTTCCAGCTTTATCGGAAAATATAAACACATAATAATATAATAATAATATATTTTTATCATGTAAATTTCTTTAATAAATGCAGAAGAGGAATGGTGGTGCAATGATACATCCGACAACCGCGCTCTTTTAACTATTAACCGATACGAGACCTGAAGGGAATTAGGGGTTTTCTGACGCAATGAGTCACTGAAAGAATTTTATGGGAATTCCCTTACTTCTAGCAAAAATATCTTAACGGGAAAAGTACCACCAGACAAAAGAGTTTAATATCTTTATAAATATATAATTAATTCACATTCAAAAATGAAAGTGAACGGGCCCATTTCAAAATTTTTCACTCAGTTTTTTAGTGTTTAAGTAATATCGATAGTTATCCCTGGTAACGTACAATCCAAATACCCTGTATAAAATTTTCGTTAATACTAAAAAGTGCAGTTGATGATTTTATCAACAACCCGCAAGTACCTACTTAAATCAGCTACTTATGCAAAAGCTGGGTGTTAAAACAATCTAAAAATATCCAGTAAGTACCTACCGCCCAACATTGGCAATGCTTTTTAAATACTAAAAATACCTTGACCGGCTATAAAGGCTTAAAACTTGAGAGAACAAGTTTGAAAATGTACCTAAATCGATAGCAATTTAACATTTATAAATTACATTCATTTAGAACTACTCCAACGTATAACATCATTTATTTCTGGATATAATATCAAGATCTTCTTCGAGCGGCCATTCGAAATGTTCTTCTACTTCTTCGGATTTGGCTTTCTATCGGATTTTTGGGAGCGGTTTGAATTGTTCGACAGAACCGGCGCGGCGTTGGTTATATATGTCTTCTGTTGTTGACGTCTTATCATTTAGCGAACAGTCATTTCAGTATTATTATCGATGCCAATAATAAATTCTTAGATCTAGTTTACTCTTCCCTTTCTACGAGCCCAATACACCCTTTGCTAACCAGACGTTCACCATATATCTTTGATATTACACTTGATTTAAAAAAAAAGTTTACCTATCTACAGAAACGTGGATTGTAGACATTCAAATTATCAGGAAATGAATTGCTGATTGAACAAAATCAGCTTATAAAATAAACTTTCTGATATAAACCTAAATGATGCAATGAATCCATTTTTAAAAATTCTATTATTTCTATTTTCTACCAAAGTGTTGACAGAAATGTATCATAAATAAGCTTGCTAATATATTTCAACAGTGCATCAAGAAAAAACTCATTGAATTATGGGACAAGCACCATGTAATATTACTGATAGGCAATTTGGCTTTGTAAAAAACTCTAATACCGAGAACGCCATAATGGATTTTGTTAATACTACTGTGAGAGCCTTGGACAGTTCAACGAAATGCTTGGCAGTATTTTTGGATCTGGCCAAGGCCTTCGATACTGTGAATCATAAACTAAACAATTACAGTATTTGAGGTATTGTTTTAGACCTAATGGAATCAAACACAAAGAATGCAACGAGTCAAAACTGGCCAAGAAATGAGCTCAGATTTAGTAGTACAAACCGGGATACCCCAAGGTACGGTTTTAGGACCAATATTGTTTCTCATATACATAAGCAGTATAACTAAAATACTTTTTAATGCAGGTACACCATTTTCTAAACATATGTTGCTTTATACAGCTTTCATGTTTCTTAATAAATCAAAATAAAAGTTGACATTTTAAGGAATAAAGGTTTTTTTATACTAGTATATTTTAGATTAAGTATAATTGTATATTTTACAATTAATCGAAGCAAGAATGGTGGCAGATTGAAAATTAATAAAAAGATTATTAAGAATGTAACAATTTATAAAAGGTGAATGTGATTTAAAAATTAATTTAACTCAAAGCGCAAAATCCTCCGAATCCGGCACTGCAGCACAAATACGCTGCATTATATTTTCAAAGCCTAATTATTGTTTACATCTCAAGGTGACCGCTCGCGTATGTGTAGTCGTAAATACTGCTATATGTCTTAGTCAGGTACCAGATATTTTGGTACCTACCTGCCTCTTCGAGTCAAAAAGTAGGTACCTTTGCGCGATGGTGCTGGCGATGGTTTTGCTCTTTAACGAGGATTCGGGGGATGATTGAACTGCCTTTTTCGATTCATTATCATTAAGCAGTGCTTTTTTGATTTTGGGAGTGACTAAATAACCGAATATTGTTTAGTACAAAGTATGTCTGTATTGAATTACTGTATATGTAACTAGACAAATCTACAGTTGGTATATATTAAATGTAATTACTTATAACAGTTTATTTGACATACATTATAGAATTCTGTCTAGAGATATCCGAAACAAAATCTAACTCTCTTTAGAGTAAATACTCTGAGATATATTCATTTATAGATATATTAGAGGTATATATGAGTTAAATAAATGGGAAGGAGAAAGGCATCCAAATAGAAACATGGGGCTGCAGTGATGTCATGCTTAAACCCCAAAGGGAACACATGTTGGGACCCAAATTCTCTTTACAGGAAAGCAGAGCCTTAAAAAGAGAAGAAAAAGTTGCAAATAAATAAGAAAAACTCAATTATATATCACAAAAAAAAACAGACGTACAACCGCTTCCCTGAAGGGTATCTATTGAGAATGAGATAGAAATACAAATTGTGTACGTTGCAAATAAAGAGATAAAACGTTTCCTATATTTCCTCGAATTCAACGGAATAAAAATTATCTGACTAAAGACTTTTTAAAGATCCTAACGTAAATAATCGTTTCAGATAAATCTTTACATGGAGTTAATATAAAAACTACATTTTAGGTATTACAATAAATGTGAACTTATTTGTTTGATGTAAGAAGTACGTGATATATGTTTTTAATCTCTAAAAATTCGTACAAGGTCGATAATGTGACATTAAAAAATCCCTTTAACCTACATATAGTATATTGTGTTCAAGGCTTTTAAAATACTTGGTATTTACATCATAAACGACGCCGAAGAACCCTATACAATTGTTTAGTCAAAAGCATTCTAGAAACTGCTCTATAATGTGGCTATCCAATTGCCCGTGTCAATATTGTTTTTTCTTTATTTATATATTGCTCACATTTGAGTATGGGATTATCTCCATATCCATTGTCTAATTCGATTAGGTATATTATATGTCCGTCAGTCCGAATTGACAGACACTCCATTTGGTTCGTGAGAATATAAACCGTAAAATTCTGGAATGACCTCTTAAGCATTTTATGAGAAAAATAAAAAACGGGTAATTTCGGTGTAATCATTGTTCTGTGATCATCCACTATCAACCGATTTTATTGGAGATTTTTAAGTGCATTCAGAGATGATGAGTCTGCATTCCACCAGAAAGAAGAATTAAAAGAAAAATAATAAATAAATGTTTATGGAAAGTCAAATTTTTTCAATAAAATAATAATTTTATACAATAATTCACGCCCTTACACTTATACTACAGCAATTCTATAACAGATGAAGAGCATCATGGTTAGCAATCTTCAATTAAAACTTCTTTCCAAATATTATCCATGTCTTGGTTCAAAGAAGTTTAAGAGGAAATGATAAAAACACATTCTGTCAACCACAGGATCTTTAATTACATTTTTTCGAACTTGCTAGTTCTTTCGACATTATCTCCTTACTTCCAGGTAGAACAATCTGCAATAACATAAATTTAAACTCCTAAATACAAAATTAACTAAATGTCTTGTCACTAAAACAAATCCTTAAACTTAGTAAACAATTATTTATACATAAAAATTACGAAAAATATAAAATTACTGGGGAGAAATATTTTTTTAATTTGTTCTGCTCTTATCTTATGAAGTGTGAACATAGTGAACAAAGGTGAAATCTCACAAATAAATTGTGTAAGTTGTATTTATAACCTCAAAGACGCAATGAGGTTTGCTTCTGTGATGCTTTTCAAATTCGATTGGCTAGGGGCTAGGGCATTCAACTGTAAGAACCTAAGAAGCTAGATGTACTGTGTTAGCTCAGAGATGGAAGATTGTACTACTGTTTCCTATGTTTTGTGTGACACCACATTCAAGTGTGTAGTCAAATATTTTCACTTTAATTTATGTTACAAATTTTCGTTGTATTTTTAAAGGGCGGTTATAATTGTAAAATATATAATTGTATTTAAACAGTACAATAGAGGCTAATCTCAATCTAAAAATTATAACAGTTTCTAGTTTGTTTCAAAATCAAATAATATGAAAATTTACCTTGAGGGGGTGAGTGAAGGTAGACTAACCTTCGCATGGGCTCTATATTTCGGGCCATAGAGGACATAAGAGCAATGAAAAGACTGAATTAATTAGCCGAGAAGCAGAATCAAAAGCTTTTTTGTGCCGTCATCCGAGCATGCAGAAAACATTTTTTATATCTACCTATTCCTTTACAAGTTATGTAATGACTTTAAAAGTACATGGTTTTTATATTTTAATATACTATGTATTCTACACTTTTTTAACGATTTGTAGAATATCCCTGGACTAACCAACAGTCTAAAAACAAGTTTAAAACGCCGCAAAAGTTCGTGCTTTAACGAGTCGAGGGTTAACTCGAAACCGTACCGTACATAGGACATTGGAAAAGTTTTCGAAAGAGCACTGAAATATTTTTTTCGGGTAACGTGACGTTTGCCCCACCACGAACTTTTTATTTTCCTGTTTGTCCGGAACTGAAAAACGGGATGGCGTCCTCGAGTGTGTTCCCGAATAAGAAAAACTCCAGGAGTAAGTAGAAAAAGAAAAAAGTTAAAGTAATTTAATTGACATGTTTTATTTGTAGCTATAAATAAAACTGTTCATGAAAGTTACTTTTAAAGTTCGGAGTGTAAATGGATTTATTACCTAAATATGCAAAATGAGCTTAAAATATCTAATGGATTTTCATAAATTAGTTGTCTCGCTCAAAGCAAAATTCCAAACACAAATAGAAAAATCACATTTAAAACAAATAGACCTTTCTTTATTTCAACCATTATTTGGTAATTGGGGTAAATATATTTATAATTGATTATGCGAGGTCAGCGCCACTTACATTACATTACGATAAGCATCATTAAGATGCAGGTATTTATCCAAATAGATGAAAATATTGTATATAAATATAAAATGTTATCTAGATTGAAATTAAAAATTCTTCAGATTACCTCAGTAAATTTGTGTTTATTTCTTAATAAATTTATGACAAGACACCATAAATGAAACAACCAGTGATATTGTCCTCCCCTATAGTCTATTTTTATGTATGAGAGAGTAATAAAACAGCATATCTAATGCAAAACTTAGTACGGTCATTTTAAATATTTTTACAGAATAATCTAAATATTTCCTAAAATTGTAATAAATGTACCTGAGCTATTACAAGTTTTGGGTCTTTTATTGGTCCTTTATAAACATAAGCTGTACAGAACAATAGAAAAAGGTTTGGACAGGCCAAAAGCCCTGTGTATAAAAGATTACATAGCCGTATCTTAAGATTATTTTCAATAAGTACCTATTTGCCAATTTTGTTTTATTTTAATTCCAAGAATTTCTTACAGTAATCGAATTATAAGTAGATAAATACCTTCCCAACAAATTTCACCAAAAATTCGATTATAGGTTTTCCATTTAGTAAGGAGGTCCAAGTTGTGTATTCTTGACAGTTTACTAAATGTCGTTTAGTTGCAACTTGCAAGGTGCAGTGTGAATTCTAGTGTGATCATGGAAAATTTTGAAGGGTCGCGTAAACGACAAAAAATCGGTCCTTTAACAGTTAGTGAAAAAACATTAATATTTAATTGTTTTAAATCATTTACAGACAAACATTTATGTAAAAGTGTTGATGACACAGTGTAATTAGTTAGTAGTACGCTTGGTGTTGGGAAATCTACGATTTACAGAGTTGTTAAAGAAGAGAAATGTGGCGAGTTTCAAACAGCACGTGAAGCTCCAGGAAAACCAAAATTTCAATTCGAAAATCTTTTGAAAGGAAGACTTCGAAGGAAAGTGCATGCGTTCTTCTTTAGAAAAGAATTTCCGACAGTAGACAAAGTTCTTGCCATGGTTAGAGATGATAAGGATTACCCCGAAATGAGTCGAAGCACACTATGGAAACTTTTAAAAAAAATAGGTTTTCTATGGAAAAAGCATTCCAGAAAGTCTATTTTAATAGAAAGAAGCGATATTGTAGGATGGAAAAGAAATTACCTAAGGACTATAAAAGAAATGAGAAACCAAAGAAGAAATATATTTTATTTAGATGAAACATGGATCAACGAGGGACATAAACCAAATAAATTTTGGCAAGATGAAACTGTTACAAGTCGAAGACAGGCTTTTTAAATAATTTATCTACTGGTTTAAATCCACCCTCAGGAAAGGGGCGCAGACTAATAATAGTACACATCGGTAGTTCAAACGGTTGTGTTAAAGGTGGTTTATTGACTTTTGAATCTACTTGTACTGGTGACTACCATGAGGACATGAATGCTGATGTCTTTAAAGAGTGGTTCGAACAAATTATAGATCTTCTTTCTCAGAACTGTATAATAGTAATGGATAATGCAAGTTATCACTCGAGACTTATAGAAAAAATGCCCACAACCAAGTGGTTAAAAAAAGATTTACAGAATTGGCTAAATTCAAAGAATATTAAGTTCCATCCCGGTTTTGTGAGAAAAGAACTGTATCATTTGTGTTCCCTTCATAAAGAGAAATTCAAAAAATATGAAATTGATGAAATTGCAAAAAATCGTAGGATGGCGGTGGTTAGATCACCACCATATCATTGCAAAGTAAACCCGATTGAACTGATATGGGCACAGATAAAGGGAGAAGTTTCAAGAAAAAATAATTCTTTTAAAATGAGTGATGTTAAACAGTTGTTTTTGGAGGCTGTAAATAATGTGAAGCCTGAAAACTGGGAAAAGGCAGTAAATCATACGATTAAAGAAGAAGAGAAAATGTGGAAGTTGGACAATATTACTGATGAAATGATCGAGTCACTCATTGTAAGTATTGGTTGCGACAGTTCATCTTCTGATTTCGATTCTGATTTGGATTTGTAGGTAAGAAGTATTTTTTATATTAAAATTATTATTTAGAACGTAACGTTGTTTAAAAGTCAAAGTTTAAACCCTTATACCTACATAACCCGTTTGACACAATGTTCTTAACATACCTTGTGGAAAAATACATTTTAGAAAAAATTGCACTTTTTTACCTTCAGCTGTTTAGAAGTTATAAGCAGGTTAATTAGGTTAAAATATAAGTGTATACTCGAGGAATAACTTCAAAAATATTTTAACTGTCTACTAAAAGAAGTGATACGCCTATGGATTACGAACGCTTTATTATTTTAATACTCTCTCATACAAAAAATAGACTATAGACTAATACATTGGCTTGTGGTGTTTCTTTTTGCGACATTTGCATGATTGGTCACGGTTTTCCCTCGCAGGGTAGAATTTTCGGGATTTATCATCAAAGTTTTCACGTACTTGTATTTGCGGTTTCTTTACGACGGCCAATAAGAGCTAAATGAGCTAAAAGCCAAGCTTCGATACGGTTTCGTTTAGTGACCGACTGGAAATAATATGAAAAAGTTTTCGGGTGGACTGTAAAGCTATGGCATTCGAGTGTGGCTTTTTATTTTGTTGGAATACATTGGAATGAAATGGAAATAGAAATACTCGTAATTTTAGAAGGGTTTATTTAATATTTCGAACACATTTTAATAGTGTTCTCTATTTTACCAGACAATTTTAGCACCTTCCAGTTAACGCTAGTTAGTTTACATGGCGATGACTATCTAGTTTACATTGCGGTGCAATAAAGTTATTAATTTAAAAATATTATAAAGTATTTATTGTTTCGGCCTTTACTTGATGAAAATCCATTTAATTTTGAAAGAGTAAAACCAAATTTGGTAGATTTTCACACTTTTATTTTAAAAATAAAAATTTTTAAAAAACAAACACTAACATGACATATGTTTCGAAGTACAACTTCTTTTTCAAATGTGACTATTTACAATTCGGTATCCAATATATATACGAAATAATTTAACAAAACAAAGTACTTAAGAAAACATCAAACTAAGATTAGTTAATATTCCCCTTACCAAAGAGAACTTCACAAAAGAATTAAATATCATTAAACAAATCGCAGTAAATAATAATTTTAATTCAAAGTTAGTAGACAACATTTTAGAGAAAAAACTTTTTAAACAGGCTATTCAACAAGTTTATCCCATAATTAAAGATCCAAATTGCAGATATAAGAGTCTTACATATATAGGAGCTCCTAGTGAAAAGGTATCATCATATTTAAAAAACCAAAATATTAACGTAGCTTTTAAAACCAATAATACGCTTGGGAAGTATATTAAAAACAATAAAGGTAAAATTAATCCTAATAATAAATCGGGGGTATATAAATTAAATTGTGGTAGTTGTCCAAAATTGTATATTGGTCAAACAGGCCGTACTTTCAAAAAACGCTATTCCGAACATTATAATAGCTATACAAAAAACAAAAATAATTCTACTTACTCAAATCATATTTTAGCTGAAAATCATTCTTTTACAGATAACTTTGAAATTTTACATGTAGAAAATAAGAGCCTTAAATTAAACCATTTAGAAACACTTGAAATAAATAGATTTAAAAATTCAGATAACTTACTAAATGATCAATTAGATATTAATAATTCACCCTTATTAAATCTCTTTCCCAGTTTTCTGTGAGATAATCCCGGTAATGGGCTATCTTATTGTTATTTGATGGATATTATAATTACCTAAGTACCCTTATTTACTTTAAATAGTTAGTTTATTTTGTAATGTTTTTGATGTTTTCTTAAGTACTTTGTTTTGTTAAATTATTTCGTATATATATTGGATACCGAATTGTAAATAGTCACATTTGAAAAAGAAGTTGTACTTCGAAACATATGTCATGTTAGTGTTTGTTTTTTAAAAATTTTTATTTTTAAAATAAAAGTGTGAAAATCTACCAAATTTGGTTTTACTCTTTCAATATTATAAAGTGTTCTGATTCTGCGCCCAGACAGCAACGTTGTGAATATAACATTATACAATAAATGAGCCAGTATTAAACCATTTTACTTTTACTTCCCTGTAAAGAATTCATATTTGGACTTACGACGTTCTTACATCGAATGTGTGATAAAAATCTATGTACGTCATAAATCATTCATGCAGCAATGTTTAATCATTAGAAGTGTTGAGAATTGTAAGAAGTTTCGAAAATGTAAGGTTTTGGGTTTTTTGACTATGTTACTAATATCAATTAATTTTAAAACTATATAACTGCACTAATGGAAAATATAGATTTCCTGCCTGTATAATAAACATCTGAATAGAAAAGCTGTGAACATATCGCTTATTTGTGAGAATACCGTCACAACTAAAAAAAAAACATCAATTCTGATATTATTGCATTACATCATTGAAAAGGTACATTCTTTATACAGAAACAACGACATTTCCGTAATTATAGTGGTATTCAGTTAACGCCTGTACTACCTATGATACTTTTCAAGTTTCAGTCTGGTAAATCAGTCAATTAAGTTTTTTGAGTTATGCCGATGTTCTCGCAAATTAGATATTATCTCAAATACGAAAAATAAAAATGTAGGTAGTGGATACTATAAATTAATAAATTAATTTTCGTCTTTGCTAACATTGATCCAGAATTAACTATCTAATAATTATTATAGATAACGTAAAATTTAAAGAATTGTTTTTTTCATTCTATCTTTTTCTCTCAAAAATTTTAAAATATTTTCATTACTTTTTATTTAAATTATATTTAATTTATAACCATAAAAACATTTTTAACAACTCATTTATCTTTCTTATTTCGGAACCATCTCAAACAACTTTTTTATATATACATTTTAATTTCTATACACATAATTTTCTTAACACTTCAAATTCCTGTATATTTACTAACAAATCCATCTAAATTACGCTAAGCCGTTATTTACGATTTCCGTCAAAAACAGAAAGAAGAAAAGTGATATCAATTTAAATAACTATCTAGCTCGTAGTTGTTTTTCTTCTGTGATCCAATCGAAACCAAAAGAAAATCTCTATAATTGAAACAAAGTAACCGAATTTAAAAATAATTCAATGCAAGCTGTTACCACTCTACTTAAAAAAGAACGCGTATTGCGGGCCGTAAATTACGAAAAGTATTTCCGTGATTACAATTTGAAAATTGTAGTTATTTTGGGTGCAGTAGCGCTCAAATCGGAAAGTCAAATTTGGCAACTGAGCTTGAATAAGCCAATTAAAAACGAGGGTAGAGGGTAAGACTCTCTAGATTAAGTATAGATTACAACATAATTTTAAATTTTATGTAGTTATGTCATTCTTATTCAGTTTGATGGCCTCTATCCATTCAGGTTTATAATATGTATAAACGAATTTTTAAAATATTACTGGTTTCCATGGGAGCCTCCACACGAAGGCAATGGGGCATCTTCCACCTGAATTTTTCATTTGCCCGCCCCCTGGAAATTTTTTGAACGGTGCCCATGCAGGTTTCTATAGATTAATATGAAAATATACCAATTGCTCTAATTTGGCCAACTTTTAAAGGTAAGACAATTGAATGATTGAATAAAATTGATTTTGAGTCAATAATGAAAATATTTATTTCACATACTCTTTTTTGCAATAATCGTTGAAATAATTATTTTGTTCATCTAATTATTAATAATAATTAAACTCGCATTATATATATTTTTATTTTAGTAATTTTAATTACTTTTTCACCCCTTTACTACGCCCCTGTCACCGCAATCCGGCACGTGTATACGCGTCGTGCGTGGGCGTCCTCTTTATCTACATGCATCTCGATCTCCGCGACTTTTAGCCGAGCGTCACGGTCGGTGACGATGGCGTCGGTAGCGGCGTCTTCGGCGTCGTCCACGATACCGACGTCCGTCCATCGATCAGCGGGCGCACTTGCGCCTCCGGCAAATGTATGTCAAGCCGAGGTTCTCTATTGAAACGAGTAGTTTTCAAAAGATAACGCAAGTTTGTTACTATTTAATGTTTTTTATTAATTTAGTTAACAATTTTTACATTGGTGTCAACGACATCAACTAGTTAGGTTATTAATCTCGTTTAATTAAAAGACCACTTAATCATCTCATTAATCAAAATTTTTGAGAACTGGAATTTCCAAACTGTATAAAAATAGGGATAATGAAACCTCTTTCTAAGAATGGAGACAAAAATAAAATAAAAAATTATAGACATCTTTACTCAACAGACATTATCACTACTCAATATGGCTTTAGAAAGAGAAAATCCACGAGTGTCTCAATATATATCACATCTAGTATTAGAAAGAAGTAGATTTTAAAACGCCAACCCTTTACATATTTGTTGACCGAATGAATTGTTTTAAAATATGTCGGCGCCCCCTGTCAAATTTTGCGCTACCTTAGAAACTAAAATCCTTTTTTCAGTCCTACTCGAAGACTCTTTACCAAGCTAGAGACGCCTGGCGTCGCGATGCCCAAGCTTCTGGTTTGCTACCCTTCAGAGTTATTACGTTTGTAGGGAAATGTGAAGGCAGATTAATTTTGTTTTAGGGGTTATTTGTCTATTGGCATACAGGGGTTTTTATATATGATAAACTTTTGAATGTGGAATTTGAAATTAAAATTTTTTGAGTTTAAAATAATTTGGTTGAAAGCTTGGAAAATTTATTTAATAATAATTGTCTTGCGACATATTTGAATATTAGTTCCATTATCATTTTTATGAATTATTTAGATTATTATGATTTATGATACTTTATTTTACTACGAGACATTCCATGAAATTAAAAAAGGAAAATAATAAATCCTGATTTTTTAAACTTTTAAAAATCAAACAACGATTTCAAGGAAAGTTTTTACCTTACGTAATCTTTACATTACTAGTATCGATATATCTTTATTTTTATAAGGGCAGATATAATAAATAATAAAATATTCTGTAAATAATTTTCAGCTCAATAATGTATTAAAAGTCTATATTTAAACCTTTCATTGTTTTTTGAAAGCCTTCGTATGGTATAGAGTTCAAAAAACGGTTTTGTGAATTATTTAAGAACACGCAAGTGTGCATGGAGATTTCCAGTACCGATTATTCTTAAATTGATTATTCTTAATGATACGTTCAAATCCACTAGTACTCGCTATCTTACCTATAATCTAGTAGACCATAATTAGATCTCGAAAAAAATGGGCCAGCGTTGATTTTGATTTTGCCCAACGAAATGCTCGATTATTCTTCTTCTTTGTGGGTATTGTTTCAACTGTAATTTTTTTTTATCTCTTCGATGTAATATCATGATTTATAGCTTTTGAGATTGTGTATAATTATTAAATTGTTGAAAAGTCTATCATGAGTGGTTAAAACTGATTGGAATAGAAAAAGCAGGTGTGGCGATAAGAGAGGGCATAAAGGTTTATACCTTCCTTTCGAGAAATAGTAAAATAGATCAACTTCTCTTTTGCATTTTTTTTTAAAGTAGCTGGTTAGATAATTTGATAAATTCTCTACCTAATAAGCCTTTGTATCGTCTGTTACTCTTAATTTGAATGGACATTTAATTAAAATAGGTGGCAAATTTTTGTATCTGTAACTAGGCCCATTGTGCTCCTAAGATAATAAGCAACTCTTGGCTCGTGAGCCAAAAGGTGCTTCTCTTATATCATCCGGTCTGCATATTTACACATCCTCCTATCTGACGGCACCGGAGTGCTGAAACCTGTTCGCCTTTGTAGCCTATACAAGTTCGGTACAAAAGCTCGTAGAGGATATGCTCGACGCTCTCATCTTCTTGTTCGCACCCTCTGCAAAGTGCGGATTCTGACAACCCCATGATATGAAGATGCTTCTGTACTTGGCAATGACCTGTCAAAATGCCTGTGACCAGGCGCAGATTCTGTCATAGTCAAGTATTTCCTTGATGTAGTGTTGTAAGGATAACTTAAAAGCTTCCTGACAACGCTGCAGCTTCTTCTTTCATCCCATCTTTCCTTGAATTTCACAAGGGAATGTTGTTTAATTAGGTTTGTCGCTACCAATTTTGGCAGGTCAATGGAAGGGCTAGGTCCAAAAAGTATTTGGTTGACTGCCTTCTTGGCCAGTGGTGATAAATCAATTCAACAACCTCAAAATCTGTCAACTTAGTTTTATATACATTCAGAACCTTAAGGTTATTTTTAAGTGCAAATTTAGCCCATTCACGCTTATTTATAGCCTTTATTAATTCACGTTACTTCAGCTATGGTCATCGACATGATGTTGGTAATCTGTCCTCTTCTATCGATCTTTCAGTACTCTTCTGGTCCATAAAAAGCTTATAGTTGTTGGCACAGTTTATTGCTAAAGAATAAGTTAGCTCACTCGGACCAGTTGGATGTTCCAAAATAACATCCACTCCAGGGATACAAATTCAGGATGCGCAGAAGACTGCTGTTTGAATAAAGGCGGTTGTCATATATTTTATTGGTGATGATTTGATTATGTATGTGCCAGGGATACAAATCCGAGTTGCGCAGTGCATAAACTGGAACATTGAGATCAAAAGTGCCGACGCAGAGTGAGCGAACTGATTCTTTATGAATAAACTGTGGTTGTTGGTGGTGTTGCTGCGAACACACATTAATAGTTATTAATTTTAACCTCATTTCAAAACTGTCTGCTACCCAGAGTTCCTCCTTGATACGATACTGTCTTCCATGTAATTCGAGGATAATTTATCTAAGCGGGCTGCAGCGCATTTTCCCAATTGAAATTCGAAATGGAAACGCTGGTTAAAATATGCTTTACTGGTTGCGTGTACGTTAATTTTTTTCTTTTGGTAATTCGTTTGTATCCCACGCACTAGCGTCGATATGCCCGGTGAGTGGCCAACAACGAGGAGTCAGTGTGGCACGATCTTTGATCTTGTTTTTCTCCAAATGCAAGTATCGATCACAAAGGTCGCCGGAAGTGGGTCAATTGCACTCGATTTAAATATTAATGATATTATTGGTATATATTCTGTATTTTAATAGTCTAATTTCCCAATTTTTTAGTTTTTTTTATTTTTCATTTCTTCAAAAATAATTTAATTTTGATGACATTTGGTGAAATTATACCTTTGTATGTCTTAAATAAGCAAAACAAAATTTAAAAATTCAAAATATTTCGAGATATTTTTTCTATTCAAAAAACTTTCTTTTTTAACAAATTCTACGATGAAAAATTATGGTACAAAGTTCTTCAGGTACTCATTTTTTTCGTTTTAACATGTATATAAAGTCACGAATAAAAAACATGCTCAAAACTGGAGAAAAACAAAAAATTACAATAGCAACAATGATTTGTTCCTAAATTATTATTATAATTTATTTCAAAAAAAAAAAATACTTACTGATAGCACCATAGAATTGTATGGAAAAAATATATAAAAGAAACTGCTTTTAACCAGAATTCTTAATGTTCTATATACAATATTGCTTCAAACATTTAAGTAGAATGATTAAGATGTAAATACATTTTTTTAGTCGTGAGTTTTAAATTTAAAAGCGCTTTGTTTCATATCAAAGTTCTGTAAACAATTTTTTTCTTTAAGTTTAATTTAAGTGGACTTATGGTAGCAGGTATATTATTGATGGTTTTTATCTTAACAGCATTAAGATGGATGCAGCAGCGGGTCCAAGTAATGCGGATAATTATTTCAAACAATGAAAAACAGATAGTCTGTAGCGTATATGAAGGTTTAATAAATACACTTCCAACAATGCAAGCCTTGAACCATTGTTCATTTTTAACGAGAGTATCCGTGGCAACAATTGAACGCATTGTACGTGAAAAGAAGGTGATTGGGACTGTGCAAGCTCCAAAAGTGAATTGTCGTGATCGAAAAAAAAATTAAATTGGTCGAGCTCCAGAAAAATATAGTACGCACAACTACCCATTCTTTTTTTTTTTTTTAAACAAATCGCAAATCATGGAATTCGTTAGAATAATCTCGTTTTGCAAATGAGCCGAGAAATATTAAGAAAAAAGTTTGGATATGTAAGACCATCTCGTAACTCTGTTTTAATAGAAAGAGAAAAGATAGTTTCATGGTGACGAAAATATCTTCGCACTATAAGGGAACATCGTTCGGGAAACAAGACAATATATTATCTGGATAAAACATGGATGAATGCTGGTTACACAGTATCTAAGATCTGGCAAGATACTACGGTAACAAGTTATCAACAAGCATTTATGAAAGGCCTATCAACAGGATTACGTAGACCAAATGGCAATGGACAACGACTAATTGTCGCCCATATAGGTAGTGAAAGTGATTTTTTAAACGACAGTTCCTTAGTTTCCTTATCTAAAAAAACGGGGCATTATCACGAAAACTTGGACGCTCGACGTTTTGAAGGTTCGTTTGAAACCCTACTCCCACGAATCAAGCCAAATTCAGTGATAGTGCTTGATAAAGTTTCTTATCACAGCCGCTTAGTGGAACGTCTACCCACTATGGCCACTAAAAAAGCGGTGGTGCAAAGTTGGTTGCGACAAAACGTAATTTCCTTTTTTGAGGACATGGTTAACCATAATTAAACAGCATTGAGACGGATATCGTCAGCATGTTGTAGATACATTGACTCTTGCTCGAGGTATAACCGTACCATTCGATGAGTCACCATCATTTAAAAATTGTTGGAGTATAGAGGGATATCCAAATCTTATGTGGGTTTAGATTCTAAAATTTGTATAGCTTGTGCAGTCGTTTCCCGCCCACTACTAAAGTATTTTCAATTATATCGAAAGCTTTTTTGTGTCGAAATGTACGTATCACACGCGATATCCATCAGCGAGCGATTTCAGTTTCGGCAAGAAGGCGCTATTGGGTGTATTGAAGACACATCGATGGTTCGATGGGTCGCGTTGATGTACGGCACGTCAAGATCGCTTTTGTTCGATCGGAGTCGGTCCAACTAAATTAATTAGAAAGAAAAAAATCCACTGGAAAGGTCGAAATGGATTTAGTTCATCCAGTGGATGGCAGGAATTGTTAAAATGTTGCTTTAGAGTTTTTCCTACATTTTGAAGAAAGGGGTAACATTATAAGAAGCCATCGAGAAAAAACATAATTGAAATTGGCTGTAAAATTTAAATATTTTGTATTAGTTCTTTTGCCACTCCCACAGAATGGCATTAATTACTTGTAAATAAAGTTTATTAAAAAGAATCAAATAATGAATACATTTAATATCGAAATTATAATAAAAATTTACAGAATTTATTGAAAATCCTGCCTGCATTGTCCAAAACAGTTCATTTTTACAGTAAACATTTGTGACCTATAGAAAATGTCTGTGTCTAAAACATGGATTATTTATCTCACAATTCCAGTAGGTAATGTAGGTATTTACGATCATTTCGTATTTTTAGTTTTAATTGCCAGAATATTAAAAAGTACAGCATCAGTAGTCCAACGCCAATTCAAATTCCATTCTTCATTCTTCCAAGAAAGACCTTATTGTAGTAACACCGTTTATTCTACTAAAAACCATCGGCTAAGTCGGACATTAACAAGCCAAAACATTCGTAAACTATGTAGATAAATCGATTTCGATACTGAATCACGTTTTGGTTGATGTCCATCAAATAAATCTGCCGCTTTTTGCAAGGGATATTAATGTCCGCCATTATGGTTCACCGTCTATTGTTTTTGCTTAGACGGTCGATATTTAATAGCGCACCTGTAAGGTACTTGGTGACTGGTGCCGAAGTTGTTTAGGAATTGACGGTCTTTTTTGTCAGTTAGTCTTTCGTTTTAACTTTTTGTATAATAATTTTTGTATGTCCGAGATTTTTCATAAGAGATGATTTGACAACACAGCGTAAAACATGAAAGATGACACAGCACATAATTTCTAAAAACATTAATTAATATTATACAATCTGTTCGCTATACTTACGCGGGTTTCGGATTAAAAAAATTATGCAAATTAGTCATTGACAACCAGTTCCAATAAGCCTCTTCCCAAGAAATTAGGTAAAATTGCCCTAATGGTCAGATTTAAATTAAAATAACATTAGGGTAGGTACTAAATTTGTTACAAATATTGCAGTTGAATTGATTCTTTGCAAGTGTTGACATTGTATGTATTTTGTAAATTTAGTGGAAATTTTAAAAATGCCTAGACGTGTGTTAGATGTAGATAGTCTAATTTGTAGTGTACATAAGTATTTTACGGATGAAAAAGGAAATGGCGGTCCTTTAAAATCGGTAATGTCTGTACAACAACGCGTATAGATGCTCTAGGAATTAGTGAAACCAAATTAAGATGAGTATTACAAAATCACAATAGTGAACTGCCGAAAGAAGATCACCGCAAAACTCGCCTATCATTGAAAACGAAAGATATTCCAGATGGAAAGAAATTTGAAATTTGTGATACCATTTATCGAATGAGGGCCAACAAGGAACATGTGACCTTAAATACAATTCTCTCGGAATTAATAGATAGACAATTTGACAACATTGGCAGAACAAATCTATGGCAAGTGATACATAACTTGGGTTTCAAATTTCAAAAGGAGGATAACAGAAAGGCCCTTTGTGAAAGAAGTTATGTCGTGCACAAGAGAATTAACTTTCTAAGAAAATATTCTAAATTTAAAGAAAAATGGGCTGAATTTTATATATTTAGACGAAACATGGATATTTTCTAGGGGTGCAACCAAGAGAATATGGCAAGATGATAACGTAAAGTCCATCAAACATACCGATGGAGAAGGGAAGCGACACATAATTTTACATGCAGGAGGGAAATCGGGTTTTATAGAAGATGCTGATTTAATATTTTAATCTAAATCAAAATCCAGTGACTATCACGATAATATGAATACAGAAATGTTTGTAAAATGGTTGCATGAAAAACTTCTCCCAGGTTTTAGTGAGCCCAGCGTAATTATTTTAGACAATGCACCTTACCATTCTAAAGTATTAAACAAAAGTCCAACGAATTCTTGAACTGTTGATAAAATTAAAGAATGGTTGACAAAGGCACATACCATTTCCTCAATATATATTAAAATCAGAATTATTACGCTTGGCAAATATACACGCAAAACCAAAAACCTTTGTTGTGGATCAGATTATTGAAAGTTACAGTCATCAAGTTTTACGTCTGCCACCGTATCATTGCTAGTTTAATCCCATCAAATATATATGGGGAATAGCAAAACAATATTATGACAACCATATTGGGCCTAATGGTTATAGTGACGACGCAGTTCGGGAAACTTGGCGAAAAGCACTTTCAATTGCAACTCCAGAAGTGTGGCGGAACTGTATATCCAAGTGCGAGAAACTAATAGAAGATTGGTGGACTCGTGAAAATAAAATAAACGAAATAAGTCCAATCATAATAACAATTAATGGTGATGACAGTGATGATGATGATGATGATGACGATTATGATATTTTGGATGATAATGACTGATTTTCATTTTTGTTGGCAAGTTCAATTTTTTTAGTTTTCATTTGAAATTCTCTACATGGAACAAATTTTGATGTTAGAAAATATTTTATTTGAGCTAAATAACCGTCTTATTATACATAGACCATATTTTCTGTGTGAAGGGTAATATAAAATTATTATTAGGTTTATAATAGCCACATTAGACTCCATTAATGAAGACGTTTAATTCTGCTCTCAATTATACAAAAGATTCTCCATTATTATTTAATTAAAAAGTTGTACATTATTTTTCATTTCATTTAACCAGTTGATATTTCCCCAAAGAACAGGTCAAACTTTCGGGTACTTACCTGGAAATACTCATAAAAATTTTAATCCGAAACCCGTGTAAGTATACCGAACAGACTGTAGAATGAGTCATACTATGAGGATCATCATGATATTACTCTACACAGTATGATAGGATTATTTTAATCAACTTAACAGAAAAGGTACTCGTAGTTTGGAATAAATACTGTGTTAAATTTAAATACCATATTTATACAAATTTTGGAAGAATTCAAATTTTCTTGGCGACGACTAAAATTTGGAGCCCCATATAATTTGAAGATTACCCAACATTCTTATAACCTTCTCATTTAACCGAATACTACCAGGAAAAAAGTTCCGTGATACGAAAATATTGTGCAAAAATCGATAACACTTAAAAATATGTAAATATATTTGACGAAATAACATGTTAGAGAAAATTTGATTGACGATTTAATAACGATTCTAATGTAGGTTAGAAGATAATTCGGTTTTGGTATCCTTGAATTTGTGAATTTGTTATTAGAATTTGAGAATTGCCTGTTTAAAATTGCATGTTTGTAGATTTAGGGTAAGATTTAATTTAATAATATCATTTACATATTGATTTGAGTTGAGACACGGTGCAGGTATATTTGAAGGTTTAGGTAGATCCAATCATATGATTGAATTTATATAGAGGATACCATAGGCGTACATCTCTTGAGGGTAATTATTTGTACTGTTTACAAAAATGCTAAATTTTCTAAATTTTTCTTATTGTCTTTCTCTTCGGTTCAATATTCTGTTTTTTTCATGTTGATATGAAATACCATGCAAAGTGATCTGGGTATCTTGAGAAAAACCATTTGTGTATATACAAAACTAATAAAAACAGCTATAGTTTGGAATTGTTCGTACCTCAACAGTTTTGTGTAATTTAAAAGAATAAAAATAGTATCTGAGATTACTCTTCATAAATTACATTACCTGATATTTTAAATATTTCTCTATAGAAAATATCTTGCACATTTTCTTTCAACTGACGTTAATAAATCGATTGTATATTATATCAAGTATGAAATGTATTAGGGATAAATAAACAACGGAATGAAAATTATCATAAACGAACTTTTCTATTTTAATTTAGATGGTGAGTGTATGTGTGTATTTTCCTGCCACAATAATATTCAAATAAATCTAACTTGTGATGTAATTACATATTATATGAAAAGCCACGTGCCACACCACGTGTTTATTTCAGGCTTTTACTTGAAGCCGTATTTTATGAAGGGTGCGGGCTAACTACACTCATCCATTTTAAAATTATTTTTAATAACAACACCAGTCAAAGTAGAACAAATATGTTTAAATAATAACTTAAACAAAACACATTCATATATGATTATTAAATTGGAAATTGTATATTTGGCATAATATTAATTTGTTTTTCAAATCAATCTGCTAATTGGTAAATTATAAACCTAATTTTTAGAGTGGCAAAAGAATGTAAAGCAGGCAATATTGTCTTATAGTTCTAAAAGGAACATTAAGAGATATGTGCTAAAAATTGCAGGAGAGTCACCTTTGTATTAATTATATTATCTCAGTCTACAGTTTAATCATGAAGCAACTACACTTGAAAATGTAATTTGTACCTTTTCAATAGCTTTATCTTTATGTAATATGCATTTCATATTACAGGGAAATATGCCAGTATTTAGCAAACTAATTAAATGAAGAAATTATAGAAAAATATATTTATGATCTTAATATAAATCCAAGCATCTTACGGGTATTTAAGAAATTGCATCAAAATAAATTTCAAAAACTGAGTTTTTTATGAAAAATTACGCCCAAGTTCTTACCGTCTTAAATTCGGTATCAGATTTTCTTTATTTTAATAGTTTAGAATTGTGCAATGATATCAAAAATAAGTATTCAAGGGTAAATATTATTATTGTTTTATTTTCAAGTAGAACATTGTTTAAAGTATAATTGAATAACTATATTATTCATCCGTAATCTAGGAAAAGTAATTGAAAAGCATATGCTTTTATTTAAATATAATTGATTGATCCCACACCATCTAACAACTCTATCTAAGTAATATCAAAAGCAGCAAACTCCAAATTTTGATCCTTGATTTGATAAATTGAGATTACGTATTAAATCACTGAGTTTATTTTGAGAACATAAGTTTGGCATAGATGTTTTACCCTCTCATTCACTTCCACTGGTATACTGTCCCAATTTCTGTGAATTTGGCAACATCATTGTTTCTGAAGACATGCGAACTACTTTTGAAATGTAAATATGCCGAGGGAGATTTTCAATGTGCAGAACAGAACATTTTGTAGACTGTAAGTCTGGATATCTCCACGGTTGATTTCGATTCAAACCTTTAGCATCTACTACGCCAAAGTAACAATCATCGAAATGATTCGTTGGCTCCATCCAGATCATAGGAATACCAAAGCCTAATCCAGAACGTAAAGACTCAACACAGGACTTTATGAGGAACCCATGATTTATCTAGTTTGTCTATTTTAAAACCGAAATATTCAGCATAAGTATCCTTGACAAAGTCTGTGATATTTCTTTTTTGTTTTTTTTTTGTTATATAAACACCTCAAATATAACAAAATGAATCACTACTATATTTACACTTTCTTCGTGACGAACTCATGTTTTAAAAGACAAGACCAATATATTAGAGTGGACATTCAGTAATTAAAACCAAATATTAACACATGACAACTTATCCAGATTCACGTTTTAGTGACGTCAGAACTAACATACATCCATCAAATTATTTAAGAGTTTATGTTCGACCTCTGTTAGAATATGCAGGTGTAGTTTGGTGTCCGCTTCTTGTGCGAGACTAGAACCTTTTAGAAAATGTTCGCCGGGCTACCAGAATGACCTTTGGAGCAATCCGACCATCATACGCGGAAAGACTATAAATGTCATACTAACCAACTTTTGAGAATCATCGACTACGAGGGGACCTTTTAAAATACTTAAATATAATGACGAAAATCTCGACTACGTGGTCATGAACTAAAATTAAAAAAGGAAAACCTAAAAACGAAGCACAGACAATAATTCCTTGCCAACCGGGTATTTAATGTATGGAACAATCTTAGCGACGAAGTTGTTGGTGCCATAACAGTTAACGTCTTTAAAAATAAGTTAGACGAGTATTTGTTTAACATTTTTATTTAATTTTTAGTGTTCTCATCTTTTTGTTTCAGTGTGTTTACTTTGTTCCAATTTTTCTGTTTTGTTTTTAGGCTATCATAGTACTTATGTCCTCAGCCTTTATCAATGTGTAATAATATGTAAAAATCATAAAAACAAGAGCACATTCAGTACTTTCATGAATATATTCGTAATTTGGGCACTTGAAAACATAAAAATTTGCAAAGATATTCAGGGCAACAGAAAATATTTTTTTTGTAGAGCTGTGTATTATATAAAATCTAATTATAGTATCGTAGTATAGTTGATAATGTGTGCATTTAGGTGTGCCTAAAGATAAATTAATTAAAACTTCCAAACAGGTTGCATTAAAAAAAACTGTGATATTTAAAGGACCTTTCTTTTCTCTATTTTGACTAGTCTTATTAAGGACTGAGATCATTATCGTTATTGCAACCGGTTTTGTGACATTTAATCAATATCTAATAATTTTAGATAAGTTTTAATTACTGAGTATACAGCGAACATGTTTTTTAACACATTAATTTTACGAAAAAGTAATTTGGTTCAACAGTTTTACTCACAAAGAGGAACCAATTTTATTAATTTATCTTAATAAAGGATATAAAACTAAAAACAAGTTAAATATAACGAGTGATTCATAAAAAATAGGTAAGACAGAGATATGTGATAGATACACTTAAAACTGACACGTAAAAAGAAGAAAAGCTGTACTAACAGACATACATAAATTTTCATAAACATTTTTTATGGATCACTTTTTATTATTAACCAAATGTGTGCAATCAACACTTTCCCAGTCATAAGCGTATAATACACATACATGAGTACGCACGTATTTTACTTAATGTCTGCCGTAGATTTTAGTGAGTAGCAGCGGGTAAATAGCAGGAATGCACCTCATTAAAGTTCGATAACAGCAGGAAAGTATGTGCGTAACACGTCCCTCGCCTCCCTCTTCCTGGCGAACGCACGCACCTCACGACACTCATCGGACAGCGGGATTTATATTTAAATTTATGCCGCGTTCGAACTGTCTCTTGTCCAGAGACGTTCCTGCTAAAAGCAGGAATCCATTCAAATAATATGTATGTTTTATACTAGTTAATTTCCAAAAATAATTTAATTATTTAGCTACAAATTGAAATATCATCAAAATCGTTATCAACATACTACAATATTCATTCATTCGTTTTTTAAACGCGATCTCGCAATTTTCCTAACTAGATATTAATTTTTTCTTAGGAATTTAGATAAAATTAAGTTAAATTATCAGATCATACCGCTTATTTCTAAATGTAATAAAAATCAAAAGCCTAATATATCAACGTCTCTCTCAAAAACTTTGAACCGGATTAAAAATAATATCTCAGCACTTTGCGTAATGATGCCATTTTTCATGCTTTACTAGCTTTATGTATTTCACTTTTTAAATCACCATTACATAATGTCGGTATATAAATCACAAATTTTTGTGCTCTGGGAGTTGTTTCCTTTTTTTAAATTAAATATATGCAGAAGGTAAGAAAAAAGTGGAATTTACTGAACAAATTAAAAGCGAAATAAGAAGAAAAGTTCACAAATTTTGTTTTAAAAAAGAGATACCAACACTTGCCAAGGTTTTGGACGCAATCAATAGTGATCCCCGTATTTTCCTAAAATGGGAAAGACAAACCTACGGAAAACTCTAAAAGATTTTAAGTTCAAGTTGGAGATACCTCAGAACCATTTTTAAATTACGTGGAGAAGACAAAAAATATTGTATTTGGACGAAACACGGGTAAATGAAGGTTACACAGTTAGCAAAATGTGGCAGGATACAAACATTTAATCTTTACGATAGGCTTTTTTGGAAGGATTATCTACAGGATTGAGTTTCTTCCGGTAAAGGACTACATCTAATTATAACTCTTATTGGAAGTGATGAAGGGTTTTCAAAACGTGGTTCTTTATTATTGCAATCTAAAAAAAACTGGAAACTACCATAAATATGAACGCTGATGTTTTTGAAGAATATTTTCAGCAGATGATAGAACATTTACCGAAGGGTTCAGTTATAGTAATGGATAACACTAGTTACCCTTCCCGTCTAATTGTACGTGTATCAAATACTTCATGGAAGAAGGATGATATTATTAAGTAGCTAACAGACAGAAACATTAACTTTCCAGAAAAATCAATAAAAATAAAACTACTAGAAATTGTGAAATTAAATAAGCTTACTGTACATTATGTAGTGGATGAACTTGCAAAAACACATGGTATTGATGTTGTGCGTCTTCCTCCCCATATGAGAACCAGAATGATTATAAATATATCAATTGAAACAGATTAAGGTACATAATAAGAATAATTTTCTAAAATACTGGTAAATATAATTTAATTCCGTATTAAAATTTTCCATTTATTAACATCACACATATTTTTAAGAATTTCTCATTTTATTTATGTATTTTGCAACTATGTAATCTCAAAATACGACTATTTATTTCTTAAACTGTTAATCGGCCCATTTGTATGCAAATGTAATTGCCTTAGAAAAACTGAATTTCTTGAAATTATCCGAAGTGTATGTCAGCAATGTCAACATTAGCATAACTAGATACCGAATAAATTTGAATGTTTTTATGGTGTTCCTTATTGGCAAAAATGTTTCTTTGATAATGAAGTAAATCTTAGATGACCGTTGACCTTGGTAAACCATAGGAATTACCGTTGTTTTGCTTCGATACAGGATGCTATTTTAATCCTTATTAAACAATCAAAACGTTAGAAAGTAAATGATCGCTTAAGATTATCAGAAAAATAGTCTGATATTTCGTGGGACTATGGAAAGATAAAATGGCACCTTAAGACATCATTCTTGCTGAATATGTGGCCCTATAGAAGTCTCAAAAAACTTTCTTAAAGTAATAGGATTAGACGGTATTAGAATTGTTTTATGGAATACTAATTCCTTGCAGCTTTTGTGCAGGATTGCAGTATCTTCTGACGATGTGATACACTACAATTGAAAGATTGAAACCGTTTTAGTCTTAGTTTTATTAGTGAAGTAAATTGAACTGGATTACTATGACCTTAACATGGTTGTGCAGCCTTTCTTTATGTTCATCTCGTCTACAACCATCTACACACAGATGCCAAGATATATGCTTTATGGTATCTTGTTTTGGAGTCGTTACATGATTTTAATGTTGCTAGTATTAGTTTTAATAATATTTTAATATTTAATACGATTTAATAATAATTTTTCAAATAGATATTATCTCATGTACCCTGCAAAGCAGCTATAGACTGGTACTTTAAAATTCTGTCAAAGAATCTCGATAGGAAAGACATTCCTGCTAGAAGATCTTGAAGTTCTTCTGCAATTATTGACCGTGGTTTCTCCAGTTATCTTTATATATCTCTCTGACTTCAAGGTTCTTTAAATCGAACTCTCATTTGTTGGTTTTTCAGTTTTTCTTTCCTTGTGTTGTCACTGGAAGATTTTTGTTTCATTACCTCAGGAATATTTACTGACTTCTTTGATTTTTGTATCAGAGATTTACTTTTATCTATGTTGGAATACATTGGAGGATCCGTTGAAGGAGAACGTCAAAATAAAATAATAATGGCGGCAAGCAATAAACAGATCTTCGATCTTTTACAGGTAGGTATTAAGATATGAAGACTAAAAATTGGAACTCTACCATTTAATAATAAAAAAAATGTCCCCTTTTCTAGATTTTCCTAAATCGATAGCGTTTTTACTTTAAAATTTTCAATCGAATGTTAGTTATGACATTTATTAATTCTTCGCCACTATTATTTACCAATCCTTTTGGAACTGGTGCTTTGATACCGCACATTGTTCTATATACCCCATAAATATTATTGAACAATGCAGAACCACCTTGTACAAAAATATTTTCTCACACCTACTCGATTCATAAATTCAATACCATTAAAAAACAATCAACCCGAATATCCATCCTCTCTAATTGGTCATCCATCCATCCTCAGGTTAATATTTCTTAACTAATCTACTTATTTTTCTAATTTGACTGGTACGTCTCCGCGAGGTATCAACCACGTCATACGTCATTTATTTTCTATGTTCATTCTACTGTAAAGCCTTCCAAATACTTAAATGTGATCTGATAAAATATTAATAATTGCTCTAACAGTACCCAAGCACATAGATCTGGTATTAAAGGTACCAATACAGGTTTTTTTCTCATGAACTACGGTACGGCGTCTCTCGAAATTCAGGTACAGCAAAGGCAGGTTTGGATTTAGGATTTAATGTAGAGAAACTAATTGTAATCGAATTGTTAATTTTAACTTTCTTAAATATGTTTTTGTAATACTAGACTAACACTCAAAAGTGGATTGAAGTTTTTCCTACCAATATGGGTTTAGTCTATCTTTTTGTCGATTTTGTATATCTAAGATATTTATTTTAGACAATGCTACAAATTTCGCAATTAAAGAATTTTAGAATTGTATCTATTTACAAAATTAAACATTCATGGAGCTGATGAAATTTTTGTAAAAATTGTAAAGAAAACTTTATAAAATGTTCTGGAAAATAGCAACAATGTCTTTATTAATTTTTGTTCGATTATAGAATTAAGTCACAATAAACTTGAGTATAAATAAATTAAGTTAATACATAAATTAATATATTATTTTTATTAACGATGGTAGAATTGTAACTCATTTTGTTTCGTTAGAATGCCCGAGTCCGATCCATTCCCCGAAACTCTTCATGCACGTTTAAAACGTATAATTTGGAAGTATAAACGTCAGGTTATGATTGTAATAAAATACAATCGTTACTATATTTAATGACTACAATAACGATTTTTTTTATTGTTGTAAAGTTTGTATTGGATGATTCAAATCGAGAATATTCTTACCATTTAAAGACCAGTTCGGTAGGTAGGTATTTATTACTTTTTTTATGTGATATGTAACAAATAGAAAAAATAATAGCAGCTAACGGTACAAGTATGAGCTCAAGAAATATCAAATAATGTATTAGATATTTACATTAACGGTTAGACAGGGCCTAAAATATATTTTCTGTAATGTTACCTATAAAAAAAGATTTTTATTGGAATTAGATTATTTATGGGCCACAGTTCATCAATTATACATATGAAATAAGTAAACATAAACATGACAACCAATCGTAATTTAAATACAAGATTCCATTCTACTTTTTTATAGACATAGTATTGATCAAAAAGAACACATTAATAATTGCTAAGAACTAAAGGTAGATCATTAATAAAAATTACAAGCACCAGAGGTTCCAAGTTAGAACTTTGTGGTATACGATTAAACTTTACAACTTATATTCTCTAAATAACTTTTCAAAAAGTTGAAAGATGTCTTGGAAATACTTTATACCTACTCGTATGTATGTCTTGGTTTCAAAGTTTGACTGATATCAAAATTATTATTAATTTCGTTTGTTTCCGGAAATATGTCGATCAAGCACCTTACGTGGGACGAATAGAATCTGAGAATATTAGAACCACGTGTACCTGTTATTTTTTAGTAATTCAATAAGAAATAATTGCTTTTTGACCAAAAAAAAAAGAAACCAATTATAACAGATGCTTGCAAAGTGTGGGACGATCTTAGAATATAGCCCATTTCATTTCATTTCTTTTTACTTTAGTGGAAATCTATTTCTATTTAACAGACTTCATGAAAGAACTCGTATTGCGTGTAGGTGTCGTTAGATTTTAATATACAGGGTGAATCACAGCAAACTGCAGAAATTCGTGAACAAAAAAGACTGAAGGAATTAGAAAGAATTTATTTAGGTATTACAATTATATATTTTTTTAAATACAGACATTATGTTATGATTATGATTATATGATTATAATCATTATAAATTTAAAACCAAAATAAGGAAGGGGTTATAGTAACCATTTTATTATAGAGACAAATAAAGAAAACTAGAAAGTTTATTTTAATCTTTGTTTAGATTAATAAGAAAAACATTAATGATGAATTATTGTGCATTTCTAAAGTTGGAATCATTATACTACGAGATGTTATATAAAATTTATTGAACACCGCGTTCATATATTTAATATTCAAATGGTAAAACTGATTTTTAGAGTGTTCTATTTACTCATCATATAACTAACAAGAAAATCAACTAGCAGCTAGATAATTAGGTTGACAAAGGGTTATAAAAGCAAGAGAAGCTTAAAAGAGTCTAAGAAGAATAGATAAAGCTATTTAACAAATGTACTATTCCCAATCCCAAGTATTACTCTGATTTTGTATATTGTATTTTGTTTCTTTATTCATAAAATCCAACCACATATACAATTTTTTTTATTTTCTACTATTATTTGCCTTTGTTTGGCATAAAACCTAAAATGTATGTTTTTTTTTTTTTTCATCAACAATGTCACAAGTCCAAGTTCTAAAGGGTTGGTTATATTTATAAAAGAAATAGCATGTGCTTAAGTTTACTGTAACTACTTTAAATTCGACAAAACATGCTATCAAAAAGTTATTTTTTTAGCAGATGTTTTAATTTTAATGAATAATTTTGGAACGTCTTATCTGGAAATTTTTAACTTTTCAATTATTAATACAATATTTTGTCTAATAGGTTTTAATGAATTGTCCTGTATAAAAAAAAAACCGAATATCCCAACATTAGGTAATTAGCAAAACAATTGATATTTCTAAGCATTTTTTCCATCTATTAGGACCATTGTTTATTGTGACTCATCCTGTACACCTAGACGGACTTTTATTACTTTCGTGTAGTCAACTGGATGAAACATATTCAAGAAAAAAACATATTTCGAAAGCCGTATCGTAACTGTCTGTCTACAAGGATATTCAATTTTAATTTAGAATTCATTTTTTGAGTTTTGTTTCGTTTGATAGTTTTACGAGGTATTGAGAAATATAACGAGTAAAGATGTTTAAGTGTTGCTTAATCAACAACCTTTATTTATAATAAAATAAAAGACAATTTGGCACAGTTTCTTCCTATATTATTTGTCTTTTGATTATTGAATAATACAGGAAAAAAAGTTGATTTAACAATACCCGTATCGCAAATGACCAATGTATTAAATTTTCTTGATATATTGAACAGTGTAGTCAATTTTTGAATAGTTATTGCAGTTATTATAAATGTTCAACTAAAGTGGCGCCTTATAATAAACATCTTTCACTGGCAAAAAAATCTTTTGAGGACCAAAAATATTTTTTTAATTATTAAAAATATTTTATTAAATACTAAAATATCTTTGAAAGTAAATTTTTTTAAATTATTAAAGCTTTTTAGTATGTATGAGATATTTTTTTACAGTTAATAGCTTTTTAGAAAAAAAACTTTAATGGGCATTTCTCTTAGTGATAAGTATTTAAAGCTATAAGTTTATTATTAAAACAGGAAAATACCTACCAGAGGATTATTTAATAATATATGAGGTTAAAAATTATATTGTGTTTTATCTAAGTACGCTTTTATAATTGACAGCTAGATTGCTTTTACAATAGATTTTGTCGATACACACATACGAAATAAATTAATGTCAAAGAACAAAAAAATACCCACAGTTGTTTTTTAAGCAATAAAAATTCTTAGTATTCAGATAGAAAATGCAGATTGAATATCCGTGTAAACCAATATGGTTACGTAAGTATTTCGGTACCCATTTCTTTACTTAAAAGATTTAAAAGGCATACCTATATTTTATGGCTTTATATTTTATTACAACGATCTTGATTAAAAACTGGTTCTCAAAAAGAACTTAGTTTTTAAGTACCGAACATAATAATTGGATATATAAATTAAAAAGAAGAAGAAATATTGGGTACCTTGGGTACCTAGATAGTTTGAACTATCGAATCACCTACAGAGTGTGTCTATCTTTAGATAGGTATAAAAAGACGTATACCTACTTTTAACTAGAAGAAATATATTTGTTATAGCTAACTAAATGTTAAAATTGAAGTGAATGTATAATATTTATTTAATATTAATTATATACAGGGGCGTGTGGTCCATGGAAGCGGGAGAAGCACCGCTTCCCTACACTTCGAGGTTTAAAAATAAATATTTTTCAGTTTACAATGCATAGAGATTAATATTAAATTAGGTACTATATTTTCTCTGAAACATTACGTAAACTTCGTAAATGTACTAACAATTCATTGATGTAATGTGTAAACGCATGCACCACCCATGAGAAAATTAATTGTGTAAGCGAACACACCATATACTTCGAGTCCGTCGGCGGAAACGCATCTTGAAAAAGCCGTCTCATCTTCCAATTGATTTCGCTTTGTGTTATTAACCTTGTGACAGTAGTCAGTCTGTATAGGCACGTGAAAGCTTTTAATTCACTAAAATTAAATTATGGAAATTTTTTCGATATTCCAGCATTAAAGTCCCAGTTAAGTGTTGTTTATGAAACATCTGAAATTAGTGATAAAAAGGCGCCCATCAATGTGTTAAATTTTCTTATAACAACTGGTTTAAATAAGTTCCTTTGTGAAGTCGTCTAGTTGTGTAAATTAGTACTAACCATCCCAGCCACAAGTGCGTCAGTTGAACGAAGTTTTTCAGCTTTATAACGCATTAAAAGTTTTATACGAAATTCAACAAGTGAAGACAGACTCTCTAATTTAGCCCCAATATTCAATGAAAAACAGCTTGTTAAACAATTATCATAAAATCCAAAATTCTACGACGATGGTATAGACAAATTTGCAGCCATTGAGGATAGGCGATTATAAAATATAAATAAATATCAACTGTTGTGTCAATTGTGCAAAAAAGCTGGAAAAAATAAAAAAAAACTTCAGTTAAATGTTTTTTTACGTTTAAATAAACCAAGGAAGCTTTTCAAGTAAGTTTTTTTATAGTTTCTATAGGTAATAAAGTAATAGTAACACTTCAAAAATCTCAATCTCGAATATCCGTAGTACTGAAGAAAAAAAAAGCAAGATTTTGATAAAATGGTGAATGCGCCGCGAAAAATTTTCTCCTGCGTCGTTGTGCTTACTGGCTTGCTGTATTTTTATACAATCGCTTCCCCTTCCAAAAATGTCACCGCACGCCACTGATTTTATATTTATTTAATCAAAGGTAAGAACTTTTAAAAGCTTCTTTTTATATTTAGAAAATAAAGAAATAAAATGTCAGCTTTGTATATTCCTAATTGTTTTTTGTGGAAAGAAAAATTAAACATAACAAAATTAAAAATATTATACCACGTATTTACGTTATTTTTAAATTCTTAAAATCTTTTAGTTAGTCATTTGTCTTCTGTTGTCTTGCAACGAACACTTATGTGAATTATTTAGACACGAAATTAGAAAAACGATATTAAGCAATAACCCAAGAATTATTTTTATTTTTAAAACTGTGAGTGTGCTCACTTAAGGTATGGGACATATTTAAGCCCGCGAACAGGACCGTATTATATTCATTCGGAAACAATTTTATACGCATAATATAGAACGCATTTGAAATCGAAAATAATGTTAGGTTATATGAGATTTGATTCGCAAATTTGTATCTTGTATCTTTCCCTCTAAAAAAAAATCTGGCGGCGCTCACGTCTAAGATCCACCATTTTGTACAGTGGCGACTCGTGGGGGGAGGGAGGTTCACAGTGACAAAATATAGGTATCAGTACAGATGTATGAAAAAACTTTCAGTGTTTGTAATATACCTTTAAAAACACTGACAATTTTTTACCTATATCTGTACCTGGATCTATATTCCGTTACTGTGAACCCCCAAAATTTTGGTCACGAGCCGCCCCTGATTTTGTATATTATTCATTTATTCTTATAATGAAAAATAACGTACATGATGTATAATAAAAAATGACCTGGCGTAATAATATACATATCTCTTAATTGAATTAGTGCTAGTCTTCTTCGATCCATATTGAATCTGGTGTGCCTTTGTTTCTCATATATACATCCAATATAATTTGCTATTCAGTTGCTCCATCTAGCGGTCGTCCTACGATTCCTTAAATAATTTGCAGGTTTTTCTTTTAGCCACGTTAATCACTGAAATTTTTCCCAGAATCTGGTTCCTGATATTTGTCTGAAAACTATTCACATTGGGCTACCTGGTAGGTATATTATAATGACCAACTCTCTAAAAAATAAAATAATAGAATTGTCAAAAAAATTTCAAAGAAATTCTAAAAGGTGTACACAAGAATGCCCAATATATTTATCCCTCGATTTGTAGTGCGAAAAACCTCGTATGCACCTGGACTTGTAAGTTTATTTTCAGAACAACTTTTAATAATACGCCACTGCCAGAACTTACCAAAAACAATTCAAACACATGTCGTTGCAACTTACTACCACCACTAGTGGAATCGACAAAGAAATAAAAGAGAGAAAGATTCGTAATTTTAGAGACCGGAAGAAGGGAATGTGTTTCTAATATAATAACAACGCAACGGGGGCGTACATCTGGCTCCATCACTTTCGCACTTTCAATTTTTCTTCGCCGAACCCCCAAAAACTACACCCCCGCGGGTATCTCGCTATACCCGAACGCCAAAAGCCGCCTGTGAAACATCACGAAGCACGTACGACTTTTAACTTGTACTGTCAACAATTTGCGATCGTAATAATCAGGGCTGCTCGATTTATACAGGGCGAATCACAAGTATCAAACAAATAATTTAAAATAAACGGTTTCAATGATAAAAGAAAATTTAAAACCCACGACGAATTTTTTTTTCGTGAATCGAGTACGAATAAGAAAAAAAATAAAATTCCCCCTTTACTAATCACCAACGCTTAAACATTTAACTAATTGTTTCGTGGTAAAATACCAATTAACAATAATTTCTTCTATTTGCATTTAAAAAATACCCAGTCAGTTGATTATTACAAATAACAGCTGAATGACTCTTGAAAGAATCTGATTACATGACTCACCATAATTCTAGACTGCATGTAGATTACTAAATTGTCTTGTCTCATTGGACTATCATAAATATAATAAATCCACGTTATAAAATTTGCAAGTGGTGGTCGACACACTACGATAACGCAGAGAGAGGCATGGCTAATCGCGATTAGCTAGTAAGAAATAGTAGGTGGTGCTAACTGTTTTAACTTTGCATTGAGTGGGATTCGTATGTCTACTACGATGAATCAACGATGCCTCCTTCTTCATTTTTTCGCCAATAGTTAAGGCGATATACTTAAGTAATTTATTCAAATTCTTACAGGTACCTTATAGCTACTAAAATTTTAATGTCAATCAGTGTACGGCCATAGATAAAATAATAAATAAATAAGTGGTGCTACGAATAACGTAGTTTGGAAAGTAACATGCAGTTAATTTGGAATACCACCAATTTGGAATATTCCAAAATAGCAGTACATGATTTTTTATTAAAAAGGTAAATGAAACATTGTTGAAGTAGTAACCAAACATTAATTAAAAAGGAAAATTAGGTAGATTTCTTACAGAAGTCGCACACATATGTTCCGGCGTCATATTCGGCAGAATCACAGTGCACCCATGACTCACATGTGAGGCACTGAACCCACTGCCCAGATAACAATTATACATTCTTAGCATATTCTTAGTATATACTTTTTGAGAATACGCATATGCTGAGAATATACTGTATTTGCATTTGGTACATTCTCAGAATATACTAAGCATATGCTACGTGACGTTGTTTATACGTGCTATGCAGATACTGAGAATCTTCTTCAAGTATGTGTACAGTATGCAACAGGTATCTACTTTAATTTGATAGTACGTTCTAAGTATATGCTAAGTATTTAAATATAGCATATGCTAGGCATATACTAGACACCTTAATACAGGATGTTTAATTAATATTGAACATTAAAGAATAAGTGTATATAATGAGTCTTTATTTCAAAGAATTCATACTTATTTTTATTACAAATACTTTCTTTGGCCTTAACCAATCAATATTTTATTTTATCAATGGCTTGAGTTTCATTTGCTTGATTCCATTGGATCTTCATTGAACCTAAAAAATAAAAAAAATAACAAACTTGGTACATATACAAATTAAGTGTACATAACTAATGAAATATTTTAAATATTTTTGTTGAACATAAAACTTTAAAAATTGTACATGGCATTCCACTAACCAAAACAAGAGTTAAATAAATGATTATGATGTTTACTGAAAGTTTAAATATATTTGTTAATTACTTACCACTAATTTGTAGTTTTTGTCCTCCTTTAGCTAACTTTTCTAGTTCTTCCAGGTCAATATCTGGCCTTACAGGATTTTTTTCATAGAAAGTGTGTATGTAATTCTGGTAACAATGTATTTTAGTTTCAATCCACCATTAGTATTAACTATATTAATAAATTCACAGTGGCAATTAATATTTGGGGTATCCTGTATTCTAACGTCACTTATAGGTCCTAAAAGCTATAAATATAGTAAAATTTGTTTATTTTCATATAGAACATACGATGCAATTAATTTTTATTATTACAAACGAGATCAAAAAAATTTGTAGGAATTTTAGGTTATGTTATTCTTCTTCTTTTCTTCTATTTTAGTTTGAGAATGTTTTTTGTCCTAAACATTCAACATTAGTGCGTTTGGTAGCGAATTATTAGATCGACATCTGCGAAAAATTCATATAGATATATTGATATGGATTCCTGAAGAATATCACCCACTATGTGAAATGTGTTTAAGTTATAAATTTGTAAAAAAAATTGAATTGGTTGTTATAGTAATTGTAATTTTTTGGAGGGATGTTTAAAAAGAAAAAGAGGGGGGTACCATCCAAATTGAGAGGAGGATCAAAAGTTTCAACGATCCTCAAAATTAAACAATTTTAGTAATAAAATTGTTTCTTGGTACCAAGAAAACAAATTATAATATACAGAAAATCACAGTGAAGATTAATCATTATATAATGTTATAATAAATGGATATTTTGAAAATCTGATTATTATTGGGTACAGATTTTGAAAGAAGTAAATAGTATCGCACTAATTGAACGTATCAAAGGAAAATAAATCCAAAAGATAAGTACCTTTGAAATGATAAGTTATTTGACAGTGAATTAAGTTGTCATTGATAATGACATACTTTACAATAATCTACAAGTTCTAAAAGCATTCAAATCAACAGAGAATACCAGCTGGGAGCAGAGCAATAATTTATTTTGTATTGAGAAATTACAGAAATCCGGAAGAAGATTGAAAACATATTTTTTTTTATTATTGTTATCAGTTTTAACTTGTTTATAAAATTTCAGAGAGAAGCACACCCTCAGGAGTATTGTTCCGGGTGCTCAGAGCTACGCCGGGGCGGAAATTCATATCAATATGTATATAAACTTGTTTTTACATGTATTTGGTGTTAATTTTTTACCTGCAAGCATTTAGAACATTCTCAGAATATGAGGTACATGCTGGGTATATGACTTTTAGTATATTCTAAGAATGTCCTGTTATAGCACGTGCTCAGTATATACTTTTTGGAATATACTTTTAAGGCACGTACTCAGTATATACTTTCTAGAATATACTTTCAAAGTATATTCTAGGTATGTTCTAAGAACATTCTAAAAGGATATACTAAAAAGAACTTAAACAGAACGTTCTTGGTATATTCATAGAACATTGATGTTATGTGGATGTTCTCCCCTTGCATCTTCGCTAAAGGACCCCGCAATAATCTTATGGAAATTGGGTTTCTGTCAAATTGTGTGTCATCCTGAACAAAAGTCTCCATGGGCACAAAGTGCCAAAATGAATATTTTGGCAGCTACGGAGCTGCCAAAGCTCCCTTGACCAGTTGCAAAACTATTCATTTTCAATACTATTTACAGATGTCAAAAGCATATTTAAATTATTGACATTGAGAGTTTGGGCTTTTGAGGGAGCTGAATTAAATTCTAATCTTAGATTGGAAAATGTGAAAAGAGAATATTTACTTTTATATTCCTCGTTGACCGTGAATTGACAGCTGTCAACGGTCAATTTGTCCAATCTGACAAGAGAATTGAATTCAGCGACCTCAAAAACCCAAACTCTCAATGTGAAAAGAGGATATTTTCTTTTATATTCCTCGTTGATAGTCAACTGACAGCTGTCAACTGTTAATTTGTCCAATCTGACATGAGAATTGAATTCAGCGACCTCAAAAACCCAAACTCTCAATGTAAAAAGAGGATATTTACTTTTATATTCCTCGTTGACAGTGAATTGACAGCTGTCAACGGCCAATTTGTCCAATCTGACATGAGGGTTGAATCCAGTGACCTCAAAAACGTTACCCTATATATTAGGATAATTAAAATATGCTTTTGACATCTGTAAATAGTATTGAAAATGCATAGTTTTGCAAAGGGTCAGGGGAGCTTTGGCAGCTCCTTAGCTGCCAAAATATTAATTTTGGCACTTTGTGCCCATAGAGACTTTTGTTTAGGATGACAAAATCTACAACATATCAAAAATTCAGACAATTTGACAGAAACCCAATTTCCATAAGATTATTGCGGGGTCCTTTCCCATCACAGAAAAAACATACTGTTTCCTGATCTTCTGGCTGTCTATCTAAATCAAATTCCGGGGCAAGTTCTTCTGAGGACATTTTGAGCTTTAAACAGTCGCAAGGACATTTTGCTTCAAAAAAGGACAGGTGTCAACCCTAGACCTAACCAAACTTCTACACACTTATCTGATATCTCTTAAAGAAATATCAATATACCTACGTTTATCTTAAGTTATATTGGTTATATTTCTACCTTTTGTCCAAAAATATCCGTTATTCCTCACTACCAAATCAAAATTCATACATTTTTTCAAATAATTTTAGTTTTACTTTCATGTACACGAATTATTAACCAGTTTTCAACATACTGCTATCGACATCTTTACACGACGAGATAAACTACACGGAGTAAAGTTAAGACGGTTCTGTAATTTGTGCGAAAGCTTTTAGTCTCGCCTCATAGATGGCACATGCAACTTCAAAAAATCTATAGAGATGGAAATTACTACTTTTAAAAAGATTTTTGTGAATAAGTAATTAGCTTAGATAATTCTCAATACCAAATATTAATTAGTATTGATTCTTTTAGTATACAAGGGTTGTAAAATCAAAAGTGAAACTAAAAATATTGTTTTTATTTAAATTGTAATTTTTCCTATATTGATTTGAAGATAATTTTTTCGATAAATTTGATATTTGATACAAAACTTTTTCATCAAGTAATAAATTTGTTACAAGGTTGTGTACCAAATCTGGAGAACAAAAATAAGACTAGGAATAATTGCATTAATTATGGTTTCTTCTTCTTCTTCTCTTAAATATTTCTTATTTTCAAGTAGGGATAGATGTAGGTATAATGCTTCGAGTTCTGATTTTTCGTTTGCAGTAGAATAATTCTTGGATTATTTAAATATAAAAGTTTTCGCTTTCAATCTTTCACTATTTATTATCCACTGATTTTATTATTATCAAAACGAGAAATACCATATCGTTCCATACCAACCACTCACCTCTATATCAGACCTATTTTTAAATTGGAAATAATATTTTGTTTGGGTTTCGCTGGAACATTATTGGATTTGTTATTTTGCAGCCCCACGAAAGTAGGTATTAGACTATATTTAGATCGCTTTACTCGATATCCGATTATAATTTTAATGATTAAAAGGAACAACGCATGTGTTTGGAAAGAAACCGATACGAAAAATGGCTCTAGCGAAAAATTCTTATTGATAAATGTGGATGAATTTTTTAATTTCAAAACCCTTTCGTAAAGTCATATTTTTTGGTTGGCGCAAAATAAGTAGTGTCAAGCTATTTTTTCCTAGTGCGATCCTTTTATAATTTTCTTCTCTGAAATTTACTTCATCTTCTGTTTTGTTTTTGTCATCATAACCTGCGATATAACTTTTTTTCTTCTTCTCTATATCTAAACTAGTTTTTCGTATTTTATAGAAATTTCTAACGTATCCGTAGAAGTACTTTTTGTAATTTGTTCTTTATGTGATTTACTGCAGATATATTTTTTTTTGGAGGAATCGGGAATACGTAGTAAAATATATAATAAACACATACATTTTTGTAGTCAAACATTTCTTACATTTGCTTAAATATCTACAATAAACTTCCAAACCTAGTCTAGATTAGATATAGCTTGAAAACCACACTCAATGTCTTAAATAAAATAAGCGGGTCGAAAGTTGGTACTACCGAAACGATCACGTCAATTATTTTAGTGAAATGAGCTCTCTATGGCGCATCTTAATCCGTCAACCGACATTTTCAATATTAATACCTATAACTTTAGTATATATCTGTTAAATACAAACCTCTAAACACAAACTTACTATATTTTACAGAAAAAACTAATGACATCCCAGCTAGCACAAAAACATTCCATCTACGTTAATAAGCTGCAATTTTAGACTCTTTAAGCTCACATGCGAAGTGCTTTTAATGTAACCCTAATATCTCTGCAACCACCGAATGTCCGCAAGGCAAGACTTTTATAGCACATCTCACAGAGGTTACAAAGTGAAGTTTGGAAAACATCACACTAGCACTTTTAAGGTACTTACCCTGAAAGTTGCTCTGAAACTTTTTATAGATGTTATAAATGTGAATTAGTTGCTTCCCTAAAATCACATACCAATAGTGTTATTTTATTTTAGGCATCTATTTATCATTAACTGTAATTATTATCTAATGAATAATTATTTATCTAATAACTTAGTGGGTCTTTTGTTGAACTGAAATATTACCTAAAACACATATGTTAGTGACATGCATAGGAATCTCAATTTAAATAGCTGCGATTCACCTGCAGCCCCTTGCTGAGGCTTTGACGCCTCCAGGAGCCATTATCAGTTATTACCGCATCCTGAACGATCGCCAGTTTGATTGCAGTAAGATTTATAACTTCTCAGCCACAAGTAAGGACTATCTTTATCAATTTCTCCAGATTTGGAAGTAGTGGCTCGTTTCGATTAATTCCTAAAATAAATATAAACTATAGCAGATAAACTTGAAAAATTAAATATGTAAACTCACCTGTATACCTTCTAATACTAAAAGGGGGACCATAAGATAAATTGTATCATATCATTAATACCATCAACACATTAACAGCTTTAATAGCCATTTGTAGGGGATTATAAACTAGAGGGTAAATTGTGCATGAGCTAAAAGAGATATTATATCAAATCACAGTTAGATATACTTTTATTAATCCCTTCACTCTCTGAATCATTAAATTTTAAGAGCCAGATAGGGAATAAGTTAAAAAAAAACAAACATGACATATGACAAGAAAAATTGACAATTGAAATAAACGTTTCGAATCAGATTGTGATGTTCACAATACTTCTTGTTTATACTTTTTTAGCAAATTACTTCATTACGTTGTGTTAACATAACAAGTAGGTTAACTAGGTAAATAACAAATAGAAGTTTTGAGAGGTTTTGATTTCCCTCAACAACTTCTCATGAACGTTGCATTTACGTTGTATAGTAATGTTATTACGTTACCTTAATGCAACATCGCCGAAAGGCTTGGAAACGTTATGTGCTAGCTGGGATATGACATTAAATAAACCAATAAACAAATCAGACTGGAAATTATTCATCTCATCCGCGTTTTGAACATTAACCTTTCCATGAAATAATATAACGAACACTCATCGCTCCGATCCAATAATGAAAATCCCTGGAAAACAAGCATGAAAAACGTCTCATCGCTTGCAGTCACTCAAAATATTAACACCTCCATTCATATTGGTCGAAATATAAACTGTATGTTGTTTTTCGCAAACAAGAATTATAATTACCGCGGCAAATATTAATGTACGGATGAGTTACTAGCTTAAAATCTTAGTTGATTATTTATAGAATGCTTTGGCATAGAATATAGAGTGCCTTGACGATAGTTTGGAACAACCGAATGTCGCGCGGGATGTGGACACATTCTTTTTTGTTTTTTTATAGGCGTCTGTGATACCAAAGTTATGCCAACTTTGGAGAATATTAGTGAACGTTTCTAAACGAAAACCAATTCTAGTGTTAAGTGTATTGTTTAAATAAAAAAGTGATAAGTTTTCAAAAAAATTCCACTGAAAATACGTGTAGTGTTAAATAAATATGTTAGGAAAGAAGAAAAATCATAGACATAATAGTCCTCACAGACCCAAAAAGCATCTCTACATTCCTTTTAGCAGAAACAGAAGGGTAATTATAATTATGTCATAATTATATAAAAATAGTGTTGAAATGTCCTTCAAATATTTATAAGTGAAAAGTTGCTTCAATCCTGTTGAAGGTTGAATGCATATTTTATGCAAAACTTTGTGTGTCTCTTTCTGGACTATGTATAGTTGAAAGAAAGTTAGTCCTCTTGAAAATATTGAACAGATACTTCAAAAAAGATTCTTATCAACAGGTGTAGTGAAAACAAAACTATGTTTTTAAAGTGGATTCTAACGTTTTGGTATTTTGAATAGCCTGAAAGATTGTTCCATGGTTCAGACATGTACACTTGTTTTTTGTAGATACCTTGAAGTTACCTATCTTAAATAATTTTTCCTTTGACACAACCTGATTTTTCAAGTGACAGATTAACCTTTGTGGAGACAACATTTTCGGAAACATCATAAATGAGGTGTTTCATTTAATTTAGAATAACAATAGTACCATAATTGTAACTTTAATGTGGTATTTCATAAATTAGTAGGTACTTTAACATGTCATTGATAAAACGATGATAACGGATTGCAGAATCTAAATAAAAAGAGAAAACCTAAAGAAGAAACATCAGTATGGTAGTTGTTATTGTGCTTTTTGTTTGCGATTTTGCATCGAATTTTGCTTTAGAAGTATTGAATTGAACTATATTTTAGATCCACTTAATGCGTGATTGAGAAAATTCGTTAAAAACAATGGTTTATTGGTCTCTAGAACCCAATTAATGGTTAATATTCGTGATCCAGACCATAACAACAGACTTTAGTCTGTGTATTTTTCAAAATTTCATAGGAAGAAGTGAGTATTATATATTTTAATGTTTCTAAAATTGTATTTAAATTTTGTCAGATTTTCTCACTTTTCTTTGTCATTTCTATAAGTAATATTAATAAATATATTACCAAAAATGTACAAATGAGTACCAGAACGCTTTTTAGTCGGCTACATCCTCCTATTCAGTGAGTATTATAGAATAAATCACTCCATACATAACAACACTTTTGGTTTACATCAGAGGTTCCCAAACTCTTTTGTTTCATAGACCACTTTCAAAATTTTGCTGGATCCGGTTGCTTTCAAACGTTGAAGAGAACATATTGTGCACGGTGGGTGGTGGGTCTCTTTTTATATTTTTCCTTTAATGTTTGGAAATATTTCAAATCTTTACCTATTTTATTAGGTTGACATCTTCTTAGATGGTTTTCCAGCTTTGATGGTTTCATAGAGTCATTGCTCAAAACTTTGTTGCATAAAAGACATGTGGGCAATCATTTATCTGCCTCTGATGGAAGAAAACCAAATTTTAAATATTCAACACTGTACTGACGACACTTCTTAGATTCGGCCATGTTTTGTATCAATTACCTACCTGTAAATGTGTAAGTAAGTAAATAAATAAATAAAAAAACATGTAAAAATAAGTAATTAATTATTTAATATTATATTGCTTCACTATCGAAACCAAATTAATTTTCATGCACCCCCCTCCCTTACGATTGTGGACCCCCATTTTTTATTACGTCCAACGTAGACCTCGTCGAGTCTCCCGTGGACCCCTGGGGGTCCACTTAGACCACTTTGGAAAATACTGGTTTACATGTACGGTTTTTATACTCAGCGATACCCCAAACCTAACCCTTAATTTTATATTATTTTATTTAATTTCTTGTAATAAATATAACGCTTTGAGACAATATAAAATTCTGCACACTTTCGTAGTTAAATAAAACTGTTATGCTATTCGATTACGACCGGTAAATTTGTTTGTTTACGATGTTACATTGTATCCGACGTAAAAATTTTAAGACAAAGTTCGAATTTTAGGATCGTACGTGAAACGTGCTCGGGTCTCGGTCGATTCTCCCGAGCGGGAAATTAATAAAAACTAAATATAAATTTCAGAGCGCGATGCCAAAGTTACGGGTATGTGGGACTATTAGAAAGTTTTGATAATAAATATTTACAAACAGAAAAAAAAATTGAAGCTTAAAATGATTATAATAAATAATTATTAGCAAACTAAATTAAGAATAAACATCGTAGAGATTAGGTGTTCGTTTAGGTTGTATCCCGAGGGCTACGATTCTATAGTTAAATCTGGAAATAATAATCTAGGCAAATCGTATTTTCTCATTGAAGTTTAAGAGATATCGATAGGTAAGGACCGGAAAAATGCACTAAAAAATCTAAAAAAATACCCATTTTAATGCAATTCACTAAACGAAAAAATAGCTATTATTTATTTAAAAAGTGAATTGAAATAATGATTCTGAGGATCAAAAGTCAGTCTCTTGTATTTGACTAATCATCGCGTATTGATACAATCACATAAAGTTATTAATCTAATTATATATGCAAAATAATATGATCAAACGATATGATTGATTTGAGGACATTTAAAATTTAATTCAATTACTTTTGAGATTAAAACAATAAGATAAAACATCAATATTAATATCTTCAGACGAGTAATTGATGATTGTTGGAGATCAATTCGATTATTCTGTTGATTAAGTTGATTAGAGTAAAATGATAAAATTATTTACTACAGACCACTAAATGATCATCGTTGGAGATGAGCAATCTCTGTTGGCCACTAAATGATCAATCTATTATTGTAAGAACCTAAAATATTATTTGCTTACTTTTTCCGGCTATTAAATACTCACAAAAACTATGAACTTTGACATATTGATGATAACAAACTTATATACAGTCAGTTAGCTATACTTACGCGGGTTTCGGATTAACAAAATTATGCAAATTAGTCATTGACAACCAGTTCCGATAAGCTTCTTCCCAAGAAATTAGGTAAAATTGCCCTAATGGTCAGATTTAAATTAAAATAACATTAGGGTAGGTACTAAATTTGTTACAAATATTGTAGTTGAATTGATTCTTTGCAAGTGTTGACGTTCTATGTATATTGTAAATTTAGTGGAAATTTTAAAAATGCCTAGACGTGTGTTAGATGTAGATAGTCTAATTTGTAGTGTACATAAGTATTTTACGGATGAAAAAGAAAATGGCGGTCCTTTAAAATTGGTAATGTCTGTACAACAACGCGTAAGCGATGCTCTAGGAATTAGTGAAATCAAATTAAGAGGAGTATTACAAAATCACAATAAAAAAATGCCGAAAGAAGATCACCGCAAAACTCGCCCATCATTGAAAATGAAAGATATTCCAGATGGAAAGAAATTTGAAATTCGTGATACCATTTATCGAGGGCCAACAAGGAACATGTCACCTTAAATACAATTATCTCGGAATTAATAGATAGAAAATTTGACGGGCAGAACAAGTCTATGGCAAGTGATACATAACTTGGGTTTCAAATTTCAAAAGGAGGATAACAGAAAGACCCTTTGTGAAAGAAATTCTGTCGTGCACAAGAGAATTAACTTTCTAAGAAAATATTCTAAATTTAAAGAAGAAAGGGCGAATTTTATATATTTAAACGAAACATGGATATTTTCTAGGGGTGCAATCAAGAGAATATGGCAAGATGATAACGTAAAGTCCAGCAAACATACCGATGGAGAAGGGAAGCGACACATAATTTTACCTGCAGAAGGGAAATCGGGTTTTATAGAAGAAGGTGTTGATTTAATAATTTCATCTAAATCAAAATCCAGTGACTATCACGATGATATAAACAGAATTGTTTGTAAAATGGTTGCATGAAAAACTTCTCCTAGGTTTAAGTGAGCCCAGCGTAATTATTTTAGACAATGCACCTTACCATTCTGAAGTATTTAACAAAAGTCCAACGAATTCTTGGACTGTTGATAAAATTAAAGAATGGTTGACAAAGGAACATATACCATTTCCTCAATATATATTAAAATCAGAATTATTACTCTTGGCAAATATACACTCAAAACCAAAAACTTTTGTTGTGGATCAGATTATTGAAAGTTACGGTCATCAAGTTTTACATCTGCCACCGTATCATTTCCAGTTTAATCCCATCGAATATATATGGGGAATAGCAAAACAATATTATGACAACCATATTGGGCTTAATGGTTATAGTGATGACGCAGTTCGGGAAACTTGGCGAAAAGCACTTTCAATTGCAACTCCAGAAGTGTGGCGGAACTGTATATCCAAGTGCGAGAAACTAATAGAAGATTGATGGACTCGTGAAAATAAAATAAACGAAATAAGTTCAATCATAATAACAATTAATGGTGATGACAGTGATGATGGCGATTATGATATTTTGGATGATAATGACTGATGACTGATTTTTGTTGACAAGTTTAATTTTTTTGTTTTTCATTTGAAATTCTTTACATGGAACAAATTTTTATGTTAGAAAATATTTTATTTGACCTCTTATTATACATAGACCATATTTTATGTGTGAAGTGTAATATAAAATTATTATTAGGTTTATAATAGCCACATTAGACTCCATTAATGAAGAAGTTTAATTCTGCTCCCAATTATACAAAAGATTCTCCATTATTATTTAATTAAAAAGTTGTACATTATTTTTCATTTCATTTAACCAGTTGATATTTCCCCAAAAAGCAGGTCAAACTTTCGGGTACTTACCTAGAAATACTCATAAAATTTTTAATCCGAAACCTGCGTAAGTATAGCGAACAGACTGTACATTTATACATAACATATAATGGCCAAGAAACTAGGACTACATCACCCAAAGATGTCAGAATTATAACTGACTAAATCCAGAAAGATCTCTCGGAATGGAAAATTTTACGCGCGAAATTCAATTATTCTAGCATTGATTTAATAAAAAAAGTAATTGGTTTAATACAATTAGAAATGTATTTGATAACTGTGAACATCTATATAATATACACTTTCTGTTTATTATTTTGTCGAACAGGCATCTTTGTCCGAGCATATTTTAATTTATTGCATGGAAGATTCCTGTAAATAAAATATTATTATAATAATAAACAAGATATATTTATGAACAATCGTCATATATCTATGAATACCTTACCTGCCATCGCTGTTCAAATTTATTACTGAATTATCAACGATTTTTAAATAACTAAATGTATTAATTTGATTTGGTTAGAAAAAAAATAGTATATATCATACGGAGCATAATATACTTATCAATCAAAAATATTGAGGTAATTACTTCGAATTCTTCGGAGTCCAATCCTGCAACCGCATGGTCGTCGGACGTATGTTTGTCAGTTTTGGGCATGCGCAAGTATCGATTCGAACTGGCAACGGGGGTGTGTCCTATTTGTCTTTTGGCTCTGACTACTACGGCTCTCTTCACACATTCTGCACTCTAGACACATTATTTTTTTTAACTAACTTCGGTTGATCGGCTTGTGCTAATTTTATCTTTTGCATTTCGCCGCATCGTTTTAGGAATATTTACGCGATGCGATTTTCAAAAGGTATATACCTAGTGATAGGTAAATAAGATAGCATTGTTTTGTTTATTTAACATATCTGATGTTCAATATTTTTTCCTTTTCAATTCTTGATTGACAGATTTAATGAAATCCCTAATTGGTCTAGTCTACCTAAATCACTTTTAAAAACTTAATCATCACGGTTTATTCGGACCAAAACAAAAAATATTTATGTATTCCAAAATGTAATGTGTCCAACACATGACTTTCCTTTCTAGTTATTACAGGCTTTTCCGGTTATTTTGTACAACTTGTTGTATCACCCCTGTAAATATTTAGAGGATGAATTAAATGCATACACTTTCCTCGAAACATTTTTTCGGCAATGAAAATACTGAAAAATTAAATTTTTACACTCTTTCTCAAATTTTTCCATTACGGTCCATTTTAGAGAAATCTTGTATAATAAAAAAATTATAGAAAATGATATCGCAAAAAAATGGAGATAGTGGACGAAAATAAATTCTGCACTTCTCGTTTTCTGTAAGTAACACAATATTTCGATAAAATATAGTGAAGTGCAGAAAAATAAATAAATAAAAAACTAGCAGGTACCAATAATTTTTTCTTCGTTGTTTCGGAAAATTAACAAAACTAATCTAAAAAAATTTTCAAAATTCAAATTAGCATTGCGTGAAAATTTGACCCGTTTTCAGCAAGATAGGATTCCTCCTCAATATGAAGTTTTTATAAGAGCCTGAGTAGGTCAAATGTATCGGGGCATTGATTTAGTAGGAGAGGTATTACAAGCACGAATTTGTCTAGTGTCATTGGTTTTCATACAGCTCTTATCTATTTATTGCACTATAGTATTTTCCTGACATCATTCTCATTCTAAAGATAAAGAAAAATATAAACAGCACCTATAATAAATAATACATCATTGTATATCGACGAATTAGATCATAAACTAAAGACCTAAACTAAGTTCTAGTTTGAATAATAGTACATTTTTCTTGGAAGTCTAAATAAGCTCGCTTATCGGCTATTTAAAATTTATTTTTCTAATATATGAATTTTTTCTGTACTTATTTTTATGAATATATACAGTGTTTGTTTTTGAAAAATTAATATTTTTATTATTATTAAATACAAAGCATTTTTTCTGAGAAAATATCTTTGATGTTCATTCAATTATAACTGAGTCCGGTCCTGTCCGCATGAAACGAGGCTTTTCCTCCTGAAACAAACGCACGCCGTCGTTTCAGCGTTTCGTCGAGGAATTTAAGCAAGACTGTACATACTCACAACCTGGCGGCAGTTGTCCGCATTACAGTACATTTTCTTTCACCAAACGTACATTTTCATTCAGTTTTCCGTCAAATGTCGCCCGATATTCGACGAGGAAAAGTCGATTTTCCGCACAGTTTCCAACGATCCCGTGTAAATATTAGATGAAGTACAACGGGTCGGGCACTGACGTTGCGAGTTTAGTTTTTTACTTTCAATTCGATACGTGATGATGGATTTCCTTTCGTAGTGCCATTATTTTTATTTTATTTTTTTTTTTTTCGATTAGGGTGTTTTTGTTTTCTAGTTAGGCAAATGTCGCATTATGATAGGTTACAATAATTACAATAATCAGGGTTACAACAAGCTCTTCACTCAGGTGAGTACGTTTCGGGTGTACACCCTTTTGTTTACTATGCGCCCAAACCCAAACACGTTTTATCTAGCCCTTTGTATTTGTTTGTATATTTACAATTGTTTGGGGTACCAACCGATTGAGTTGGAACTCGATATAATAATATTCGCAAATGAAATTAAACATATTATAAAATAATAATAATTTTATTTAAATTTATATTATAGAAAAGAAGCTTTTTTAATTAATAAAACATCACTATTAAACAAATATTGATTTTACTTCTATGTTCTGTTAGGTATACTATTAATACAAGAATGTATAAAGACTGTTTTGAACAATATACTTAGGTATCGAAGACACGTAGTTACAATGTACACTGCTTTATAATTAAACTGGATAATTCTGATTGTGCTACTTATTATGTACAATGTATTATCTAAGTATTTATTTTTTAATAAGGTATTAAATTTAGTAAATTAAACAAAATTGACAAGTAACTGTTTCAGAAAGAAATGTATCTATCTGTACATATACCAATACCGTAACTGTACATGTATACGGTATATACTATAGTAGATACCTATTATAGTGATATAATTAAAAATAGGCAACATTTTACCAATTAATATTAATTGCATTAGATTTACTAATAACATTAATATATTATTTTGTATTTGACTACACATCAAAAGATTTAATATAAAATTGTAAATATTATTATTGTAAGCAACATTAAAGAAATAAACAAATCAAAAAAGTAATTTAAAAAATAAGCAAAATACAATAAATCAATTAATAAGTAATATAAGCACGCATACTCAAATACTAATAATTTATATATTAACAAAAATTTGTGTATTTATAGATTGTAGATTTGAAACAAAAGAGCCTAGCTATTTGGTTCCTACCGATAAATTCGTTCATTATTTATAGATCTAGCACGACTCATTACCTAGTTGGATTTTGTATAAATTTTCATTTGGCTGAATCTGGACAAAAATTTCAAATTTGACAGATAGATTTTCTCGATATAGCAAAAATAATGCCATATGGAAAACGTTATTAAAATCCAGACCCGGTATAAGATTTGGCATATCTGATAAGATATTTCAAAAGAACAGAAAAAATTGATTTAAATTAGGGTCTTCTTAAATTTTTAAGACATCATGTACAAGTAAATATACTCTATTATTTTTACCAAAGCAATAATAAAATTAAATGAAATGTAGATTTTTTTAAAACTAAAACAATTTCCCAAAATATGTATAGTTTTCTTGGACATTCTGTATCTACAATTATACAAAACTTGTCCGTTCCTTTAGATGTCCTTAATAACATACCAAAAAAAAAACAATCGTTCGAAGCCAAGAAACCCTTTGGTTTATCACTATGCAAATAAATACAAAGATTTAACTTCCCATCCACCATGCATCCACAACATGATACAAAAAATTACAGATGCATGATATATAATATGATATATAATATATAAAATTATTATTAGTGTTCTAAAATAGGAATTAGAAGAAACTTATGGTTAGAGGCACTTGAATGGACTAAAATGTTGGAAGTTGAACGAATATATTACATTTGTTCAATGCACTTCTTAGTGGACGGCTTTGCTGCAACAAATATATTTATAAGTTTGTTTTAGAAGCAATTAAATATTTATTATATTGTTTGACATGACAATAATGTCATATTTTGTTTTCAGTTCAATAAAAACGTACCTATCTTTTAAAACATTATTTTGTACTTTCTTAATCTATTTGCAGTCACAATTTTCACATTTAAAATAACCCAATGCAATCCGTTTACGTACGCTACTGCTGAAGATTCTAATATGAGCGAGAAAGCCTGCATTACAAAAAGAAACAATGATTTTATTAGAGCGGCATCAACATTGTATAGATTTATACAGGGTAGCCTATCTGTACATATATTATCTAAGGTCCATATACTTATTTCTAACCGTCATTTTAATAAATTTAAATTATAGTTAATCTTTTTTGTTGTCTATAATAGTACGAGGATGTATCAGAAAATAACGAGACTGGTGTTATAGTATAACAACGAAACATTTATTTAAAAAAATTCAACAACTATCCTTCGAAGTACTCTCCATTCTGTTGAATACACTTATCCCATCGCTTTATCCACTTATCATAAACTTCTGAGAAACCATTTTTTGATAGTCTGTTTAGTATACCCATCACAGCGTTGTTGAGCTCTAAATCCGACTCAAATCTTCTACCTCTCAATTCTTTTTTGACTTCAGGAAACAAATGGAAGTCTCATGGAGCAAGGTCAGGAGAGTAGGGGGGATGAACCATAATTTCAACCCCTAATTCTTCAATTGTTCGTTGACAAATCATTGATCTATGAGCCGGAGCATTGTCGTGATGCATCGTCCTGCAAAAGTCCTGATAAAGCGGCCTTTTTTTCTTTAATTTTGCCTTTAAGGGTCCTCGAAGTACATTAGAATAGTACTCCCCTGTTACTGTATGTCCTCTAGGTACAATGTGATCGTAAATAACGCCAAATTTATCAAAAAAAAATCAGGTGCATCACTTTACCAGCGCTTTTAGCAGTTTTGGCCTTCTGCGGTCTTGGGCTGCCTTTATGCTTCCATTGCATACTTTGAGACTTCAATTCAGGATCGTAATGATAAAACCAACTTTCGTCACATGTAACCACATTATTTAAAAACTGTGGGTTACGTTACAATTGCCTTTTCCACTGCTGACAAATTGTCACTCGATTCGCTTTTTGTTCATCGGTCATCTCTTTTGGAATCCATCTTGCCGCGATCTTCCGGTACTCTAAATTTTTTGAGTGGTACCGTAAGACAAATTAACATTGTCAGAAATTCGTTTTATGCCAATCCGGCGATCATTTTGTATCAACTCGTTAATTTCTGCAATTTTTGTGTCATTTCTCGCAGTTTGTGGTCGACCGGGACGAGGTTCATCTTCAACTGATTCACAACCGTCTTTAAACTTTTTATGCCACTCAAACACTCTACATCGTGATAAACTATTATCTAGATATGCACCTTTAATCATTTCAAAAGTTTCAGTTGGTGTTTTACCCAATCGAACACAAAATTTTATCGCGTATCTTTGCTCCACTTTCATTTTTCGATGGGTACGCAAAACACTGACAATTCAATAATTAATTTGTAACAAATGTCAAAAGTTAAATCAAAGCCTACTTGAGGGGTAGTACATTAAATATAAGGCTTTCATGTCTCATTTTTTGGGTTATAAAATGTTACCTCTGAAAGAAGTTATGGCACCAGTCTCGTTATATACTGATATATCCTCGTACATAATATTGAAGAAGCATTAGAAATTATAATGTTAGGTTTAGATGACGATTATATTAAATATTTAATATTAAAAAACTTCGAACGGATACGAATGTCGGCGAGCGCACCCGAAAGCTACAAAGTCGCCACTAACTGCTGTCCTTAAACATCCACAATTAAAGATAGGCACAATCTTTAATAAAGTCAGTTTTGGAACATAAACGATCTACGCATGCTTAGATGTCAAAATAGGAGCGGCACTAATAGTGACTGACCTTAAGTGAACTTGCAATAACTCTCTAATATTTTAATTATTAAAATAGCAAATATTATTGCACGAAATACAAGTTTTCTTTGCTGATACTTAAGTCATGCATCTTTAATCTCGTTATGGATCCAAGTTTTAGTACCATAGGTAGTTTTACCATACCTTTTCTTCTTATCTAAGTTTTCTTCTGTATTATTTTCTGTACTATTTCATGTACTATTTTCTGCACTATTTTCTGTACTTTTTTCTATACTATTTTCTGCACTATTTTCTGCACTATTTTCTGCACTATTTTCTGTACTTTTTTCTGTACTATTTCCTGTACTATTTCCTGTATTGTTTTCTGTACTATATATACTATATACTGTATTTTTTGTATTATTAAATGAGGAATTTTGATTTTTAATATCTACCATAATTTAACAGAAATGGTGCAGTCGTTAGTATTTTTAAAGTCATTTCCCTATAACCTAATTATCTGTAATTTATTATTTAGAATTAGGGCAATGAAGTAAAAAGATTTCTGTATATACTTATTTCCAAAACTTGGCTGATTCTATAGTGTATCCGGTCGGGTAATAAATATTATAAGTACATCTAGAAAACTGGGCTTACTCCCAACATTTGTTCAATAAAACATGTACGAATCCAATTCATTTTGCAGAAAATTTTTGTTTTCAAGTATAACTAAATTTCAAGAAGAAATAAAAATGTATTTTGAAATTTGTCTTATTTTAATTGCTTGTGTTTATGAAAAACAATAAAAATATAGCCAAAATATACTCTAGTTGTTGAAAAGAATCATATAGTACAAGGTATGCGTTAGGTATCTAGTAAATATACCATACAATTTAATTTTTATTTTTCGGAAGAGTAAGAAAGGTTTAAATTTCTCTATTTATGTTTTTATGCGTATGTTTATATTTCTAGTAAACAAGGAATAGGAACCTATTTTAAAATTGATTTATATTTTATGTATACACAGTTAAATACCTATTGGTGTCGATTATACTCATTTTATTTTTAGTTACACCAAATTGTATACTTATATTCAAAATATTTTCAGGTTTACGCCATCAAATAAAAATACAATTTTAGAAAAGATTTATATTCCTGAAAATATCGGTATTCGTATTAAATCCAATGCAGTTTCCTGGAATACTGGGAAATACTAGGTATTTATTTTTAGTAATAAAGATGATAGAAGAAACATTATTAAACAAAATAAAACTTGATCCAACATCTGAATAAATTAAATCAAATTTTTAATTATATTCTCAGAATTAGATAATAAATAACTATTTGCAGTCGTCGAATGTAATTTAATTGTAAATTTTGTTTCTAGATGAACGAATTTGTCCTTTCATCCATATTAAAAACACATTATAATTTTTCATTTTTTATTATTAGATTTGTTTCCAAGAGCTGTGTTTGTCAGTTGGAAATCTGGAAAATATTTTTAAATCCAATACCTTTTAATATTTAATAGATGGACTTGTGCGTCATCGGTATTGATACAAATACAGACCTATTTATTTACGTTTAAGTTTATCTTTGTTTCTCAGATATATAAGATATATTAAATCATAAAAAGGACTTTAAAAGAAGCTTCAATTTAAACTTTACTGTATACTTGGCTTTAACCCCCAAAAATACAAGTTCTATTAATACGTTTTCCACCAATTTCTCTGTAATTGTTTAGATTGAATAGTCCAGAAATGTCTCAAAATGTCATTCCTTGTTCGATTGTTCGAGAAGGTTCTAGAAGGTTGAGACAAGCTATATAAGTCTACGACCTGACGTCAGAGTTTCAGTTTTATAATAAACGTTAAACGTTAATGTTATTAGTTGTATAATTATTTTTAAAGTTGAGTTGAAATAAATTGAGATACCAAAAACCTGCGTAACAATATATTTGCAGGAAATACAAGTTTGCTTTACTGATCTAAGCTGTCATTGACCTCTTTTGGTTCCTTTTAATTATAAGTATGGCGGTTCTAAAATTGGAATGGACTAGGCATGTTGCAAGACATATATTGGAGTAATAAAATCATGAAACCATGACGTGAATGTTGAAGACTTCAAAACTAGAGTGTCAAATAAGAGTATTCCTGAAGAAATTTTTTATTTTCTCATTAATGGTATGAGTGCCCATTGCCCAGATAGTTTGTTTGATCAAGACATTTTTCTAAATAAATCTGTTTATACTCTGAATTTAAATATTATCCTATGAAATATTATAGGAATTCATGTCATAATTACCTCATCGAAACACCAGCTCTATCAAAAACCAAATTTTACATGAATCATTTTTAGACCAACAGAGCTACTGATGTTACAACCTTGTTCTGACCGAGGCAACTCTTGTAAACTAAAATGCTCCTTAATAATATGGATTTTAAGGCAGATGGCACAAGGATCGCACTATATTGTTAAATTCTTGTTCCATGCTTATAGTCTATTTTTATGTATGAGAGAGTATTAAAATAATAAAGGGTTCGTAATCCATAGGCGTACCACTTCTTTTAGTAGACAGTTAAAATATTTTTTGAAGTTATTCCTCGAGTATACACTTATATTTTCACCTAATTAACATGCTTATAACTTCTAAACAGCTGGAGGTAAAAAAGTGCAATTTTTTCTAAAATGTTTTATTTTTCCACAAGGTATGTTAAGAACATTGTGTCAAACGGGTTATGTAGGTATAAGGGTTTAAACTTTGACTTTTAAACAACGTTACGTTCATAAATAATAATTTAAATATAAAAACTACTTCTTACCTACAAATCCAAATCAGAATCGAAATCAGAAGATGAACTGTCGCAACCAATATTTACAATGAGTGACTCGATCATTTCATCAGTAATATTGTCAAACTTCCACATTTTCTCTTCTTCTTTAATTGTATGATTTACTGCCTTTTCCCAGTTTTCAGGCTTCACATTATTTACAGCCTCCAAAAACAACTGTTTAACATCACTCATTTTAAAAGAATTATTTTTTTTTTTTTGAGACTGCTCCCTTTATCTGTGCCAATATCAGTTCAATCGGGTTTACTTCGCAATGATATGGTGGTGATCTAACCACCGTCATCCCACGATTTTTTGCAATTTCATCAATTTCATATTTTTTGAATTTCTCTTTATGAAGGGAACACAAATGATACAGTTCTATTCTCACAGAACCGGGATGTAACTTAATATTCTTTAAATTTAGCCAATTCTGTAAATCTTTTTTTAACCACTTGGTTGTGAGCATTTTTTCTATAAGTCTAGAGTGATAACTTGCATTATCCATTACTATTATACAGTTCTGAGGAAGAAGATCTATAATTTGTTCGAACCACTCTTTAAAGACATCAGCATTCATGTCCTCATGGTAGTCACCGGTACGAGTAGATTCAAAAGTCAATAAACCACCTTTAACAAAACCGTTTGAACTACCGATGTGTACTATTATTAGTCTGCGCCCCTTTCCTGATGTTGGATTTAAACCAGTAGATAAATTATTTAAAAAAGCCCGTCTTCGACTTGTAACAGTTTCATCTTGCCAAAATTGATTTGGTTTATGTCCCTCGTTGATCCATGTTTCATCTAAATAAAATATATTTCTTCTTTGGTTTCTCATTTATTTTATAGTCCTTAGGTAATTTCTTCTCCATACTACAATATCGCTTCTTTCTATTAAAATAGACTTTCTGGAATGCTTTTTCCATAGAAAACCTATTTCTTTTAAAAGTTTCCATAGTGTGCTTCGACGCATTTCAGGGTAATCCTTATCATCCCGAACCGTGGCAAGAACTTTGTCTACTGTCGGAAATTCTTTTCTAAAGAAGAACGCATGCACTTTTCTTCGAAGTCTTTCTTTCAAAAGATTTTATAATTGAAATTTTGGTTTTCCTGGAGCTTTACGTGCTGTTTTCCCAACACCAAGCGTACTACTAACTAATTCCACTGTATCATCAACACTTTTACATAAATGTTTGTCTGTAAATGATTTAAAACAATTAAATATGAATGTTTTTTCATTAACTGTTAAAGGACCGATTTTTTGTCGTTTACGCGACCCTTCCAAATTTTTCATGATCACACTAGAATTCACACTGCACCTTGCAAGTTGCTACTAAACTACATTTAGTCAACTGTCAAGAATACACAACTTGGACCTCCTTACTAAATGGAAAACCTATAATCGCATTTTTGGTGAAATTTGTTGGGAAGGTATTTATCTACTTATAATTCGATTACTGTAAGAAATTTTGGAATTAAAATAAAACAAAATTGGCAAATAGGTACTTATTGAAAATAATCTTAAGATACGGCTATGTAATCTTTAATACACAGGGCTTTTGGCCTGTCCAAACATTTTTCTATTGTTTTGTACAGCTTATGTTTATAAAGGACCAATAAAAGACCCAAAACTTGTAATAGCTCAGGTACATTTATTACAATTTTAGGAAATATTTAGATTATTCTGTAAAAATATTTAAAATGACCGTACTAAGTTTTGCATTAGAAATGCTGTTTTATTACTCTCTCATGCATAAAAATATAGCACTGTTACTGAAATATTGTTGGTTGCAACCTTGTCCGGGGCAGGTATTCAATTATTCATATAATAACTCTAAATAAATACTTAGAATTCAATTTTCCCAATATAGGGCATAGCAAAACGCGCCGCTCCTGGACTATATTTCTCGTTCGCTACAGAGATGTTCTAAATTTCTCGTTTCGACCGAATTGCTCCACTTTAAAAATAGAAATCATCCCTGGAAAGTGGACGGGCATTTGTCAAATAGTTCGTGTTGCACTATATACCGCATTGTAATTGCATAGCGAAGGATAATGGCGGCGAAAACAATGACGAAGCGCCGACGGGAGGCGGCGGCGGTGGCCTCTTTACCCAAATCGACTGCGGACTTGCATACAATGAAATTATTACCGAGTACAAATTAGCTCTAAACGATGGAGCTTTTTTCTTAATTAAAACTTTCATTGACGATACTGTTAAAAGTTAAAAATACTACAACATAAACGAACACGGAAAAAACAAATTAATTATTTGCTTGAAAACGATTTTATTATTACAAAATAAACCAATTGTCATAAGCAAAAGTATTGATATGGAAATGTAAATTTAAATTTCCGATGTAATAATCTAATGTAACTCTTGTTTTGTGGGTGATTCTTTGTCTAAAATTAAGAATTACACTAACAGTATCCTCTTGTCTTTCTTTTTCTCTTCTTGCGCTTGATCCACCGTCATTGTATACAGGGTGTTTCCGAACTTGGCGTCCAAATTTGTAGGGGTGGTAGTTCGCATAATTTGAGACCGATTCGCAGATTTCATTTTTCCAAAATATTTAAAATAAAAATAATTAAAAATTATAAACAGGTACGGTCCTGTACAGCGATAGGATCGCCTCGACTCGCGCGCGCTACGCTTAGAATCGACAAAACTGCAAATCGCATCTGTTTTTGAGGACTATTGCGCTACGCGCTCAGAGTAGGACCTGCTCTTTGATTTTTTTATAATGGCTCTATTTTGTTTATTATAATATGTTGCTTTCTTGGTCTCCCCTTGCCTGCTCGTATTTGTTAGCTGATTTCCACCTTTATATCGCCCCTTTTCTTTTGTATTTTATCACAAAATCAATTTGTGCTTACCTTGTTGAATCAATTTACCATTAGTTACATGTTACTTACATTTAATGTTAAATATAGTGGCAAAATAGTTTAATGATCATCATCGAACTATCAAAGAACTAAATCGATTGATTTGGTTTTCGTAGTTGCCTTATATAGGTATTTTGTTTGATGGCTTTGATCTCAGATCAACTTATTTATAATTTTAACAAATTACTACAATACAATAATGATTGAGGGAAGTTCTAGATTTATTTATTTTTGTATTTTATTTCATATTAGACGGTCAGGTCGGGTCGAACTTATGAAACTTTTTTTTTGAAGTTCTACGTAGCCAATGCTGAGTTTTTAAATTATAACCAAGTATTTAAAAAATATATAAAAAAACTCTTGTTTTCTTATCTAAAAAAACAAATGCAAATTTCGTATAACTGAAACTCGTCAAGAATCACCTTGTAAATAATAAAATTTCACAATAATCTAGCTAAATGTATATGATACACATATAAAACACATAAATTGCTTCAATTTAATGTTCACATCATTGCGATGCCTTTCAGTGCATAAAATGATGTAATCACGGCAACATATTTTCTATGTTAACGGAAAAATATTAAACTTGACCACTTCATAACAGTTTTATAACATGACGCCTAAAAATCAGTTAACTATCCAAGAAAGTGACAACCAGTGTTCGTTATGGCGTTCTGTAGGAAATTCAATATTTTCAAAATGAAAAGTTCCCCAACTTTAATCGAAGTAAGTTTTTGGTCTGTTTAAATATACCTACATAATAACAAATCAGTTAATTATTTCGTTTTGTATCAACGAATTATCACTAGTAATACCACTAGAGGTCAAATTATTTCCGGAAATTTTTTCGAGCTCATGAATATTTTGAAAATTTCCCGAGTCGCAGACGAGGGAAATTTTCTTACAGCTTCCTAAGAAGAAAGTTTAACAAGACTTACCAGACCCAAAATATCAAAATTTTACCAACCAATTGATGGTTCTACTGGTTTTCATAGGAAAATTCTCCTCGAAACTACTAAAAGAAAAGTGGCAAAGGCAACTGAAGAAGGAAAAAAAGTCTTTTGCAAAACAAAAACTAGAAATTTGTTTAAGAATCTAATTATTGTTTGGAGTTTTACCATTACTAATTTTTGATAACGATTTAAGATTATGAAGTTCTATTATGTATTTTACTCTTTGATAACCTATGTTCAAATTTTTATTAGGACCAACATAAATTATAATTTTCATTTCAACTACAAAAACCCTCATAATATTAAAAAGGGGAAAAACGTTAGATTAGTTATGTTCAGGAATAAACTCTTTAAACATTTATCTACTTAAAATGTGTTACTTTTAGAAGGTATGTTATTAACTTTCTATTTGTACTTGTATTAATTTATTTTATTTTATTATCTGTTGTATTTTCAAATTGATTTTCATATTACTCCTATCTATTTATATATTTTTTATATTCACATATATGTTTTTTTCATTGAAACAAACGTTTATAAGCTTATTAAATATAATGAATTCATGTTGTTTTATTATATGCTTGTATGAATGATTACTTTTATTTCATTTTAAAAATGAACTTTGAAGATAAAGCCGAAACGGTGAGTGAGAACAAAAAATTAGACGAAAGTGACGATATTTACTGGAGCTTTCATCTACACGCTCCTTTTTCTAGCCATCTACACCTGAGCCAGCAAGATTCGTCTTCCCTCCATCCTTACATTCTCCAGATTTACAGAGAAAACGCCGTCCTCTTTAACATATCCAGACCTTCTTTGACGGGGACTATACTACTACATTATCAGCTTTATTTGTTATCCCGAGCAATTTAAATGCATTCGTGATTGCTCATTCTCACCTCTTCTCTTGTAGATTCCGTACTCAGTTTTCTTATTTTTAGTTACGTTTGCATTACTCTTTTATTTTCACAGCTTTAATTCTATAATACTGAAACGTTACAATATGGATCCATTTTTGTGGTTTATACTATTTAATCTTATTCGTAAGTGACCAACCTATTATAATAATTAAAGATTATTGTATTACAGTCCTGAAGATGTTCCTGTAAGGCCGAAACTAGTCGCTCCTATATTTATTTATAAAATTGATTTTAAGGTTTTATTCTTCAATTGAAAAAATTAGATCTTTACAGTGATTTTGTTTAATTTCCTGCATTAGACACATATAAGACGGTATTCATTTTAAAAATAGTAAAATTAGCAATTTTTTTTAGTTTTTTCTTACAGTTAAAACGTTTGGACAATGTGTGTTTTTATAGATAAATGGTACGCCACTGAACAAGAAGGATGTTTACCTTCCCCCTTGTGCCCGCTTCCTCACTTCCTCTGCAGATGTTGCTAACACAACAATCGCCTACAAACTCGTTTTCACGCTCCCTCTATTAGTAATTGCTCGGAGTAATAAACAAATTAACTTACCAACTCCAATTTCGGAGCACACGTCACAACTTTTGACTCAAGTCAATACCACCATTCTAAATATAAAAAGACTTTTAATTTAAACTATGGAGAGCTACTACTGGAAATCTCCTACAAGGATGACCTCCTATGGGGAGGATTCGTTCCCTGTGGAAAGAGCCCTCGACATTACCTTTATAACCTTTTCATAGTTTATTGTTATCAAAACTAATGTTTAATAATTATTAAATAACCAACCTTGCACATTATTGCAATTTAAAACAAATTTTCGACATAATTAAACAAAGTTTTATGTACAGGATGTTCTTTATACGAGTCATGACAGTATCCTACAATCGCCGACAGCCGGCGTCTTTTCTCATTTGGACACCCGATATATACATATTTCCAACACCTTTTTAGCTAAATACGGCGTTTTAGCTTTCAGTAGATAACTTCCCAAATACGCGTTTTAACGAAATTTTATTGTTTTCAGGGCTCTGCTGATTCTAACTATTCCCAACCTTCATCGGATCTATCACTTGACGAAGAGAAAGAGACACTGCGAAGAGAAAAGGAACGACAAGCACTTAGTCAACTTGAAAAAGCAAGGGTAAGAATTTGATTTTCCAATTATCTTTGAAAATGTACATTACCACATCGAACTAGACAAAAAAATAAGCGGAAATTTAATACAATATTGCGATATTAAGTAAATAGAAAATTCTAATTGAAAGCAGAGAAAATTGAGACTATATTTAAAATTGAGACTTGAAAGTAATAATAAAATCGATAAAAAAAATAAAAATAAAAGTCCCTGTCTTCATTATAACTACTTAATAACAATTTTCAATAATTAAGTCAAATAGAACAATGCGTGAGCATCAACTAACAGCCTGACCTCACTATAGCACTCAAGGCGACGACCCATCATTTCGGTCTGCCTGGGAGAACGCAGTCGACGGCCCACTACCACCGCCATCACATCCCGCACTATCCACTCTTGACTGCCAATGTTCTTTACATTATATTACAATGAGTAATCACACAAAATTTGTTTACCTGCTAACATACTGGTATCATTATCATCGTCTTTTTAAGATTTATTATTATAAGATCTATTAAGTTTTCCATTGCTATATCCACGTTTCAAAATAAATTTTAACACGATCAATGCATAAACAAATTTCGTACATCAGGTAATTTAAATGTATTGTTTCGAGAAACATAACATTTTAATTGTGACCAGATCAGTTCAATGGTGTTTAACTTTCAGAGGTAAAGAGGCAATCTGAGAATTTCAACGCCTTTTTCTCAGGCCATCTTGACTATAATATATTTTCTGAATTTGTTTTTATGTTGCCTTGCTATTACGAGTAATCCTGCCCTCAAGGATTTAGGAGCGACCGATAATATTTTTAGAATGAATCCATTTTGTGTCTATCTTGTTGTAGGTAGTGACTCCTCTAATCAACTGTGATAGGATGAATTAAACAAAACAATAACACAGTTGGCTGAATTTTTTTTATAACCGTTTCTTTATGGTAGTCTTTTGATTTCTTTGAACATTAATAAACCATCTGGTAAAATCTATCGATGCTTACAATGTGGGTTATCATTAAACGATTTCCTTTTCCCATTGGATTTTTTAATCCACAAAAGACCCCTTGTGCATTGAAAACTAAATAAAATAATACAATTTAACGCAATTATTTATTTTGTATATTTATCTATCCTTTCTATCAAATATATATAGACAAATAAATGTTTATTGTTATCAGAGACAGATTGCAGTACTCATTTAAGCTTATTCCTGCAGCAATTAGAACATTTCTCTAGGTACGAACACTCAACTAATTTGTTTATTATCCTTACAAAATTCAGGAAATTTTCATTATATATTCCAGTTTTAACGTGTTGTAACTATATTTTTTTTTATTGCAGACGAAACCGGTAGCGTTCGCTGTCAGGACCAATGTTGCCTATGATGGCTCCGTTGACGATGACTCTCCAGTCCATGGATACGCTATTTCCTTCGAAATTAGAGATTTTTTACATATTAAGGTAAAAATATTAAACAAATCACCATTATGCACACAGCACATATACCTAATTACTAGTTTATAGTTAATTTCAGATTGGAGAAGTCAATGTGGGCAAGATATATATATCAATGAATCTTAAACTTTGGTTGCACTGGTACCATATCTCACAACGGTGACATTCCGATCTGGTTTTTATATGAAATCAAATCCTACTGTTTGCGCCACTTTTAAAGTCGGTAAAACTCATTGCGCTTATAAAATTGTGGCGTCGCGCCACTGCAGTGGCTGATTTCGTGTGGTCCGTATTTGAGATTATGTGAACCGATAGTGTTGTAATCAATCTGATTATTAGCCTTTGCTTTACCTACTGCAGCGTTTTTTGTTTACCTCACGTGCAGGTTTTCCAACATTAATGACGTATCAGATTTTCACTTTATTTATACATAATTAGGGGATATCTTGACATATGAGTAATAGATTGGCTTGTTAGTATTAATTAGTTCGGTATAAACTTTTTATTTAAAAATGAACAAAAAACCAACTGCTTCATTGTTACATTCTGCTTTGAATAAAGTCTTCTTACATACTTTTAATGACACACACTTAGTATTTTTAGCTTCTTTATAAGTGAGTTGCTGTCTGTCATGTTTAAATTTGTGTCACAGTTTGTTGTTATTGGTCAAATATCATTTATTATTTGTATTAAAAATTGAATTTGAATTTTTGTTTAAGAAATACCTTTTCCAAGGAAGAATTCGAATGTTTTTAGTAGATAGTAGACCCAAAAGTATTTCTTCTACTTTGGTCCCAAGCTCTATCATCTAATCCCTATACATCTAAATCAAATAAGTAAACTCTCAAAATTCAAAAAGGACATTAAAATATTTATATCAGTTAATTAGACCACGATTTTTCTTGACAAGATCAAGCTAAACCCATTGTACTGAAAAAACGCTATTTAATAATAAGCAATATTTCGATGAACAAATCCAGTACCAAATTTATTATATAATTGCTTAGAAAATCACTTTATTTTAGCTGAGAGATAATTTTCTTTCTCAGCTATATCCAGGTTCGTAGTTAAAAGAAAAGATTTAAGAGCTTTTAGCCGTTCTTGGTAGCTTTTCAACAATCTGATCCAGGACCAGATTGAAGACCAGTATCAGATTGGAGATGTAAGGGCTTAGGCAATCATCTTGTCTCAACACTTTTCCTGTGTTTTTCTACCATTCTTAGAGATATTCTATTATGTATCACCTTATTTACCTCGTTCCAGTTGCAGTTGACCTGGAAGAGTCTGTTGCAGATTAGGAGGGATGTCATGTGATTTGATTCCATGTTTAATATAAAATCATTTACTTTATGTGTTATTTTATATGTGTCAGTGGGTTCCAGGTGTCTCTATACTCTTTTGTATTTTTATTTGTTGTAAATTTGACTTTCTGACTACTGACTATGCAATTATTTTCTAATAAAATTGTTTGATTTTCCAGGAGAAGTACGACAACAACTGGTGGATCGGCCGTTTGGTCAAAGAAGGCTGCGACATCGGCTTCATCCCCTCCCCGGTCAAGTTGGAGAACCTGCGATTGCAGCAGGTGCAGACGAGGACCACGAAGCTATACTCGAGCAAAACCAGCTCGAGTTCGAACATCGGCGCTTCCGCCGGTAACGATGTTTCCAGAGGTAGCACTCCTCCCACGCCCGGTATGTCTTGTCCTATCCGAAAAAATCACTGTTCGCGACTTTTTTTTTTTTGATCGGCAGAATATATTGGTGTTGTCGTGTGATATTTTTTTCTTTTTTAATTGGATTGGTGTCGATTTTCGTGGTAATTTTTTGTTTTGGTGTTTTCGAAATAAGTGATTTGTACATTTTGAAAATTAGTAGTCCCAAAGTGGATTCTTGTGGTACACCCTGAAATTTTTTAGCGTGCGAAACTCTATCCTAATCACTATTGCTTATTGTGGACAATATCAAATATTTACACATTGAACCAAACAAATCAAACAAACTCTTCGAATTTTTTTCGAATAATTTTTAGTGGAAATGTGGATCTTTTTTTCTCCTGCACCAACATCACATTTTAATCTCCAGAGAATCAAAAGAGGTATAATTGCTGTTTCTAACTAGGAACTCAAATTCGTGTCCAAATTAATGCATATAAAATACATTTCTCAATATTTCTAAACGTCTATCAGGTCAGGTTAGGTTAGGTTAGGTTAGGTTAGGTTAGGTTAGGTTAGGTTAGGTTAGGTTAGGTTAGGTTAGGTTAGGTTAGGTTAGGTTAGGTTAGGTTAGGTTAGGTTAGGTTAGGTTAGGTTAGGTTAGGTTAGGTTAGGTTAGGTTAGGTTAGGTTAGGTTAGGTTAGGTTAGGTTAGGTTAGGTTAGGTTAGGTTAGGTTAGGTTAGGTTAGGTTAGGTTAGGTTAGGTTAGGTTAGGTTAGGTTATGTTAGGTTAGGTTAGGTGAATATTTCTAAACGTCTATCAGGTTCTAGTAGATTAATTTGTCTTCTAAAAGATAATATATGTATTGCGCTATAGATGACAAATTCCTTTGATTTATTTCTCTGTATTAACTTTTCTGTATTTATTTCTAGTTTTTATTGACACTTTACACACATTTATTGAAATATTTTTGGGTGTACCGATTTACAAAAATTAAATCTAAGTTTTAAACTTATTTCGAAACCACTTTCTCTAATGTATCTAAATTAACTTTTGCTTAACCTGCATTTTTGAGATCTATCGAAAAAAGTAAGTCAAGTAGTACCAGAACTTAAGTAGCACTAGAAACAAATGTTTTCTGATGGTCTTTAATTTTGTAACTTACCAGAATTAAGAGTTGTTATGCATATACGAGGTTAAAGAATTAAATAATGAAAATGTTTTATTCGCACATGCCCAGTAATGGTAGATTATCTTATATTGAGTTCTTAGGATGCTGATTATCAAAAATATTAAGTTAAATACTTTTCCAATTTACCGAAAAGATTTATAATAGAATTTTGATAATAGGAATATATATCTGGATATGAAAGAGATGGTAACATAAAAGTTATTCTCAGATACAGGATCCGCTGAAAACAATCATATATTGTAAAAAAATACACTTACCGTCACTTGCCACTTCAATAAGTTACTTTATAGAAGTAACATGTGTAATTGTACTTTTAAAAGATTCGTTGAAGATACAGGTATCAATTGCTGCATGAAAACGAAAGACTTAAAATAGCATCACTCACATATATTATGAATACCTTTGAACAGAAAATCTGAAAATAACACTACAAGGAAGCTTACAAAGTCTAAATTAAAAGGCTAATGAAATATATAGATCAGATTGCATCCATTCTAGACCTCCAAACAAATACTTTTTGGATCTCTGTCGATGTAAAACCAGAAATTGGTTTCTGAACGAGCTAGAAGCTGCTTATATACTTATGAGGATACACAATGGACCTAATGAGGCTTAAGTGGCATGGGTTAATCCACCCTTCATACGTTATCGATGTAAAAGTTTCTGTACAGTGAACTACTTGGAACAAAAATGAAAAAGGAAAACATGCGTGAAAAATCAATCTCATTATTTCATTGTTTTGCCTCGAATATACAAAACTTAAAAGCAATTTTGAAATTTGGTAATCTTATATTTTTCTATTCGTTGCCAGAGAAGTATTTTTTCAAAGTATGTGTTTTTTGTAAAACTTAATTTTTTTGTTTATACAAAAATTTCCATTTTCCGACCTAAATTTGTGTAAAAAAATTTCGTAAAATTTTTCAGTTAGTGATTCCTTTTCTTCCAAAAGCACCATCCACCTTTAGTACTTAGTGTAGATTAGTGTAGAATAGTTTGTGTAAAATGTTTTCGGTATTGCATTTAATTAAATACAAATAATAAATTTATTTACATAATATCTAACTTCATAACATGTTTTTAATTTTTTAATTAACGATCTGCTTGCCTGATAATTGTATTTAACGATGTTTATTTGTTTTAAATAACTAAAAAGTACCATATAAAAGTACAAAAGTACTCTTTTTTAATGATTTTCTTTTAAAATATGCTTGAAAACCATTTTTTCGTTTATCCTACTCACTGCGCCATATTATCTAGTATTGAGGAGTTTAAAAAAATTTATTAGATGCAACTGCAACTGAGAAGAAAACTTTTTTGAAGAAAATTCAAAACAATAATACCGCGTATTTCCTAAATAATATGCTTGAGGTAAAATAGTGAGCTTTACCAAAATAAAGCTTCATATTCATTTTGCGAATCTTTCTATTTGATGAGAATAGTTTATAAGGTTTAGATATAATGTTGAGCATACTGAACTTGATAAGTTTTTGAACTGTCTTTAAAAAACGAATGGGAAAATGTGTAATGAAAAGATCATATCATAGAAAAAATTTCTTCTGGTCAAATGGAATGAATTATCTTAACTAACACAGACAGCAAAGCCCATAATATTCACCTTTTTAGTTTTGTAAAGTAATACTGAAAAGTTTTGAATTCATCTATCTAGAAGTCACCAACTATATTTAAAATAATTATAGAATAATTAATCAATTTATATTTAAGAAATAAATGAATATTGATATATATATAAAATAAAAATAAGATAGATAAAACTTGAGAAAGAAATGGAAAAATTGGCATTTATATGGAAATCAATAAATTAATAATCTCAAAACAAAACCCAAACAACATTTTTTTAAATAATTTAAAGATATCTCTAGTACATAAATCGCTGCACAAAACTTTACACATTCACGTGTTTCGGGGCCTTTAGGCTAGAGTTTTAGACAACAGCCCTCACTCAAGTCTCTTGTCTCTTTGTCAACTATCGATAACACAGGGGAACAGCTGTTTTGATGTCGAGGTTTTTTGAGTTGATTCTATATCAATTTGATGTCCTGAATTCAAATAACGTATTCATTTTTACCTAAGAGCTCAAATTTTTAAGATATACAATTTTAGAGAAATATAAGTTACATTATTTTAACTCAGATCAGTAAGTGTAGTAAACAAAAGCAGATACGAAATTTTTATTTTAGTTATACAAAATAAAATATTATGTCGTACTTACAAACAAAAAAAACATTAAAGAAATCAAATAGTCACTCAACACTTCGAAAGCTTCTTTTAATAATAATAATAATACTCTCCCTAATTCATCCCCTTACGAGTGAATTTCAACCCCTGAAGTCGACTGAACGACTTGTGTAGGGGAAGGGACGGCTATTATTATTATTTTCCGTGGCGCTCCGGGGCGACTTAAGGATGATTGATGGTGCCATTTGACTTGCAGGTGAGGAAAACCCGGAAAACCTCACCCACCATCATCGAGACGATAATGTATGGCGATTTTTATAATCTGCATGTCATATCAGTAGAAATTGAATTTCTATTAATATGGCACACATCAAATCCTAAACCGAACCATGCAGTTTAATTAAAAATCCACATGGTCTGGTCTGGAATTCGAAGCCCAGCAGTCTCGGACTCATAAACTTGCCTATAAATGAATATAACCGCTACACCATCGACCCGATTCCGCGACATTCTTGAATGTTTTTTAAACAGTCCCTTTGTAAACATCAGCAGTAACCTGCCATCATGTGCATGTCCCATCTTCCTTGGTAGCGGTCCTCCATAACTTTAATATCTTGGTGAAATCTTTCACCTTGTTCCTCACTCATGTCCCCTAAATTTTCTGGAAAACGGTCTAAGTGGTTGTGTAAATAGTGTATTTTATTACTCAGATTGCACCCTAAGGATTTGAATCTATTAAGCATCTTGTTAACCATTTCAACATAGTCTTGAGCTTTATGTTTGCCTAGAAAATTTTCTACAACTGCAACAAATGATGTCCAAGCTTCGCGTTCAACTTGATTCATTGAATTTATGAAGACAGGATCTGTGATGTTCGTCCCTATCTACTAGGCATCGAAATAAAACTTCGTTTAACTCCAATAATTACTGTATTTATTGTAAATGCCGGAAGCCGAACTACACAACATAACCTCAATTACAATAGTAATGCGTGACCTTCTCGATATGTGTGGTAAATCGAAACTGGGTCATTGGGTCGTTGGCGTACACCTGCCAATTCAAACCGGTAGCGGAAGAGGGGGTAATGTTTGGGTTGATATACAAGGCCCTTTCGGTTGAATACATTACAGGATCCTTACCTGCTTTGAGTTTTTCTGTGCTTAACTGATGCATTTTTACCCCTATATATGCAAAACATGACCCATTCTTATCAAGAGCCTTTACAAATTGCTTCATTAAGCCCAACTTTATACGTAACGGAGGAAGTATGTATTTTTCTCTTTCAACCAAAGCGTCGTTTATGACATTCTTTTCCCCAACGTCCATGTTTTCTCTTTGAGGTCAATCTTTTCTAACCCAGTAGTGTGTTTTGTCCCTACTATCCATGGGCGAAGTTATGTCATCAGATCTGGGGGGGGCTAAAGCCCTAGCCCAAGTCATATAATATATAATAGTTCTAGAGGTATACTGAAATCAAGTAAACAAATTCTGGCAAATCTATGAAAATGTGTAAAATATCATATAATATATATTTATATTAAGTGAAAAATTTTCATCACAATAATTTTCCCCATTTTCGCAGTCATGAAATAGTAGTTTGTGCAACAAGAGTAGATATGGACAATCCACTCGAGTTATACAGTATATTTTTTCTATGAATCACTAACGAAAATTTACAAATTTAAAAAAATATTTTAGGTTTAGACAAAATAACTAATTTTAAAATAATTTATGAATTTTATTAATTCATAAAATAAAATCAACATAAAAAAAATTAGCCCCTAGTCCAGATTCGAATCCAGGCTATTCGCGTGGAAGGCAGATGCTCTGTCCTCAGCTACACCGTCATTTTTAGGTTTTTAGTTTTAATACTCGTAATTAAATTAGTTTCATACAATTTGATTAAAATTTATTTTTTTTTAAATGTGGCCCAAATAAAAATTAAAATGCTATTTTTATCGATTCTAAACAAAAATATCAAATTTTAACGTATATGTAATCTTAATGATTAAAAAATAAAAAATATGAACTGTAATTGGTGGATTTCATTTTTTTGCAGTGTTCTCACTATGTTATGTTATTTTGGGAATGGGGTGTTAATACACTGCGACATAAAAGATTTATTGTACCCCTTCTGTCGCTAATGCAGCAAGGAAATGTCTCAATGCCTATTCGCGATTCAAATTAATTTTCGCGCACCTGTCATTTGTCCCCTACAAGTGACAAAAGTGGGCAAAAATTTTCTGATAATAATTTAGGCACGTGTGGTATTGGGTAAGAAAGTTTTACACCAAAATATACAAATTTCAAAACTTTACAGATATGCATTAAAACGACTAAAATCAAATTTTCAAAGGTGGCCATACCACAAAATATAAAACATATGTTTTATATGCTGTGGCCATACCATGACCATTTGCCATATTTGAAGTCGTTTAGTTGACGCGAAAAACCTAATTATTATTAAAATTAATGTAGTGTTTTTCTACCTAGTTATAATTGGTATTAAATAAAATATTAACCACTGAAATGGCAAATTTTTTAATCACACTATCGCGTTGCGTCGTAATATTATATGCATGAAAGAGTTGCTCAACTGTCAAACAAATTTTCAGTATAATTTCGTTCAGGGTACCCACCAAAAGAAAAATTTCCGGAAATTTTTCTGGTTGTCATGGAAGCGTTTTAAAATAACAGCATTTGATTGGCTATAAAATAGAGGTGTAAAATTATAATTTAATCTATCACGTGACAAATTTTCAAACCCGGGAAAATAAAAGCAAAAATATTATATTTTTGCGATTTAGAAGATGTTACCAGACTCATTAGCCAATTTCGTAAATCAGCCAGACTTATTATTATTCATGATTGTATCAATTTTATATGCTTAATTTTCTGCCACACTCACTTTCCACTATCTAAGATAATCCAAACTGCTTTATGTTTTAGTTTAGTAAATGTAAAATAATTATGACTGGGAAAATAAGTGTCAGACTCAACAATTTTGTTTTTGTCACTAAGAGAACAGTTTATTTTCATATACACCGACTGGAAAAATGAATACGAAAAAAATTCACTGCCTCCTGAACTAAATGTAAAATTGCAGAATCAATTTATTTTATTTTTTAATTTCTGTTCTGAAATCTGAAATGTATGGGTGGATGTGCGATAAATGTTCTAATTATTTTTGGGGGGGCTAATTTGGTTTTTGGGGGGGCTTAGCCCCCCCAAGCCCCCCCTTAACTTCGCCCATGCTACTATCCCAGAGGCACAAGAAACACGGATATTTCGTGTAACCACTTTGCTGCCCAAGAAGAAAGTTTACCATTTTTAAGTTTACACAAATCATCCATTGATGTTCGTGATACTTTATCTTCTGCAAGACCAAAGCTACGGTATTATATTCTTCTTTCAGTTTCGTTGAGTGAGCTAGTGGTATTGAACCATATTTATTCCCATTATGTAAAAGGACACATTTTAAACTTCGCTTTGAACTGTCAATAAATAGGCGCCAACATCTGGAATATATTCAGAAACTTCCATTTCTTTTATGAGTCCATTAATTTCGTGATAAAATACAAGATTGTCTTCTTGAGAAAAGAATGGTAGCAGATACTTTTTTCTTGTACGGTAAAAGGTAATTTTGATTCCTTGTTCCAATAAATTTTTGTCGTTCAACCTAGAAGCCAGTACTTCAGAAGCTTTTTTCGATAAATTGAGATCCCTGGTGAGATCTTCCAATCGCTCTCAAATTATGCGAACTACCGCCCCTACAAATTTGGACGCCAAGTTCGGAAACACCCTGTGGTTAAATTCTACAATTTTTTCACCCTGTATAGTTAAAATCAACTCTAAAATCCCAGGCACCGAAAAAAAAAATATTTTTTGTTGCCCTGTGTAATCTATTTAAAATAAAAATTTACTTTTTAGAATATCAACGTACTTCCTTAGATAATTCTCTAATTAAATTGATTAAAGTAATAACGTAATTGTTTGGTTTATTTCAATACGTGTATTCTCTTTTTAAATATTTATTTAAAACATTAAAAACTGCATTTTAGAATTTTTGTGTAATTCTTTATATTTTACTATAAAAATTACCTTTTGACTTACAACACATTTATGTATAACAAGAATTTGCTTCGAATATGCAGTCGTTCCCAAGATTGAACTAATTTCTTATATCTAACCGCTTCATCGGTATCCTTACACCAGGCCTCTAACTATATTCCCTACTTTATTCAAATTTACCTACAATTCATGTCTGAAATTATTTATTTATTTGTTTGTTTGCCTCCGCCTGATGAGGCATATATACCGAGACATTCGAGCCGTGTGCGAAGTCTGTTTCGCATTTTACGACTGGTAACTAGGTTGGCAGGCTGATTTTTCGCTATCGTTCATCTTCTAATAATACCGTTGTTTTCAGGGGACGAATCCGATTCTATGGGCAACACTAGGCAGGGCAAATCGCTCACCACACCCCCGGCGAAAGAGAAAAAGAAGCCGTTTTTCAAAAAGCAAGAAGCGACCGCCCCCTATGACGTAGTTCCTTCCATGCGACCCGTAGTGTTAGTCGGTCCTTCCCTGAAAGGATACGAAGTCACAGATATGATGCAAAAAGCCTTATTTGATTTTTTAAAACATAGGTTCGAAGGAAGGTGAGATTTTTAACTTCTACATGAACCAAAAATACTTGTAATCGAAGAGATTGGGTTAGATATGCCAGTGAACGAACGGCTCATTATTGTTTTCTTTTCAAATATTTAAACTAATATGTATTTTTTGCATTTTTTTCAGAATAATTATAACTAGGGTAATGGCGGATATATCTTTGGCGAAGCGATCTCTTCTAAATAACCCATCGAAAAGGGCAATAATGGAACGGTCGACGACGCGATCTACATGTCTGTCGGAAGTGCAGGCGGAAATCGAACGGATATTCGAGCTGGCGACTACCTTACAACTAGTGGTGCTGGATTGTGATACTATAAACCATCCTTCGCAACTTGCCAAAACTTCTTTAGCTCCTTGTATTGTCTATCTTAAAATTAGTAGTCCTAAGGTAATTCGTTTTTTATTTATTATATAAGATAAATTTAACTGAAGAACATTCCCTTGGGAAATTCAAAGATAGATGGAATGAAACAAGAAACTGTAAAATTCATCAAAAAACATTATTATTGTTATTGTTTACAGCAAAAAAATACTAGACCATGACTAAACAAAATCTACGCCTAATCACAGGCATTCTTGCCGACAAGTGCGTCTGAATGTCCTCCTGTCCCTCCAGATTAACACAGTACATATCAATTATATTTTCTACTTGGATACAGTTTATGTATTATCAAACTATTTCTATCCGAGGTAGGTAAGAAATATTAAAGGCTTTCCTTGTATTGGGAGTTGTAGATGCAACTGAAATTTCAATGGAAATGCCAAAAAAATTTAGGCAACAATGCGTATTCCACTTATAAACAGAAATACCACTAAGTTTTTAGTAGGGATTGCTGTTGGTAGTGCCATCAGGGCCGCCGAGAGCCAGGCCGGGCCCCAGGACAATTGTCTAGATCGGGTCCCGTGACAAAAAAATCTTTAACCAAAAACTGTTTCTCTTCTGCTGAAATAGAAAAAAAAAGGTCCCCGCATCAAAAAACTATTCTCCCTACAATTTCTCATGCAGAACAAAAAAACCTGCTGCCGGGCCCCCCTTACAGCGCTGCCGGGCCTCCATTTAAGCCCGGGCCCCGGGAATTGGTCCCGGCTACCCCCCTCTAGTCGGCCCTGGGTGCCATAATTAATTGATCTGGAAGGTTTGAAGAAACATTGTCTAATAGCGAATGATTAGCAAAGTGTAAGTTAAAGAATTTTTTACAAGAAGATGACTGCATATTGGCTGAAGTTTTCTTATTAAAGATGTTGCAGATGAAATGAAATTTTAAGTTATACGTTTATCTAAAAAAAAATAAAATAGCTATATCGAGAATACATGTGAAACGTGTCAATCATAGGTGTATTAGTAAGTCTAGAAAGGATGTTAGTGGACTGTACTTAGATTGGACTGCTGCTTATATTTGTAGAGATTATCCTGAAAGAGCTGGTGTATGGGGAAAATAATGCTATTATATAAAGTAATACATATATTGTAACAATAACCAGTGGTAATTCATTGCCTGGGTCAATATTGAAAAGTGGCATCCCTGCTAAGAAGCTTCTATGGATACTAATAGTACTAATTACAATGTAATAATAGTAACTATATTATTGATTACACAATCAAATCAAAGGGGGGGACTAAAGAAGGAGAGTTACCTGTTCTATCTATCTATCTGAATTAGAGCGTGGTTCAAAGCTCACTTGTACTGAAGTTCTAGGCTTATTGTACCCCTCACAGTTTCTATCCCATCAGATTCATTTTCTTGATGAATTCAGGAATATGTCTGATGGGCGCTTTCGCTTCAGGTTCCGGATATTGTACTCGAAGTACCATTCTCGTTCCCATTTAAGGTTTCGACAGTGGCATAGTATGTGAATAGGAGTTTCGTCCTACTTTTCACATATTCTACATAGGGAGTCATCAGATATCCCTTAGAGATTTAGGTGTCTTCTAAGGCCGCAGTATTCCGTAAGGAGTCCTATTACGGCCTTGAGTTCGCTTCTGCTAAGGTTTATCAATTGATGTTGTCTGCTCGTGGATGGCCCCTCTATGAATCTTTTAATAATAATAATAATAATAATAATATAAAAGTTTTACAATAGTACACAAACATATGTATTGTAACTTCAATGTAAATAAATCATTGACCCCATTAAAACTGTTTAGTCGAACGTGGGAAATGCCAATTTTTATTAAAAATTGAAATTGCCAAAACGCAGTAGATAAAAGAAATTATAATTAAGGTATACATAATGACTAAAATAATAAAATAATAATAATAATAAGATTTATAACTTATATAACTAAATAATAAAAATTTAAATTGGTAAAAAAAAATATAGTCTATGTCCAGGAAGTTCCATCCAAAGCCTATGGTGTTCTCTTTTTATTTATTCCTTTAACACCCATTTAAAATGTTGGTATGAGATACTACACGTGGGTCCTGGTCCAATAAGAGTTTTTTCCGCTTCCTTCTTTGCTAGGAGATCTTCTTTCTAATTTCCAAACACTCCCTCATGTCCTGGCACCCATTCAAGGGTGACCTTGTTATGTTTTGTCAGGGCCTGGAGGGTTTGTTGGCAATCAAATATTGATTTAGATTGTACTTTCACCCTTTTCAGTGCTTTGAGGGCTGTCTGACTATTTGTCATGATAACGATCCTCTTATCTCTAAGAGAGCCATTTAGCATGATTTTGGCGCAGGCATTTATTGCTGTTGCTTCAGCCTGGAAGACTGTTGTCAGTAACCCCAGGTTCAAACTAATTGTCCTCCCTGAGTTCACATAGTAGATCCTAGTTCTTGTGCTGTTTTTCATTTCCGAACCGTCTGTATACCAGATTGATTCGTTTTGTTTTTCCCCATTTTCCCGGCTTTTGGCCCTTTCTGGTATTTGAATGTCAAAAGGTTTCCTGAAGTCCTGAATAATGGGCGTTCTATCCGATGGCATTCTTAGTACAGGATTTTGTTTTAATTTCTTTAATTTCATTGTGTGCTGTCCTTTTTTCGAAAGTTCCCATCCAAATCCATTAGTAAACAGCCTGTATGCCGCCGCCATAGCTTACTTCTCCACCACAAGACCTAGCTGTAGCTCCATTGCTGCTGTGGGCGTAGTTCTAAATGCCCCTGTTATTATTAGACAGGCTAGTCTTTGCACCCTGTCTAATTTTTTGTTAACTGTTATGCTTTTAGTCTTGTGCCACCATATGACTGATGAGTAAGTTATAACAGGTACTACAACCATAGTGTAAAGCCAGTACATCACACTTGGTTTAAGCCCCCATACGTTCCCTACCATCCGTCTACAGGCCCATAGTATTCTTACAGCTTTTTCTATATGGTTGCAGAAGCTAAGCTTGTCATCAAGAGTGATTCCAAGATATTTAACCTCTTTTGCCATTTTTAGATGTTGTCCCCATATATAAAGCTCCTTCATTCCTTGAAAGTACCTTTTTCTTGTGAATGCAACAACAGAGGTTTTTGTCGGGTTTATGGACAATCTCTTTTTTAGGCACCATCTTTCGACGATATTTAGTGCCCGCTGCATCCTTTCGGATACAACAGACCCAAATTTACCGTTTACTACAATGCTTATGTCGTCTTTAAATACTTGCGTGTATAAGTTTTCTCTCTCTAACTCCCATAAGAGGTTATTAACCACCAAAATCCACATAAGAGGAGATAACATTCCTCTCTGCGGGCATCCCTTGTTAACTGATACCTCTCTTGTTGTGTTAAGGAGATTACTGGTAATGATTCTATGATTAAGCATAAAATCTACCCACCTCGTAATGCAGTGGGCTACTCCACGCCTGTGCATAGATCCTAGTATTGAATTGTATGAAGCCGAGTCAAAGGCTCCTTCTATATCTAGGAAGACTCCTAGTGCTATTTCTTTGCTTTCCAATGCTTGTTCAGCCTGTTGAGTTAGCCTATGTATGGCTGCATCGCAAGACTTTCCAGATTGGTAGGTAACGGTTTATCCCGTAGAACATCGTCCCGTATATATCTATCGATCAATTTCTCCAATGTTTTTAGGGATTTACCTGTTACAGGCACCCGACAACTGTGATTAAGCGCGAGTTCACTTCACTTTTTTGTTACAGCTTTTTCCGGTGTGTTTGCGATAAGGGGGAAGCTCACCACTGTTAGAGAATTTACGTAGGGCCTTTTTTCTATTCATTTTTGTCAATTGTTCACTATCTAGTTTACTGAGGGGGTGTCTGATTTGTTCATAATATTGTGACTATTAGAAATAACTCTTAAACTCTTTTGAGATACTCGTATTTATGTTGTAGACCAAAACATATTATGCTTGGTTGGCCACCTGATGCTCTTGGAGCTTTAACAAGGCACTAACTGTTTAAATATATTTTAAGAGTAAAACTTTCTGATTTAGATGCTTTTTCATTTAACTGGCAGCACCAATATTACTAAAAATCTTGTGAGATCTTTCTTTTATGACTAGTGACTATAATTTGGAACTATTTTCCTTACCAGATTACTTGAACACCCAAAGCTTTTACACCGATATTAATATAATAAATCTGATGTTACTTAACCTGTCTATTACACGGTACTTAAAATATATGTTCCAAATTCCACTCAATTCTTTGTCAATAGTAAAAATATCGTCTGAGTAAAATCAGGTGAATAAGGAGTGAAATGTATAAAACCGTTTATTCATAGTTAACCTGTAATTTAAAATGTTTTAACGTTATTTTAGGTTTTGCAAAGGCTTATAAAATCAAGAGGAAAAAGCCAAGCTAGGCACTTAAATGTTCAAATGGTCGCTTCAGAAAAGCTAGCTCAATGTCCGCCTGAAATGTTCGACGTAATTTTAGACGAGAACCAGCTGGAAGACGCTTGTGAACACATAGCAGAATATTTGGAGGTTCGTTTTATTTTATTTTTGTTTTTGCTCGAAGATATTATTAACCAACCTCTTCATGTCTCTCCATTTAATAATCTGCCTAAACTTTTAACAGTACGAAATATATTTATATAAACAAAAAGCACCAAGAAATGATAAATTGAATCCATAGAAAACAATATGTGTACACATTTTAAATGAAAAAAATTGGTAGGGACTTACTGTAGATAGAAAAGTATAAACCAAAGAATAAAAGAAAGTGAGTGCATTAGCAGGACTAAGAAGATCAGCCAGAGACAATTTCCTAAGTTGAAGCAGGTTCTAATAATTCACTAATTATCCAACATTTCTTTTTGAGGAGTTCTATCTTCCCCAAGGCGAAAAAATTATGTTGAGTTCTCTTATTTATTACTATCAAGCACGAAACGTTGAAGATTCAGATATTAAAGAGTCACACTCTATTCCTTCTTCAAAAAAAAAAAAACTCAAATAGATCTATAAAAATATATCAGCATAGAGGTCAATTAAAAGCTTTAGGAACAAATAAAGGAATACGATAAAATAAAGTTGCATTTATTCAGAAAATACTTATTCCTCCATCTATTATAACGCATAGAACACTAAAATGTATGAGAACATAGACGTGCTGAAATAGCTAAAAAGGGTTCGAAAATACAAACTAAAATTCTTTAACCATTTTCGGTTCAAATTATGATATTCAGAGCCAGTCTTTCACCTCTGAGTAAAGTTGAAAATAGTTACTTGCTGATTAGATTATAGACTAATCTACCAACTAACCTTACTTGTAGCTTTTCTCAGAAGTGAAAAAATCGGCCCTTAGAGTAAAAAGAATTAGATACAACTAAAAGAACAGACCGATCGGGCTAAAGCATAGCCCTCAGGTCTAAAGTAATCAAGAAAAACAAAAGTCTGAAACAAAACAATTAAAATGGCTCCTGCATACTGGATTGTTCTCGTTCGCTTCTCATATAAAATTGTAACCCTTTTTAGACAAAACTGTACTGATGTTTTTTTTCGCCAATCTTCTTAATATTGTTACACAGCACCCTGCGGCTATTATAGGAAACGTACAGATAGAAAAAGAAATGGAATGTTACTCATCGCCTACAGTATGCTGAGAAGATAGACTAGTCCAGAAATATCATTACCCGTCAAGAATATTCTAGACGACAGTTCGAGAAGGGTCAAGCAAACTATATAAGGATGATCCTGACGTCAGTTTGGAAGTGATAGACGTTACATGTTAATGTTATCAGTTGTATAATTGTTGTTAAAGTTGAGTTTAAATAAATTGCGATACCAAAAACCTGCGTAACAATATCTACTCGTTTTTATTTTATTTTAAAAATATTTTTACGATTTTAGGCTTACTGGAGAGCTACACATCCAGAAATAAGCGTTCCAAATGTTGCTAGACCAATGGGGAGTTCTCCTCAGGCTTCGCCAAGTGGGGACCAAGGAAGACCCACGTTGCCAGGTAAACCACAATTATTATTTTTACGTTTTTGTTATTTTAAATATTATTAACTAGTACTTTCTAAATATTCAGTTCTTTGGAACTGTTAGGATGCTTTGCAAAACTTTCTCCACCTTTGGTAGTCCTAAAGTATTATTAAACTATATAGTATAGTACACTATACCACGTCTGTTAATTTTATTTGCCTTCTTAATTATCTTCAATACAAGAGTTTTACGTCTATTTAGAATTTTTCATAGGAGTGTAAAAGTAGCCATATTTAAGACATGTTTCAAGCCACTCTGTATAAAATAAACCAGTTCCACGACCACTATTCGTTAGCTTGGTATTTTATAAGTCTGTATTTTAAAAAAATGTTGAAATCATTGCTAACCTACCTAAATTATAATTTTATTTTTGGTCTGCATCATTCTCTAATTCTCCAATATTTCAAGGATTAAATGACTATTCTAAAATACAAAGTATTTCATTTAAAAAATATACATTTTTATTTTCCTGGCAAAAACGCAACACCCTGTATATCCAAAAATATTTTTAAAATCCATATAATTTTTATTTAAAACTATACCACAAATTAAAATATCGAGCAATTACCTATTAATGGGACATTTTATATACAGGGTAGCTGTTAAAGATGGAACCAAACCTATAGTGCTTAAACGGTTCAAGATACAAAACCCAAAATTTCAGAATTTCAACTAAATATATTTGCGCATATTTTAGCCCAAAAATTATTTTTTTATAATTACAAAATTTTAAGCATGCGCCCCATCTTGATTTTTTTAAATAGCAACATAGGTCATGTGATATATCATTTGAAAGGGTTTAACACCCTGATTACAAAAATGTATCACACATGGGGTCTAAACAGAAATTGGCTACCTCTTCGTACGTGCATTTTCTTTCTCCATACTCAACCATCATGAGTATTTTAATTCTTTAATTTTTGGTCAATTGATTCATTATTACTAATTACTTTGAAATGATTCAATTTAACAAATTATTTTACTATTCGACACCTGTCTCTTGCATTTTAATAAACAATAAATGGTATTGTTATAATATTTGACGTTTTGTGTCAAATACACAGCCTCCTACGCTCCATATTAATAATATCCTTTCTGTTGTGTTTACACCGCATGTGTGATACATTTTTGTAATCAGGATGTTCAACCCTTTCAAATGATATATCACATGACCTATGTTGCTATTTAAAAAAATCAAGATGGCGGCCATGCTTAAAATTTTGTAATGATAAAAAAAATTTTTTGGGCTAAAATATGCGTAAATATATTTAGTTAAAATTCTGATATTTTGGGTTTTGTGTGTTGGACCGTTTAAGCACTGTAGGTTTGGTTCCATCTTTAACAGCTACCCTGTATATCAGCCTTGTAGGTTTAATAAGCCTTCTATTAATAAGTTTTCTAATTTTTCTCTATTACTGGTTATGGACTTTTAATCGTGTACGTTCTCTTTGATAGCATCCGATCACTTTTCACTCACCAAGTCTATCTTAAAGTATTCTGCAAACATATTCTAACATTTTCCTATTTGTACGTCTAAGATTTTCCTCTACCTCTACCTTCTGTTATTTTTGTTAATTAATTAAGACTTTCCGCTAATAATAACTAATACATTACTAACTGTAGATAATTGTAGCTCATTAACACGTTAACCTACTAACAATTCTTTTGCAGCGCACCATGAAGTTTACGGATATGGTCACCATGAATCTCGAGGTAGTCATGCAGCTGTTAGATACATAGGATTGCAAAGTTGGGATTCAGTAGACTCCTTAGAATCACTGTCGTTTTTATAGAAATGAATCACTGCATGATTGTCTTGCGATTGTTTATACAGAATGTCTCTTTTTTTATAACCATGTTTCATTTGTTCTGCTCTATTCAATTGGTATGGTCTAGGTATGATTATGACAATTAATCAGCTAACATTATTGATTCCATTATCCAACATTTTGTTCACAAATTGTTTCCAGAAGAGCTCAACAATCTTTAAGATCCATAAAAGTTGAGATACAATTCCTATTCGAGAGAACAAACTCATAATTATCAGCTCTCTTTTGTTTTGTAAAAGAAATTACTGCTGCTGGTTCTATGACTAAGAATGAACGACTTTGCATAGATTTCAATATTGAATTATACGAAGCTGATTTAAAGGCTCTCTTTATATCCAGAAATATTCCTAGGGTTGTATATTTTCTTTTGAATGCTTGTTCGTCCTTTTGAGCTAGCCTAGGTATGTCTACATTGCAAGACTTTCCAGATTGGTAGGCAATTTCTCCATGATTTTTAGGATAAATTATATTAGGCTGATTAGTCTGAAAGATTTGTTTCCCAGATTAACATTACAACCATGTTATTTGGTATACCTCAGTAAGACCACATTGATATTTGAGACTTCTACTAAAATTTTGTGATATTAGTATCTTCATTTTTGTACTTTATAAGTGGAGATAGTACGATACTGTCAGAAGACAATGAAAACTAAATATATCAACTCATTAGATAATATTATAACAATATTTTTCTATTTTGCCTTAATACTAGAGACATCCTGTATATTCGTATATGCATCTAAGTTGAATTTTACTATTTTCAATATTATTTGCTTTAGTATATTATTGTGCATTGAGAATTTTTTTAGTTCAAGCTACAGCGGTAACATATTTATAGTAGTTGTTAAAATTGATTCACGAAAAATTTCATTTTGATTTCTCTATTTATATAATTCAATTAGTGTTTTTATAAAATTCAATTAACGTTATTGCTTGTTTATTTTGGAATTTGATAATGTATGTAGAGTTGAAAATTATTTTGAACTTTGTGCCAAACGATAATTTTTGTAGAGAATTTTAAATAACCATGAAAAGCATATGCTGCACTGCATTTATATTTTTATATCTTTTATCGTTAAAAATTTAAGAATTAAATATAAGATCATGCAGTAAAGTAGTGTGACTAGCCTAAAAAGTCCCTTTATCACTTTATCTGGTCCTGAAAAAAAAATATATGAAAGAAGACACTCAAAAGTTGTGCTACCATCTTGGAGTTCTACTAAATATTAATTATCTCTGTCATTAATCCCACTGGATGATTAAATACTATTCTATTTCCTCTATCAGTTTCTAGTCAAAGATGAGATAGTAAATAACGAAGAGGTAGTCATAGTAGTAGTCACACAACATTCCACAGGGCGTTTGTTGAGAATTCTCGAAGAAGATCGTGCAGTAAAGTAATGTGACTAGCCTAAAAAGTCCCTTCACCACTTTATCTAGCCTGTTCCTGAAAACATTAATGATAGAAGACACTCAAAACTTGTGCTACCATCTTGGAGTTCTACTAAATATTAATTCTTTCTGTCATTAATCCAATTGGATGATTAAACACTATTCTATTTCCTCTATCAGTTTCTAGTCAAAGATGAGATAGTAAATAACGAAGAGGTAGTCATAGAAGTAGTCACACAACCATTCCACAGGGCGTTGGTTGAGAATTAAAATAAACCAATACTTTTTTGCAAAAGATATCTATTCTACTGCGTTATTTATATCCTAGATTGTAAGCAACCAAATACATCTTTCTTTTTTTGATATTAAAATCATACCTCTTTCAGCAACGCCTAAGTCAGTGGTTTTCATGTTTTCTTCAAATTTTTATGTTTACGGATACTATCCCTTCTGATAAACTAATTTAACAAGACTTATCAGTTCTAAAATTGATTCTTAACGATGCTAGCTCGTCTAAACTACATGACATGTACTGTTATTGATTAGCTGTTTGGAGGATCGAATATATCTCGATTATTTTTTATCATAGAAAATATTGTCGTCCTTCTCCAAGCCTGAATTGAATTCCATAGATATTTGTTCAATCTTTAACTAATTCAGAATAAATTAATTAGAACTGAGTGCAGCTAAATACTCTTTTCGGCAAAAGTCTCATCATTTTATTATCGGGCAAATATCTAAATTAACAAAATATGTACCTTCTTTATAAATATCTAGAGGTAAAAAGATTTAGTGCTGGGATATTGGGCACATCCCACAAACAAACAAAAAGCCGAAACACTGGTTTCTGATAATTTGAGAGTATAGAAATTGCTATGAAATGGAAACAAACAATATTTGTATAATCTCGTTGGGGTAGGACCTCTGTTTAATATTTGTCTCAAAGATTTTTTTTCCGAAAACTAGTCGCGTTTTTGTTATGTAGCAAGTTTCATTCCTAATATAAACAGGTCGATTTTGATACTTCCACCATTATATTTGGAGCAAGTCCATTATAAAGGGGAAAGTATATTTAGGGAAATTAGGAAATGACCATTATGTACAATAGTGTTTTTAGGCTATAAGCGATATTTTGTGAGCGGGTTTATCTGATAGAAGCACATAATCTCCAGCATATCCTGGAGATATATGGAGATAGGGCTGTCTTGGGCATTGGAGAGTAGTCGTATGTTAGGTATGGGCAGTTTTCTCATGGGTTAACGAAAGAGGGCGCCAAAGTGTTAGGAAGATAATTTGGGCATAACTGTTTCCACACTGACTTATGACGACCGCAGCACTCTGTAGGGCGATGAGTAACATTCCACTTCTTTTTTTATCTGTACGTTTCCTATAATAGCCGCAGACTACTGCAGGGTGCTGCGTAATATTGCTCCTTACTCTCTAGTTATTCGCCCCGAATAACTTAATTACTGGGACCTAGTTGGAACTAATGGGGAGGATCTGGAGCTATCTTTCCAATGTGAACTACGTAGAATTTACTTCCCGCTGACAATTGAATACGGCAGATCAGGTCGTTGATTTTCCGTACGGAGTAGTTGCGATTCCTGTCGATTCTAGCTTCTGTTTTATCGGTGTGGGCTTTCAGTCGTTCCCGTGAGAATCCATAGACCTTTGTTCTGCCAGTGCACATCACATTTTTTACACCAATCCGCTACATCCCGTCGGCAATTGATCCAATAAAATATTTCCCGAACTCGTGCCAGTGTCCTTTTAGTATTAAAGTGTCCTCCTGAACGGCTGCTATGAAGCTCCTCCAATACTTTTCTCACCTGTGACCTCGACAGTATCACTTGGCGGACTACATGTACTCCATCGGGGCTCTCCCACTTCCGGCGTAATAGACCATCGTGAAGATACAGGGAATCCCACTGGGTCCAGTAGCCTTTTATAGTTTTATCTCTTGCCAAGTAGGAGTGACTTTATTTTTGAGCCATTCTCGGACAACCTTTAAGTCATTGTCTTTCTTCTGTCCCTGTCTCAGACTTTCAAGGGTGATATCTTCTTCTTCACCCTCTGGCTTGATAGTGGTTGCCCGAAGAGTAACTTTATCAACCGGTTCTTCTCGTTCTTCGAGCCTTTTACCAGACCAGCATTATTCCTCTAAACGGGGTTGCCCGAAAAGAATGTATGTGTTGCTATGGAGACCTCTTCGATGCTCTACTTTCTGGTTATTGTTAGAAAGCCGGCTCGGTGTGGATGATTGGCTTCTTCTGGACGCATAGCTGCTGTAATTAATGCATATTGGTCTTAGTGATGGGCTTGAAAAGATTGATCTATATGATTTTCCGGTCTCCTATCCCTGATTCTCGATTTATAGAATGAGCCATGCTTCTACAGGTTCTTTGAAGGTGTCCGATTCTTTCGCAATTAAAGCATCTCCTGTTTCCATGTTGGCTGTTTCGTTGCATATTTTGTAGGATATTTAAGATTTGGGGAATAGCATTTTTATTGGCCTCCTCACTTTTGCGCGAGAAGATCTGGATAGGAGTTTTACCGCTTCATATTCCTGGGCTGCAATCAGTTTCTCCCTCAGCGTCTTGTGATGTTGTAGACGAAGAATTTGTTGCATTTCCACATCTTGTAGTCCATCAATAAATGCTTGTATTCCGAGTTTTTCTTGGAAATCTTTCGGCACCTGTGCATAGGCCAGATGAAACAACCTTCTTATGTCAGCCTCGAATTCCTGTAGACTCTCATTATGTTTCTGACTACGAACCTTTAGCTGGCTTTGGAATACCCGTTGCAAATGCTGCTGGCCATACCTTGTCTCCAAAGCTTGGACGAGAGATGAATAACTGGGTTCTTCTTGAGGAAGTAACTGTAAAACGGTTGCTGCCTGACCTCACAGTGACACTATCAATGAAGCCGCCATATATCTTTCTTGGTCTAGCCATTGGCTGTAGCTGCATCTTCAAATTGGAGTCGATATGTTTCCCATGTTGTCTGACCGTCAAACGTGGGTGGCTTAAGAATCTTGCTAATATAGTTTTGTGAAAATGGGATTCGAATGTGGCTTGGTTCGGTTATGGACGAAGACGAGGTAGTAGTGTTTTCAGTTTCTCTGTTGCTTATCGAAGCTTGGCTACGAATTCTTCTTTCTAACTCAACCAGTTCAGTTCTAATTTTCCTTTCGAACTCCACTCTAGCCTTTTCCTGTTGTTTTAAAATCTCTCGTTGTTCTTCTAAATTAGTTTTTAATTGCTCTTGCTGCTGTTCTAAATTAGCTTTTAGATGCTCTTGTTGTTGCTCTAACAGATCTACTCTAATTTTAAGCTGACTAACCTCTTGCTTGAGGGTTTCCTGGATTTGTAGCAAACCGTTCATAATTTCAATCGCTTCTTTTCTACGCCTCTCCTCCTTCTCGTCTTCTTCTCCTTTCCTACGCCTTTCCTTTTCCTCTTCTCGCCTTACTCTCTCCTCACTACAGAATACTTGGCATGTTGGCTGAAGCCTTAAATATGTGATTGGCCCCTTAAGTAATCTCTTATGCTTTGTTTCCATTTTATCGCATACTAATGAAGATCAACAATCAGAAACACGTGTCTATAGTTAGTCTTTCAGTTTTGCTGTAATATGTTTTCAATATATTTATTTAAATATCTATAATATAAAAAATTGCTAATTTTTCGTGAATTTCAAAAAATATGTTTAATAGTATTAAGCTATGGCTAGTAAAATTTTAAAAATATGAGTGTTTTTTTCTGGTAACAGCATTTTAAGTTTCATATTCAACATCTGTAATTTTGACACGTTGAGTTGATCGAATTACTGGAAAATTATTTGCTCATATTTATGACTTAGCGGTATTGCCTTATAGTTTAAACAAGACGAAGAAATGTATGCCATACGCTCTAGTGCCATGTTACTTTTTTAAATTGACAGATTAAATCTTTAATACAGTTATTGAGTGTGAATTTAAACTTATATTCAAAACATTTAGATATGTTTTTATGTATATTTAGAAATTATTATTAGAAATTTTTATTTGGGCTATATATTTACATTTTAAAACTAACAAATGTGCAAAATTTACATTTCCAAATTTCAAATTTACATTTTCGTATGGTAAATTTACATTTCCAAATCGATAATTTACATTTACAAACTGTGAATTTTAATTTTCAAGTGTAAACTTTTTGCGCTGTAGAAACTGTTTAAAAATTCGCTGGTTTATAAAAAAAATAGCATGGTACTTAATAAGTTTCCTCCCAACACCTACGTGTGATATAAAAATAAATTGTACAACAACACAAGTTTTTCTTTCTTTCTTTCTTTTTTTTTTTCGTGATGTTTCAGATTTTTCCGGATCTATGACACCAATTATTCCGAATCACTGATTAATAGGAAAATATCTTTTATATAAGGTTTAGTTAGGTTTTATGCTCGAAATTACAGTTAGATTTTTCATTTAATTTAAATCACGTGTTCTTAAAACATGGCTATACTTTATTGTAACGTTCGGGAACTGTTTGGAAAAACTTAATTAAAAATAATGTACAGGGTGAGTCATGGGGAACCTTACATACTTCTATCATATGTAGGATACCTTTTGCATCAAAAAATGTTAAAAATGTATGTGAGCATAAAAGCTACAAGGATTACTAGATTTCTCTATTTTTTTAGTGAAACTGTACATTGTTGTCTAGCATTTAATTAGTATCCTCAAAAGTTAAAAATGCCAAGAGAGGCTTAGAACAAATTATTCTTAACAATTAAAGAGGGTAAAAAATTAAATGATCACCATCTAATCTATAGTCCAAGCGTTGGGTGGTTTCTATTCGCAAAAGGTCGCACAGAAATGAAATTTGGTGTAGTAACAGGGGACCCATGTCTACCATCCCACCAAATTTTTGCGAATAGACCTTCTTAATTTTTACCCACCGCTTGGACTATCTAAATTTAGCCTAAAATATTTTGTCACCACATAAAACTCTGCTTTATGTATTTGTTGGTCCTTAAACAGTCTAAGCCGTCCGTTATATCAACAAATATAGCCATGTACAAGGCACGAACCTTTATAAATAAATGAAATCTGACTGTGCTAATGTTTTCTTTCTTTTTTCTGGATTTGCTTCGCTACACGCATCGCTTATCGCTAAAATTGCACAAATAAATAAAAAAAAATTTAAAAAAATGCAGAGGCGCCCGGCAAAATTCGGCGAACTGGATCAATGGATCTCTTTGCTTGAGCTTGAGTCTGGAGTTTGTAAGTTTTTCGGCTTGTGCGGTGATTGTTTTTGAGTTGAGTTTAGTGACAGTTTTTTAAATATCATCTTGTTTTCATACTAGTATTGAAAAGTACATTTTTCTTCATTGTTATACATATATGTTCGACTTAAATTTTTCTTGGCTGTGCTGGAAGGAAAGAAAGAAGAATATTCCTATGAAACTATAATAGAAGAGAGAAAGCATAAGAGCGTTGACAATCCCAATCTAATCCGCCGATTCCGATTAGCAAACAGAGTGGGATTTAAAGCGTGCCCGCTTTTTGGAAAGCTATCGTAATTCCTCCTGTTATACTCAACAAAAATTTAAGTTAAATCTGTATATACTGTGGATCAAATTAAATTTGTATATTTTTTAACAATTGAAAAAATTTAAAAAAGGTTTTAGTGAATTTTCACATTAAAAGGGATATTCATATCTAACTACAGCCGATTCATTAAACAACTCATTAAATAACTCATTAAACAACTCATCAAACTCACCAAACTTAGTAAACTCATTAAACAACTCATTAAACTCATTGGACAACTCATCAAACTTAGTAAACTCATTAAACAACTCATTAAACTCATTAAACAACTCACCAAACTTAGTAAACTCATTAAACAACTCATTAAGAGACTCATTAAATAACTAATTAAACTCACTCATTAAATTTATAAATAAATGCTGAGATTAAAAGTAAAGAAGCGAAAAATTCTGCAAAAAAAAACTAACCCAAGGACTTGAATAAACTTGTAGAAAGTATAAAGTTGACACAGTTAATATGGAGGTAAAATACATAATGATCCAAATGGGTTACAATGTTATTTACAGGTACAAAAATGATATCGATGTCTACATTCCAAAATAATAATGTGTAATTTTATTTTATGATTAAATATTTTTTCAAAACATAAAACGCCATTGTTCATATTGTTTTGCAGAATTTTTTGATGCTATAATTTCATGCAACCATCCAGAATCAATAAAGTTTTTAAATAAATGACAGCTATTCCTATTGTTTGTTATATTTTTTGTTTGACTTTGCTTAAAAGATCCGATTTTGCATTTAGGTATATCTCTGCATAGAAACATTTGTTATTATTTCATCAACTAAGTTTTATTTATAACAAAAAAAACTGTAACTGTAAAGCCTAGTTTCTTATCACCCGCTATATTTGTTACATTATAGTTTTAAAAATTTCGAGAAATTTTGTATAACTATATTTTTAAGTCGTCTATATATAATTTTTATTTTACTGATAGCTGGTGACTGGAAACTTATCTTTACTTCTTTATATTTTTATACACAAAACTATACTAATTTGTGCCTTTTAGTGGGTGATAAAAATTAGATTTAACAGTAAGTACACTCTTAACACATATCCCTCAAAATATCCTCCATTTCAACCCCACCCCAAGCATTCAATCTTGTTTTAATAATAAAAGACCCTTGAACATTAAGGTTGCTCATGTGTTGTAGTTTAATATTTTAAAATCTTAATTATGATTCATTAAATTTCAAAAAATATACCAGAAAAACTCAAATGTGATAATAACTGTCATAAATATGATTTAATATAAAAAAGTTGATGTTTGATTTATACTATCGAAAACAAACCATCGAATACACTAGAAAACTAGTGTAAAATGAAAAGCAACTTTAAAGTCCACCACCCACATCTTCCAACCTTCCCCAAAACCACGACCGCTAACCCAAAAAACAACTGACGCTTCATCTTTCTCTCTTTCGCAGTTCCGACTTTCCATTCAGGCCACACCCGAAGCATACGAGGCAGATTAGAAAGAGAGCGCGAATACGAAGAATACTCGGATAGAGAATTGAACACCCACGTTTCCCACGATGACTATAGAGAGCGCATCCCCACCTCGAGGTCGCGCGACGAGGAGTTCACCAGCCACAGAGGAGCTTCCAGACGCGCTCTCAACGCCATCTAGTGGAGGCTTACAACGGAGCAACCCATTGAAGAGGAATTTCCAGAGGAACTATCTCCAAAAGCGGAGGCTTACTACAAGCCTCAGATTCCCCGCGAGTACAGAGATACCAGATCTGATAGAGAGCGACGGTACGATGACTTGGATCGCCGTGGTATCCCGGAAGAGAGAGAGCGGTATCCGGAGCGAGTGCGTTACTCCGAGGGGCCGAGCAGACGGTACCCCGAGGAGAGAAGGCCGGGCTTGGAGAGGAGCAAGACGGAGGGGAGAAATTACAGGAAGGAGCTTATGGAGAGATTTTCCGAGATGGAGATCGATGATAGTCAGGAATTTTCTGGTCGACATAGATACTACGAGTGAGTGTGTACAACGCCGATGTTTTTAACGTTTTTTGGCCTAAATATTTGTAATTCGTGTGTTCTGGGATGGGAGGCTCAAGCAAAAATTACTAAAAATAAAAGTTTTAAACGGTATTACCCTAAACCTTATTCACAAATTATTATTATTAGAGTTACTTACGAGTAAATAGAAAACTCAGCGTCCAAATTTAGAGAAAAAGTAGAGTTAAACGATGGAGTTATTTTTCAATTAAACTTTAAAACGCTATTTTAATTAGTAAAATGTAAATGTTCATTCATATTTTATTTTTTGAAAACGTTTATGAAATCGACAGAAAACTATCTAAAGAATGCCAAAAATATAGTAATTAAATAACAGTTTTTAAACTATCGCCATTTAACATACGTTGTGTTAAGCGGGAGATAAAATATAGTAGTATTTTTTCCTGTCTTTTTTAAGTTACATTAAATTTAACAGTATGGTTGGATGTTTTAATTCGTACTCTGCATGGCCTTACCCTTCTTATGCTATTGTAAATTGATATGAGACAGGGGTGGCGTATAAATCTTAAGTATTTAAATATGTATGAACAGAGATATTTGGCTATAAAAACAAAAATTTTGATATGTAATTATAAATTAATTTCTTCTGTAGGAGTTTGTTTCCCTAATTTTGAAACATCCTGTAGTAAATTAAAATTATTTTTCTAATGAAACTAAACTTTCCGGGGGAAAATCATGAGAATTTATGAGAAGTCTTGAGAACTACATGTTCTGGTATTTACTATTTAAATTATAAAAAACTCGGATAAATTAATTTAGAGTTATTAAACACAAAATGATATAATAATATAATAACTCTAAATATTAATCTTAAAGTATTGTTTTTTAAATTTGGAAAGAGTGGGTTTTTAAATTAACTCATATCGTCTAGAATCTAGACCAGCCATACTCAACCTGCGGCCCCCCATGCTGTTTTGTGCGGCCCTCCAAGCTTTTTTGTGCGGCCTCAAACACGATTATTATATAGTAATTGAAATGGTTGACCTACAGTCCTGTCCTCTTGCGACTTTTCAAAGCTTATTAAGGACCGATTCCACCGTTGTGTTAAGTGAATTTTAAAATGACATTTTTACATTAACAATGTCATTTTAATCTCCGTTTAACACAACGGTGGAATCGGCCCTAAAACAACATGAGGAACTTCTTTTTTTTTTAATATTTAAAGCGGATCCCTATCGTCACCCATTGTCCTTTATTTCCATGTCAAAAAATATTGTGGCCCATGTAGCATAACAAAGAGATTTATGTGGCCCGAAAGAAAAAAAGGTTGAATACAGTTGATCTAAACGATACAATTTCCGAAATAAGATTGTCTAAAAAACAACTAAATTTTCCTGAACTATAATAATTTCTGATGATGATAATAATAGTCCGAATAACTTTTAATTAAATTTGGAAAATAAATATATAAATCTCAAAAATATATTTAATTTACGAATTTTTAAAACAAAATAAATCAATCGATTTGTTTTTAAGTAATTTTTGCTTGAGATGTAAAGAGGCATAAATCCACACGTGCCTAAACCGATGTACAAACAACAAATTGTAGTATCTTTCTCGACTTGCTTCAATGGGATGTTCCGTTAATTGTGATCAATGCTACAGGGTGACAACACAAAAAGATTCCAATGATAACATTTGAGAAGGAAAGCAGAATTAGAAACTGATATTTTCGAACGCCTGCGTTACCAAAGATGTTCTGTTAGATTTACCCTCTAACAATTATACGTTCTTTTATTTTCTAGTATATTATTTTTTAAGAATATTCATATATACTGAAAGTATACTTTATTTGCATTTAGAACATTAAAAATCATGATTCCTATACTTTCCTTATGTGTATACAGATAGGAAAGTAAAAATGAATTGTAGATTCATAAGCCAAAATTAAAATGTTAAATTTCCCACCTAAAAACATATTTAGTAATTGTACAGCACTGATTCGGCCTCATTCCCCATGTTAATTCCCATAAGAAATCGCTAAGGTTCATTTGGGAGTTTTTGTCTAAATCAAGGTCACGCGCTGTGCTATTCGCGGCGGGTGTCGCAACGGATGGGCGTATAAGAAGAAGCGAGGATAATTCAAATATATATAGATTCAATTGGATCGTAAACCACCTTCCTGAACGAAATACTCTAGATGCCTATTATTCTTTAAATTTAAATGTTACCTGAGAAGAATTTATGCAGTACATTTCCCCACCATCTTATATATTGATTAACATTAGACTAATGTTTTCCAATATAAAGAGATATAACTATGGCGCGTTTTATTTAAGAGTGGTATCCCCTGGAGGCCTAATCCACTTCCAATAAAGTAGTTAAGTAATCATATCTTTTATCTATCTAGATTGATATATTTTTATATGACTCTTTTGATGTATAGAATCTTTTTTAATGGCTCTTTTTGTAAACCTCATCGGCTCTAGATTGTAACTAGGGTACCGATGGGAATTGGCATCTTTTTACTTATCTAAATTGATTTTTATATGGCTCTTTTAATAAATAGAATATTTTTTTAAATGGCTCTTTTTTGTTTACCTCTCTAGAGAATTCTTTTTTACCACGGTAATATGAGATCTTTTTAACGTCTCTTTTAGAAATGAATACCTAACCACTTTTTTACTAATTTTAGCAAAATAGCATATTATATTTGAGAAGATTTATCCAATTTTAAAACTTACCACCCATAGGATCATCATTGATTGAATAATGACCCCATGATAACGTTTCATCTGACCCAGTAATTAGAATTCTTTTATCATCTTCATGACTGAGAGCTACTGAGATTTTACTACAGATGACTTTACACCCTTAGCCTTCTTTGTCACGCCGCAATTATCAAAAGAGTAATATAAAAAATAAATCTAGATAAGTAAAAAGATGCCAATTCCCATCGGTACCCTAGTCACAATCTAGAGCCGATGAGGTTTACAAAAAAGCCATTTAAAAAAGATTCTATATATCGTAAGAGCCATTTAAAAAGATCGGTAGCAATTATCAAAAGAGCCATTATACCAATTTAGATAGATATAAGATGCCAATTCCCATCGGTACCCTAGTCACAATCTAGAGCCGATGAGGTTTACAAAAAGATTCTACATATCAAAAGAGTCATATAAAAATATGTCAATCTAGATAGATAAAAGATATGATTACGTAACTACTTTATTGGAAGTGGATTAGGCCTCCAGGGGATACCACTCTAAAATAAAACTCGCCATAGTTCTATCTCCTTATATTGGTCAACATTAGTCTAATGTTAATCAATATATAAGATGGTGGGGAAATGAACTGCATAAATTCTTTTCAGGTAACATTTAAATTTAAAGAATAATAGGCATCTAGAGTATTTCGTTCAGGAAGGTGGTTTACGATCCAATTGAATCTATATATATTTGAATTATCCTCGCTTCTTCTTATACACCCATTCGTTGCGACACCCGCCGCGAATAGCACAGCGCGTGACCTTGATTTAGACAAAAAACTCCCAAATGAACCTTAGCTATTTCTTATGGGAATTAACATGGGGAATAAGGCCGAATCAGTGCTGTACAATTACTATATTTTCTTTACTAAAAATGAATTAACAGCGATATCATTGAACTGAAATACCTAATTGTTGTTTTTAATGCCAAAAAAATAGGTATGAAAAATTATGAGGCTTTTTTATCATTTCTTTTAACGTATTAGTGTTGTTTTTTTTTTTGTTAGAGTATTGTTACTAGTCATTACTGGTGGGTTTTTCAGAAGATTGGTATGTACAACCAAGTTCTGATGCAGCTCGGTGCAATTCTTTTCTTTTGACTGTGGTTAATCTTCAACCCCAGTTGGTATTTTTGGAGTTGTAATCTCCACCGATTATAAATTTGTTACCTAGTTTTTTGAGTACATTCAGATAATTTTCTTTTTTCTGGTTGTATTTTGTTGTGATTACCTAAATTATTACCAGTAACTGATCGGTTTTCTTTGATTGGAACTAATAAATACTTAGAATCCTATATCTTGTCAAATGTTCTATTTTTCCATAAAATTTTTAAAAGCTTTCGATCATTTTTCGCTTCAATCTAAGTCATATTGCTCATTATTTTTTTATAGTTTCAGTAGTATTATTATGATTATTAACATATTTGTAACATTCTGTTCTACCACATTTACATAATGACATGGAATCTCTTCGATATCCATTTTAGTTTAATACAATTTTATTAATTTTAAATCAATATTAGAAATACCCCGTATTATATAAAATGTTTCGTTTATGATACTTGTAGTTTTAATTTTCCATCCCTATTTGTTTTTTACATAATAGGCATTTTTCTAAATTTCAACTCGTTTATTGTATGTCAAACATCAAAATTATTAATGAAAATTAATTTTAACAAACATCTTTTGTAACTTAAAAATTGAAAATTACTTTTTTTAAAGCTAGATACGTAAGTATATTTTTCAAATGTTTTTATGGGTCCTTTTTGTGAATGCGTCTGTACAAAACTTAAAAAAATTGACCATTTCGGTGCCATATTTGAGTAATAGCTCAATTTTTAATCAATCTTTATTATTAAAATGGAAGAGTATATTCAAGCTTTAACCTAGGATTTTTAAATTAATTTTTAAGGAAGGGTATTGTTAAAAAATCGTACTATTTATGTATTTTATATGTTAATGTATAATAACTTACTGCTCAGTCTTACTAGGTAAAAAATTGGCTACATTGTATAAAGTTTCCTAATTTATATATTTTTTGTTAAAATAATAATAATAATATTATTTTATCGTACATTAAACATAAGTAGGAAAGTACAGTGAAAGTTACTCAAATTTTTGCAAATTGTTTTCAAAACGAAAATTCGAGTAACCGCACCTTATTTTCAATTTTGATGTACCTAAGTCTTTGGCAGAAATAAAAAGACGCTTAACTAAAATATTAAAAAAAAAAAACAATGTAAAGATGTCTCGTACTATATTTGTATAACTAGTCTGACTGGGCTATAACAGAACTGAGATATTATACCTTAAAGGAAAGTGTACTCTATATTGGAGTGTAGGTATTTCGCTTAATTTTTCATAGTAAGGGAGAATGAAATTGTTATTTACCATTGAAATATTTACCTATTTAAGTACAATTTTTCTTTGCTAAATTTGTTTTGTAATTAAACAGTGTCAATTATTTTCTTAATTTATTATGTGAAATATGTTTTTATTACTTTACAAAGAATAAAAAGATGTAAAAAACAAAATTTTTAAAAAATTGATTGGTTTTTAGGTATATTTGAATTATGAATGCAATACTAATTAAGATTAGACAAAATAGCCCCTTTTCGATTTAAAAATTTGAAAAAAATATAATGCAGTAAAGTTATAGTAAAGGAAAATCTTAAATAAAATTAGGAAACGCGAAAATTTTCATATATTATCGTAGCAAATTTTTTCGACACAAATTTAAATAAATAATCAAAATTTCCGAAAAATTGTTAATAAAAGTAAATGCTAGACTTAAACATATATAATAAATTACAGTAAAAAAACATAGTTTCAACAATTCTCCATTATGAATTTTAATTTTCCAGAACTAAATTTTCTAGGAAAGTTAAAATTCAGAGCAATTTCAGATAAAACTATAAATTTGCATCCTTTTAACTTATTACAAACGTTAAAAAAAAACATTATACATTACAAATTTGTATTTCAGTGGTAAAAAAATAATATTTAAACTGACCCTGTACAACTACCTTCGTGATATTAACGTCAAGTATTTGACTGACTCTAGGACAAATTTAGATGAGGATTGCACAAGCTGAAAATGACAATGCATGTCGAATTTTTTCCGAAAAAAAAAATGCCAGCTAATTCGTAATTGTAATTTTTTACATTTACTGAAAAGAATGTTTTTCGGAGGATTTTCATGATTCGTACCTACTTGTTCATATGTTATTGTTTATACCGTGAAACAAATTAAATTTGTATGTTTTTAACCGTTAATTACTTTTCAATGAAAGGTGAGAAAATCGGTTTAGATCCGAAAACGGAAAAATGCAATTTTTGGAAATGTGAATATATGGATAATCCCTAATTCCACCTACAAAATTAAAAAATGTATCCCCACATTCTTAAAGTAACTTTTCACATATTTAATTTATAGATTAATAGAGGGCAGGGTGGGACAAAACATTTTTACAAAAAAATATATATTTTAATTGATTACTTATATACCTAATTGTTTTGTATATGAATTTGAACTGTAAATTAAATTACTACAACGTGACCGAAATTACACATCGCTTTTCCGGTAAAACAATGACGTAAATAAAAAATTATAAGTTTTTCAGGAGAGACAAAAAACGAATATTATTGCTTCTGAATTTGGGCACATAAATCACAAAGAACTTGTCCTAAACAGCAAATACGACATTTAATCATGGAGTCAGTAACGTCTCCCTTAAAGACAATGACACAACTGATTCATGTGTCATTGTTTTCCAAAAATGACAATATTTTAAAACTGACGCAACTACCATCTAACAGCCGCGAGTGGATATAAAGTTACGCCATTATTATACCGTATAGAGAGACTAATTTGGAAACTAATGACATGTTAAAATCAAAATGGCATAATTTTGCACTTGCGTCATTGTTTTACTGGAACAGCAACATATAGACCATGCCATATAGAGTTATACTGCCCTCACAAGGATGAACGCTGTATGTCACAAAAACATAAAAGTGAGAAAACATGTTTCTTGTGTTTTCTCTCAGCCTTCACTTGAGTGTCGTCAAACTTAAATTTTTATGGTGAATCACTTTTTTTTGCAATAGTTGTATATTATTTATATAGCTAAAATTTTAAAAATTACTATATTTTTCTGCAGTTCTATATCTCTGCAGAATTTATCATTCTAACCAAAAACGTTGTGGCTCGAACAATTATCCAACCAAAACACGGAGTAATTGACATTTCTTTGGCTTAGCATAGAAGCAAAAAAAGCGCTAATTATGTCCTCCTTATTACGTCCGGAAATCGATTCATTCCACAGGACTGCAAAAGATTGTAATTTCTTTGTACTGCCAAGAGCAACAAAACTTTCATTATAGGCAATGAGTCTTTCACTGAAGATAACTCTTTTGAAGCTATCTATCCGTACAAGCATGATCACTTTTTGGAGATTAAAACGGTATCGACATTAGAAGACATGCTTACTTGCTCTTGATAAAGCTCTCGAGATTTCTTAGCAAGGTTGATATGTAACTGCCATTTATCATAAACCATACAGTTTTCTTGAAAGTTATCTTTTGTATGGCCATGGAGTTTAAATTCCTCACACACCTCACACTCCTCTTGGCCAAGTTTTGCAAACGAAATTATACTTTCCTTAATACGAACCCTATAGGAATCATAAGAAACTTTTGTATCTGGGAACTTGGACTTAAAATCTTCATACATTAAGAAAACTGAAAAGTCGCTAGGACGGTACAATCTGTTTGGAGCATGTTCTCGTTTATAGTGAGAAACTGAAGGATTAAAGGAAAAGATATGCTCTTTAAGCATGTCCTCATCGATTTTGTATTTCTTTGGCGTTTTTCCTCTTCTATTGGCCTTGGCATGAATCATATTTTTGGGGTCTCTGAAAGAACATCATGTAAGAGCCTGTCATTGTTTTTATGAAACCCAAGTGTGATTAGGTAATAGTATATTACACACCGAGGTGGGAAGAGTTTCATTCCTGTCGTGAGATTAGTTAGATCACCGAGACGCGAAGCGTCGAGGTTAGCTATGATCTCGAGACAGGAATGAAACTTCCTACCGAGGTTTGTATACTATTTTATTTACAACCATCATATTTCGATCAAAGTTAATAAATCTCTGTTTCGTTCTGAACATAGCTAAAATATTATATTTAACGACAAATTACCAAGCGCGCGGTTTTCTCAGAATAATCAAGTAAATATATTGTTACTGTGATTACGGGGTTAACAACTGTCACCAATATAAATAAATGTCAGATAAAGCCGGATATTAAATTCGCCAATAATAAATATCAATAAGTAGTTTGTTGTATTTTAGTTCATTGTTGTTTTTTATTGTTTGCCATTAAATAGGTATTATAAAATTTGTCAAAAAAATGTGTTATTTTTTTTTTAAATATAAAAAATATTCATCTAGAATAGATGAAATGAGGGCGGGAAGTAGAGGTGTGTAATGTGACACTTCCCAACCTTAAATGACATTAGTAATAACATTACATATATGGTTGTAAATAAAATATTTTACAAACTTCCTTTGATTCACCTTTTTCATCCTTTAGAAAATATTTAAATGTATTCTTCTTTCTGTAGTTTTCATCAGTTTTACGGTGCTTCTTAACATTCAGCCTTGAACAGGACGCCAAAATGTAATTTCTTCTTTCTTGTTCCGTCAAACTTCAACGTCAAACGTCAAACAAAGTTAATTTGTTGCATTCGATTTTCAGATATTATTGATATGCACTTTTTTCTGCAGATATTAACTGAACAAGGTGGAACTACTTTATGTTTTTCAACTAGCAATTTACACTTTTCTGCTTTTTCTAATCTGATTTGTTCTGATGTTCTCTTCTTTCTTCTTTTTCTTGGTTCTCTATTTTTTGTGCATTTTGCCTAACTATATCAGCAAGTGATAGGTTGTTTTCAGAGTCACTACTTTTTACGACTTCATCATTTTTCCGATTCTCAACTGCTTTAAGCACATCTTTTTTCATTTTTCTTTCTCCGGTGAAACTATCGTGTCCTTCATCAGCAGATCCTACACCGGAAATGATATTTACATCTTCCTTGTGTTTCAGTTTTTCAGTAACGTCTTAACCACTTTTTCCAGTTTCCATTTTTTCAATTTCCATTTCTTCAGTACCGTTTTGGCCACCTACTTCAATTTCTATTTCGTCAGTATCGTTTTGGTCACTTTTTTCAATTTCTATTTCGTCAGTATTGATTGTCTTTATACCGTCATTCTTAGCATTGCAAATATACTGCGTTTATCCTTAGCAAGGATGGGTGGTTTGGTACATACGGCAAAAAAGAATATCGCTTTTACAAGGAAATATCAAAGATACGGCAATTTTAGTTATAAGACGATTAAACATATGTGTGATAAACCATGTCATGCCCTTAACTTAAATTTGAAAAATTTGGATCATACCGCGTTCATCCTAATGACGGCAGTATAGTAAACCACTTACCAATCTTTTAAGACACTGGAATTTGTGCAAATGATTTTTTTATTTTGAATTTTTTAGAAAAATGGTTTTTGTTATCTTTCGAACTTTCAAAACGGCCGAAACGATTGGCAAAGGGTTTAGTAACGCCCTGTATAGGTTCATTTTATAAACGTGTATTTGGCTTAATTAATGTTGTATTATTACATATTATTCCAAAAATATATACATTGTCAATAAAAGATAAGTCATCAAATCAAATGACAACCCTAATGATGGATAAAATATAATGTATTATTAAAAAATACGTTATTGAACTTATACTTAACCTACATATGAACAAATACAACGAATTTTGAAAATCAAAGCTTTAAAAAATTGTTTATTTCGAACTGCATGAGTACCACGGCATCCAGTGGTATCTGTAATCACCGACCAATTTCAACTACACTAAACAAGTATTTGTATTATACAGTCCTGTAAAAAGTCCCTTCGCATTGGCCGAGTTCAAATTGACTTAGTTTCGAATCTAAAGCGAGCCTGCTTCAGTTCCAAGTAGGTACATCTAATTAAAAAACCTAGCAATATATCTTTTTATATTCTTTTTGGTCAAGTACCATAGAAGTTTTAAAAAATTACTAGACATACAGGATACCGAGGATTTAAGAAACAAAATTGGTAAAAGGGCATTTGTTGTGGGTGGAATAAATTTAAACAATAAATTATATTTTGCGGGATTACTTTTTGTGTTTTTACCTCATTATTAAAGATGATCACCTTTGAGATATTGAGTACCCTTCAAGATAAAACTATTTAAAAAGATAATGTTTTTGGTGCGACTTGGAGCTGAAACTTGTCGAAAAATCCTCATTTAGAATTTTGAGCTTCGGCAAATGCGTTTAATCCTTAAATATAAATATAGTGCCATAATTATTTTTTCTTTAGTCCTATTATAACTAGTACTTATTAACAAAATACTTATTAATGGCTTCTCCGTGTTACCAACGCAATTTAAATAGAGGTGAAAAGATCGTCCTGAAATAAATTACGTAATATACAGTGTATGCCAAAAAGATGAAACAAAAAGTATTGGCGAAAATGTTTTCAAATTATAATTTTATTGTACTATTGTTTTGAAATGTAAGATATCAGATCCGGTTTCCTAGATATTTGAGGAAACTAAATATGTACATTTTCCTATTTTTGGATCTGGTGCCTTTATTTAAAAAAATAACAAAGACAGGAAATAAAATGTTTATTTTACTGTAGATAGAGCTTACGTTTCTGTAGACAAATTTTCAATCCCACGTTTCAGATCTGAAATGTCATCAGTAAAATTATTTTTAAATACAAACCTGTATTTTTTTTGCGTTTTAATTGACCATTGATTAAATGCATAATATTTTCTTTTCGCGACACTGTGGGACAGTATTTCCAACACTTCACTCACCTTTAATTCTTGTGGGAGGGTATCCATGATTTGTATGCATCTTAAGTAGTCTTGAGCCTGCAGCAGTCCAAACTTCATTTTTTCAATTGGAGTATTGGGATGTATGTTACAATACTAATATTGTACTATAGTCTATTTTTATGTATGAGAGAGTATTAAAATAATAAAGCGTTCGTAATCCATAGGCGTACCACTTCTTTTAGTAGACAGTTAAAATATTTTTTGAAGTTATTCCTCGAGTATACTCTTATATTTTCACCTAATTAACCTGCTTATAACTTCTAAACAGCTGAAGGTAAAAAAGTGCAATTTTTTCTAAAATGTTTTATTTTTCCACAAGGTATGTTAAGAACATTGTGTCAAAAGGATTATGTAGGTATAAGGGTTTAAACTTTGACTTTTAAACAACGTTACGTTCATAAATAATAATTTTAATATAAAAACTACTTCTTACCTACAAATCATTTCATCAATAATATTGTCCAACTTCCACATTTTCTCTTCTTCTTTAATCGTATGATTTACTGCCTTTTCCTAGTTTTCAGGCTTCACATTATTTACAGCCTCCAAAAACAACTGTTTAACATCACTCATTTTAAAAGAATTATTTTTTTTTTGAAACTTCTCCCTTTATCTGTGCCCATATCAGTTCAATCGGGTTTACTTCGCAATGATATGGTGGTGATCTAACCACCGTCATCCCACGATTTTTTGCAATTTCATCAATTTCATATTTTTTGAATTTCTCTTTATGAAGGGAACACAAATGATAGTTCTTTTCTCACAGAACCGGGATGGAACTTAATATTCTTTGAATTTAGCCAATTCTGTAAATCTTTTTTTAATCACTTGGTTGTGGGCATTTTTTCTATAAGTCTCGAGTGATAACTTGCATTATCCATTACTATTATACAGTTCTGAGGAAGAAGATCTATAATTTGTTCTAACCACTCTTTAAAGACATCAGCATTCATGTCCTCATGGTAGTCACCGGTACGAGTAGATTCAAAAGTCAATAAACCACCTTTAAGAAAACCGTTTGAACTACCGATGTGTCTACGCCCCTTTCCTGATGGTGGATTTAAACCAGTAGATACATTATTTAAAAAAGCCTGTCTTCGACTTGTAACAGTTTCATCTTGCCAAAATTTATTTGGTTTATGTCCCTCGTTAATCCATGTTTCATCTAAATAAAATATATTTCTTCTTTGGTTTCTCATTTCTTTTATAGTCCTTAGGTAATTTCTTCTCCATACTACAATATCGCTTCTTTCTATTAAAATAGACTTTCTGGAATGCTTTTTCCATAGAAAACCTATTTCTTTTAATAGTTTCCATAGTGTGCTTCGACTCATTTCAGGGTAATCCGTATCATCTCGAACCGTGGCAAGAACTTTGTCTACTGTCGGAAATTCTTTTCTAAAGAAGAACGCATGCATTTTCCTTCGAAGTCTTTCTTTCAAAATATTTTCTAATTGAAATTTTGGTTTTCCTGGAGTTTTACGTGCTGTTTGAAACTCGCCACATTTCTCTTCTTTAACAACTCTGTAAATCGTAAATTTCCCAACACCAAGAGTACTACTAACTAATTCCACTGTGTCATCAACACTTACATAAATGTTTGTCTGTAAATGATTTAAAACAATTAAATATTAATGTTTTTTCATTAACTGTTAAAGGATCGATTTTTTGTCGTTTACGCGGCCCTTCAAAATTTTCCATGATCACACTAGAATTCACACTGCACCTTGCAAGTTGCAACTAAACGACATTTAGTAAACTGTCAAGAATACACAACTTGGACCTCCTTACTAAATGGAAAACCTATAATCGCATTTTCGGTGAAATTTGTTGGGAAGGTATTTATCTACTTATAATTCGATTACTGTAAGAAATTCTTGGAATTAAAATAAAACAAAATTGGCAAATAGGTACTTATTGAAAATAATCTTAAGATACGGCTATGTAATCTTTAATACACAGGGCTTTTGGCCTGTCCAAACCTTTTTCTATTGTTCTGTACAGCTTATGTTTATAAAGGACCAATAAAAGACCCAAAACTTGTAATAGCTCAGGTACATTTATTACAATTTTAGGAAATATTTAGATTATTCTGTAAAAATATTTAAAATGACCGTACTAAGTTTTGCATTAGAAATGCTGTTTTATTACTCTCTCATTCATAAAAATAGACTATAAGAGAGTCCGAAAGTATTAAGCTTTTCTTTGTATTATAACTTTTTTTAAGCGGTACTGAAGGGATTTATATTAAAGAGCGAGAAACAGAAACAGTAGTGAACAGGGCCGACTAGAGGAGGGGGGGGCAGCCGAGACAAATTCCCGTGGCCCGGGCTCAAATGGGGGCCCGGCAGCGGTGGTGAGAATTTTTTTGTTACTTTTAGAAGCTTGATAAAAGAGGGGGAAGTTCTTGGTTGAAGACTTTTTTTTAACAGAATTTTTGCTTGAAGACCGAAATTTTTTAGAGAAATTCAAATAGAGTAGGAGAAGAAATTTCTTGCTTGAAGACCTTTTTTTAGATCTGGAGAATTGTCCTGGGGCCCGATTTGGCTCTCGGCGGCCCTGGTAGTGAAAGTGATGGAGGTTGAAGTGAAATTTATTCTTGAGTGTTGCAAATGCTGCTCCAATACTAGTATCATCTAGTGACTTATATTCTGTCACTGTGACCCCCCCCCCCCCCCCCCCCACGAGCCGCCACTGCTTATAACAGTCCCAATGCTTCGCACTTTTCAAAAAATTCTTGTTATTAATCGTATCTTAACTTTAAATTACATTACTCAGTAAATTTGGTGTATAATTTTTGTACTCTTTTAACATAAGTCAATGAAATTTTACGTTGGCAATTCTGCGATCTATTTATGCACCATTTTAAATTGCGTGGTACTACAGCGAAGTCCTATTATTATAAAAAAATGTTTCCCATGCTGTTAATACCTAAATGAGTCTATTGAACATTTCAAAAAAAAGTATAAGTATTTATAATATTTGAACATAGCTAAACTTTGATACGTTGTAAATAGCTAATATATAAAAAATTCTATACTATTTAAATTTCCTGCGTTGATCAAATTACAGGGTGTTCATAAAAAGTGAGATGTTTTGTTGTTTGACGGTTTTAAAATGTGTCCTGCCTAATGTTTCTTAAACTATTAACTAGATAAATATTATTAATTTATTTTTAAAAGAAACAATTATTTAATGAACACCTTGTATACTAGATGTTCCAAATTAAACTTTAAGCCTTTTATTTATTTTGTTATTTAAATAGGTAAATAAATTGATAAAATGTTATGTTATTTGTTTTATAAAATTTGGAACGGCTTATACGGAGTGAATCATAATTCTAATTATTTGTTTTTGAATATTTTTAAATATTAAAAAATATATTTTGAATTAACCAAATTAGTTAAATAAATTTTCTGTATTAATTTCTAGGGAATATAAAGAAAACATAATAGACATTTTTAAACTTTCAATTATTATTATTATTATTTTCAATCCACTAATCCAAAAATAAAATAAGAAAATTTTGAAGACACTCAAATATTATAATAAGCATTTTTATTAAACAATTCAATCATAAAGGAGTATCTACCTTCATTTCAATGCCTCTTAAAGATAGTACGCCACATGGATATAGTACTAAACTCCTTGTCGTAATCCAATTATTTACCTCGTTGAGATTAACTGATATTGGTCTATCGCTTCGACAGCAATGAATTCAAAAAGGCTAGAACGCAGGAAGAAGCAGTAACGTCGTTATTTGTGTTTATTATTTAATTTCTTTTGCCCCCCTTCTCCCCCCTCCCGAAAATTCATCTTGGATCCGCCCTTGCATTGACGGCTCGATGTTGAACAATATACAAGTATTTTGTATTGAATCAGGTATTAAAAATTGATGTAAATACCAATTGCAAGATGTTTATTAAAATATTCGACTAACGGATTAAACAAATAAATGTGGCCTCTAGAATAATTAAGGAATAATATTTTAATTATTTCGATAAGGTTTAAAAGTGTATGGCAAATGTAAATGTCAGTAGATGAGATTAGCCAGTTCTGGACCAAGGTCAGAGGCACAGAGAGAGGTAATTAGGTAATTAGTAATTATCTTAAGAACCCACACCCACCCTTCGCGCAATTAGCAAGTATCTCCCAATTTCTATCATGTACTGTAATAAGTGTAATTGCATAGTGTAATTGCATAGTATAATTGCGTAGTGTAATGCCACCCCTCATTATTCCATATACATAGATGTGTAAGTACCTTTCAGAGAGTATTTACTATGTATATCATGCAGTGTGTAACGAGCATGGTAAGTACCCATACTCATCGAAGTGTAAGTATCTCTTAGATAGTAATTACTACCTTTCTATAATGAGTTTAGTCTAAATACATCTCAGTGATGACTATTGTGGCATAGGGAAAATAAGTCCATATCTAAACACATCCTTGAATCTCAACCGACATAGCTAGATTGAAGCGCTAGTCTTCAGCAGACACGGGCCACGAAAACATTGGTGGAAGGGGTAGAATCTTTCGCGCATCTTCAGACTTGTATATTATGAATAGCATAGGAGAGGTGGGAATTTTTAGAGAGGGTATATAATAGCACCCATGTCCAAATTAAATCAGTTTAAAATCGTAAGCTTTAAGCGTATTTAGAAGTTCCAAATAATAACCATCTAAATTTTATCACATCAAAAAAATGTTATATAATCTATATGTTTTTCATCACTTTTGACTCTGTAACTTGCGATTCTGCACTTAAACGCACTCTGAATTAAATATTGTGCAGGTTTTCTCTCTGTGGTCAAGACTCCTCATATGCGATAACATCTGATTGGTATCACAAGCATTTACATCTCCTATTCCTTTGTGAGTCTACGGTGCGAGGCCCGTGTCTGCTGAAGGCTAGCGCTTCACTCTAGCTATGGAGGTTGAGAGTCAAGGATATGTTTAGACATGGACTTATTTTTCCTATGCCACAATAGTAATCACTGAGATGTATTTAGACTAAACTCATTACATGATATACATAGTAATTACTATCTAAGAGGTACTTACACTTCGATGAGTATGGGTACTTACCATGCTCGTTACACACTGCATGATATACCTACATAGTAAATACTCTGAGAGGTACTTATACTCCTATGTATATGGGGTAATGAGAGGTGCCACTACACTACGCAATTACACTATGCAATTACACTTATTACAGTACATGATAGTAATTGGGAGGTACTTGCTAATTGCGCGAAGTGTGGGGGTGGGTACTTATCATAATTACTAATTACCCAATTACCTCTCTCTGTACCTCTGACCTTGGTGCAGAACTGGCTAATCTCACCTACTAATGTCATATCTACATAAATAATATTAGTTATATGTAATAGTAAATTAATAATTAATTTAGATCATACAATAATTATATAGGACAGATTAACCAGAACATTCACAAATAATAATAAAAAATTGTTTATTTTTTTATTAAAATTCAGATATGTCATAAAAACATTTAATTACTAAAAATGTTTTTTCAAAGATTGAGGTATATTATTTCGGCAGTCGAATAAGACATGCTAATCTTATCGGGTATTCATGAAAATCAGAGTGCTATTTTAACTTTTGATAATTATGTTTTGCATACATGATGTACATATTAATAAGTATACGGGAGGGAAGAACAATATTTTAAGGACGTGTTCTGGAAGGTGAAATAAGCAAACAACCTTATGTAAGCATTTGTCCAGAAATATGTCTTCTCCGAGTTACAGGGTAACAAAGAAATGATATAAAATCAATTTTTCTTAAATTTTTTTAAAATGATTTAGGATAGCAGTTTGGATAACATCAAAGTTCACTGTACGGTGTCAAAAATAACAACATCATACCTTCATCTTAAATATTTGGAATTTGGATGAATAGAGAAATTGGAATACTTATAGATTCGTGCTAGCCTTTTTTTTTACTTTTGGAACTTCTCGTAAAAGTTGCCACTTTCTCAAAGATGTATGGAACTCTGCTGCTACAATAACTTTATAAAAAGGATTTATTAATAAAAATATTTTCTTTTGACAGTCTAAAAATATCATAAAAATATTAGCCTCGATACGTTTTATACCCTAATTGGTGACAACAGGGTCAAAGAACATTTAACAGATATTATTTATTAATTAGCAAATTTTAGAAATGTGATTCACACTGTATGTTTTTTAAACGATCCTTAGATAAGTAAAAATGACATGTTGATGAAAAATTGTTAACGAAACATGAAAAAAAAAAAGCAAAATATTTTGTATTTATAATAATTTACTATAAAATGCCTTGCTATGTTATGATTTTTTTCACTTGTCCATTCGATTTTGTGAATGTGTGAGTAAGAATGGAACGGCACTATTGATGTGCATTTTTCTAAATAAAATAAATTCATAAATGCCAAAATATACGTTTTATTTTTTATAGGTAGGTATATCCAAAAATATTGTATCCTATCTTCTTAATCTACCATAAATATAAATATTTAGCAGCGATTATTTAGTCTAGTCAAAATAAGGTAAAATGAAGAATTTGAAATAGGTACAAGGCCCATTTTTTTAGAATTTTGCACGTAAAATACCATCCGCAGGTTCCTAGGGTGATTTGACCATAGAAACATCCCTAAAAAGGCAAAAACATCCTACGAGAAGCTTCCACAATTTAACATCATCAATTCAACTTTATCATCTGATATATAATAATAATAATAAGATTAATAATAATAGAATCTTTAGAATAAACCTTAAATGAACAATAACCTTAACAAAAAGGAATTAGGTAACTTAAAATTCCAATAAAATTTATTATTGCATTGCTGCATTGTATAGTGCGGTTTATAATCAATTGTTTTTCAAATATTCAACAATTGGCAAGTGTATAAGCGTCGAGAATTAACAACAGTAAATCCTTGAAATTTTTCTACATTGAGTATAGTTATTATTACGAATTATGTTTGTGTAACTCAGTCACCAAAGAATTATTATTAAACCAGGTATGTCTAAAGCTAAACGCAATGAAACTTTTATATATACAAAATATAGCTTTAATAATAATAAAAAAAGTACATGGACTGCAAAAACAAGTTTTTTTTTAATTCTTCTTCGCTTTAGTTTTCCTCAATACTTTTGTAGCTCATATTTCCATCCGTTGATGTTGAACAATCAAGAAATTGTTCATAATGTCTCTGTTGTAGTCTTCTCTAGAAATTTTTCTTGAAAAATCAATTCTGTATTATCTGAAATTTTTATTACTGTCTTCAGCCGCCTCCTCTGTTAATTGACCAATGGGTAAAATTGCGTTACTTATTTCTTAGGCTTAATGGATCAATACTTTGTGAATTGCAGGTGAAATAGGATGCCATTCAGTATGCAACATTGCTATGGTATAGTAAACTTTTCAGCATTTATGGTGAATCCGTTTGAAATTACTTCTACCATATTAATGCCACTATTTCATGAAGACGTATCTGGATCTGCAAAGAATCTTCGTGATGTGGTGTTCCCATCATTGGTGTTACCTACTCCTGCCTTGGGTACGTTCATTAGCACTCTCTTTTGCTCTCTAAAATCCTTTTGTATTCTCTCTTTCGTTCAAGTTAAACTATTCTGTTTCTACCAAACCAAAGTAAACCTGTTAAAATTGTCCGTTGTCCTAATTTAACGGTAAACTTTTCAAAATTATTTAATTTCTTCATTTTCTTGTTCTTCTACGTCTTTTTTTGGTCTTCTTCTTGTTTTTCGTCGTCTTCTTCTCCTTCTTTGCTTTTCAACAGAGGTTATATTACTTATATTATTGTCTCTTCTTTTTTTTAACGAATTTTGACGGATTCAAATTTTTAATGTATCAACATAAACCATTATATTAAAATACTTATATATCAATGAATAATAATGAATATATTTTAATTTTTAATCACAAGGTGTAGGTATCTAAATGACCATCATGACGTTGGCAGACAAAATATTTTTTCTACTTATTTTACAGATGGTTTTATTTATGTCACATTGATGTTGAAAATTCTAAAAAAGAAATTAAGCTAAAATGAATAAGTTAAAACGAACTTTAATAAGTTTTGGGACGAGTAGAAGAAGTTTAGCAACAACAGCCGATGTATTTGCTGGTCTAATTAGAGAAAAACACAAGTTACCTTCTTATATGCTAAGTACTCCTCCGCGAGCTTCTTGTGGGGGAAGGTACATCGTTACAATGTTACCAGGTAAGTATTAACATAATTACATTGATATAAGGAGAGAATTTAGGAGTTTCTTTGTAAATTCCCAACTGAAGACATAAGTGGATGAGTATGTTCTATTATATTTCTATTATTCTATGGTGAACTAAATATTCAAATAATTAACTTTATACTAAAATACCTCTAGAATGTTTTTGTTATATCCATTTGTGTCTTCAACTATTAACCATGTTTAAATGATTTTATACACCATTTATAATTATTTTTTATCTTTCAAATTAAAAATTTTACATCAATGAATCCCAATTTGTAACCAGCTTGAAGTTATTTTTCCTCTCTTTTCTATTTTTGGATTTTGAAAGAATTGTATATTTTCCAACTTCCTCGTTTCTTTTTCTCCATCCTACCTCCATTGTTTTTAACCCAACGCTATTCCTCTTAAGAGTTTTCTCCCGCCTTTCTAACTTGTTTTTCTCTATCTTGCTTTAACGTTCACACTTAGTTTTAGAGACTTACATCTAAACAATTTCAAATTAGATTTAAAAACTATATAAGGACTTTAACCATACAACTAATGTGCATTAAGATTATTTATCAGAATATCTAACTGATATCCTTTTATCTAAATAAACATTTTCCTTATGATTTTAAAATACATTTGGGCTAGACCGATTCTGATAAGTGGACGCGAGGCAATACACAATATTAGTGTGACGTAATTTGTGGTTCACTGAAAGTTACTACTATTAATGGCAACCTTGCGGGCCTGGTGGCTTTGATAGAGTCAACGATATATATTTATATAGATTGCTCAAAGCGGGTTGCATTACGTGCGACCATATTGTCTCGCAAGTCATTTATCAGAATCGGTTTAGCAAAAATGTGTTTTATAACCGATTTTGAGCCTTTAAATATAGTAAAAAAAAAGATAATTAGTTTATTTTGAAAAAAAAATGATCAATCTATATAACTATCTATAACATTGGCTACGCAAATATTTTATTTGGAATGCCTAAAAAAATAAATAAATCACAAAGCCATATGTCACACATATCTCTAGTCTTCATAGTCACACAAATTGTGAAATGTGACTCTGTGATTTATTCATTTTTTTACGTCTTGGTTGCGTTGGAATTAATTTTCTTTTTTTTTGTTTTTTAGGGGTAGGTTCAGGTCCACAAATGATGGAATATGTTAGAAGAGTATTTGAAGCAGCTTGTGCCCCTGTAGATTTTGAGATTATAAACGATATGAAGGCTATTAAAGAAATTATAACTTCCATTAGACGAAATGGAGTAGCCATTAAAGTAAGCACGCTATTTATTAAAGATTTTTTTATATAGGTACAAGAGTGGTTCAAATTTAATCCGGAATGTTGTTTGTAATCTTTATTGAATCAAACCTTTCATTAAACAGCATAAATTTGTTGAAGTGATAACAATGAAGTTTTTGCTTCCAGCATAATACCTGCCCAAAACATTACAGTTCCTCTTTGATATCTTGGGACATATCTGGCAGCGTGGAAGCTAGCTCATCTTCCTGGAGCTCTGAGAACCCGAATTCGATGGTCATCTGATCTTAGGCCAATTCTGGTCTCATCCAAAAAAAGAACATTTTGCCAATTCTCAATTGTCCAGTTTTGGTGTTGGAGGAACCAATTTAGCCGGTCAATTTTATTTTGCCTAGATAACGATGGGACCCATAACTCTTTCCTACTGTACAAACCTCGTGCGCAAAGTCTTTCTCTTAGAGTTTCAATTGAAACGTTCACATCTGTAGCTTTCAGAAGTTGTCGTTGTAGCTCTAGATGAGAAACACTGGGATTTCGTCAAGTAAATTGGCACACAAAGCAGTCCTGTTGTTCAGTTGTGACTCTTTGACTACTTTGTATGGACCTGTTCTTGAGAGGTTCTAGTTCCAAGTACCTTTCATATGTTTTCAATACATTACCCTGGGTATCGCTTACTACCTCTGCTACCTCTCATTGGGACATTCCTTGTTCAATGAGAATCGTGATAATAAATCTCAGCAGTTGTTTCTACTTTATTATCATGTTCGTTAAAAACAAAAGGCCTTATCTTAAAGTTAGTTACCAAATTTTTTCCTTACAAAACGTTTATTCAGAAATACACAGTGATTCCATATAAGTTTGGTTGTGTGTACTTTATACACTTTGTGGGTTTCATAATATTTGACTCATAATATTTCATATTACCCGCACTCTGTCACTTGTTCCTAACAGGGTATATTCTATAGGTTCTTGGACCAACCTGTGGTTATCCAAAAAGTGCCTGTCTTTTGTCATTCAATGCCTCGTAGTTGCACAGTATGTGTTTAGATGTTTCTTGTTCCTTGTGACCGAATCGATACAAAAGGTCTCCATTATATACGGCTATTTTGTTCAGGTGACCCTTTACTGGGGCATGCCAATTCATGAATTCTGTTAAGACACAGTATAGACACTACATAATTTCGCCTTCCAAAGAATATGTCATAATAATTAGAACTTCCCCAAATCAATGAAAGCGATTAAATGAATAAAAGGTTAACTTATTTCCTAACAATCCACAGTGTAACGTTACATTACGTTTTGAAGATATTTGGAAAACATTGGTACCAGAGGCGGATCCAGAAAAAATCCAAGGGCAGGGCAAATTGCTGAATTCAAATACTCCATCGTCTTCCCCACTGGATCCGCCGGTGATTTATTTTCTTTAAATCATCTCTAGAATAATTAAAAGTTTTCATTTGGTAGGTCACCTTCTGGATATCCCGTATCAATTACTTTGCTGGAATAAACTAGGTGAAAATATAAAGAAGGTAGTCAAAATACAATTGTTAGTTTAAGTATGAATAAATAAATTCTTTAACAAGTCGAGTTTTGTGTGCAAATAATCTGAAACTGCAATGGAAAAACTATTACAAATACTACAATCATATGCCAAAAAAATGTGTTATCTTTAAATGTTTATCTAGTTCTTAAAATGTCGATCAATAATAGGGCCAGTTCTTTGATTTGGCTTCAACGTATTATAATTTTTTTTAGGGTCATATTCCTGAACTGCCTGCTTTAGCTTCCAACGTGACTTTACGCAGTCATCTGGATATGTATGTATATAAAGTGCATATACTAAGTGTTCCAAATATCAAAAGTCGGTGAGTAAGATTATTAGAAATACTATGCCTATCATAAATATTAACCTACAAGAGAATTAATAAATATTCCAAGCAAATCTAAGCAGTCAAAATTATGTGACCTTAGTCTGAGTGCCAGGCCACAAGGATCACAGAAGCTGTAACACCCTTTTCTTCACCCCTAAAAATAAAGAAAAGGGTTGGGGTGGCGCTAGGCTGTTCTTCGAACAAGTGTTGCTCAGGCGCCAGTTTTGGTAACGCAGTCTACTCTGCGGCCCTAGGGTGACTTAGAGTACACCCTCAGCAGACTCAGTGGAGTCCAGGTACAAAAAAAGAAAATAAATAAAACGACCTGGGTGAAATCACACCACCCGGTATATGTAACAACGGTAAATATATAGACGGAACAAATGTGTTGTTGATAAAGTAAACGGTCTCGGTATCAACAGAAAAGTCCTATAACGGTAAAATTAACTATGACTTATACTATACTCATGAGAAAATAAAAATAATAATTTCCTTTAAAAAAAATAAAACGGTGGGCAGCAACACCCTTAGCACAAATTCTTTCCTACTAAAGAAAACAACCAAGTTTACTAGTAAGACAAAAAAATGTGCAACAGTAAAATTAAATGTGGTTTGTACTATAATTAATGATAGAAATGTTATTAGTTGTTTTGCAAAAAAAAAGGTTAATTGATCGGCATACTGATAAACCTACTAGAATTGAGATTTTAAGACATGATTTAATTTATTGTGATAATGAAAAGTTTTAAACTACGAGGGTTCTTGCAAAGGTTTAAAAACGGCAATTCTATGGAAATATTAGTTACAGGGGGTCTCGCAAATGTTCATAGACGGAAATAAGTTTTAGAAATTAATTTAGGGAATAAATTAATGGAAATTTTAGTGACTTCGTCACAAAGCAATACAATGCCGATTACTTGACCTATTATGGCTTAAAGAAGGCTCAAAACCTTTCTATAGATGCAAAAAGAGTAATCAGGAATATTTATAATCAACTATTCAGGACTGAGATAGATCAAATTTACTAGAAAAATATTGGAATAAAAACGACAGATCTTTAGGATACCATTAGGGTCGGACACTGTCGCCTGAGAAAAAGTGTAATCAATATAGTAGAAGAATCAACAGTAGGTTTTGTAAAAAAGAAAAAAATATGAAGAATAAATATCAATCCATGTTATATTATGGCAGTGTGAAGCCTACACTCATTGCGTTCGGTCTGCCAAGTTCCTGTAACTCCTTTAACACTTTTAACTCCAAACGACCCTTTTAGGTTTAGTCCGATAAGTGACAGTTTAACACGCTTAAATGTCATTTAAAAGCACCCTAAAATTTGTCCCGCTCCAGCCCCTGACTATCCGAACTCGCCTACTAATCCAAAAATTCCCCCTATGATTACTAACTAAGTATAAAAGTATTTTTTCTACACCCACATGGATATTATCTTTTCTAGGCACAGATTACAAAACGAAAAAGTATGTTATTGCCTTCAACTGAACGAATGTATTTCATATCCATTCTAGCTAGTGAGAATATTGCAAAAAAATGAAATCCGCCAATCACCGTTCTTGATCAAACGACTGCTATTATTTTTAAAATTTTAAATAAGTGACAATTCTGTCAGTATATTTTTTAGTTATTGAGATTAAACATACATTAAATGGGTTATTCTTGTGTAGAATCGATAAATAATAGAATTTCTGTTTTTATTTCGTCTATGATTATAAATAATTTGTTAATTTAAATAAAACTATATGAAGTCAATTTAATTACGAGTATTAAAGAATCGAAAATAAAAGAATAGGTGGTCCTGTGGTTGCCTTCCAAACGGAAGACTGGAGTTTGATTCTCAGATGGGGAGAAATGAAATGAACTATGTTTTCTTTTTTATTCGTTTATTTTATTTTAAAAATTATTAAAAGAAGTCATAAATTATTTAAAAATTACTTATTTTGTCCATTAATTACGTGAGGTGTTCAAGGGGGGGAGGGGATCAAGCTAAATCTTTCCAAATCTCACTTGGGGGAGAGGGGGTCTTTGTAAATCTGACGTATTTTTTTCTAGTAGAAAACGGTAAAAGTAATAAAACACATTGTGTTTGTTTTTTTAATAATCCAACGCATTTACACCCAAAACACAAATTTTGAAAAATCTCACGATAGATTAGGGGAGGGGGGAGGGAGTTGAGAAAAATCTTACGAAATCTCACCAGGGGGGGAGAGGGGGTCAAAAAATCCTCAAAAATACCTCACGTAATTAATGGACGCCCCCTTAATTACCTGAAATATTTTTTTATTTTTAAATTTTCGTTGGTGGGTCATAGAAAAAGTATACTGTACAACTCGAGTGTCCACATCCATTCTCGTTGCACAAACTACTATTTTAGGATGCACAATATCGATGTTTACGTATTCAGGCAAAATATTGAAGGCGAATATGCAATGTTAGAACACACGCCGAAACCTGGTATCGTTGAAAGCTTAAAAATAATTACCAGAGACACTACGATCAGGTTCGCACATTGGGCTTATGGATTTGCGAGGAGGCATAAAAGAAAACATGTTACCATTGTTCATAAAGCAAATATTATGTAAGCATAAAATTATACATCGTCACTTGTACGCAGAACTAGTCTATATCATATCCATTGTTTTTTGCTATTCACAGAGTTTCTGTCCATTGATAGTAAAAGTGATCTTACATTGAATGGAGATAGTTATCAAAAGGTTATGTCACTAGGAAAACTATTTGTTGGCTACGATTATTGTAATATTTTTGACGCCATTGAGCTAAGGCGGTGCTTCAAGTGTTGTCGTTTTCATCACCTAGAAAAACACTGTAATTCATCTGTTTATATTTGTCCATTATGTGCTCAAAATCATAAACTCAGTGAATGTCATAAACCCAGCGATTTGCATTAACTGCCATAACTTTAACAAAACTGCCGAATATCCGATACCCGTAAATCATTCTGTTTTACAATATAATGAGCATCATGTATATAAAAAACTCTGAATGAATTTAGATCCAATATTCTGTCTCCCAAGTAGCAACCAGATCGAGCACATCCTGTTTCAACTATTAATAATGAAAGTAAATGTACTATGTCTAACTTTTCTCTTTTCTATCGGAATGTTCGTGGCACTCGTACGAAGACTCGAAATCTTTATCTTAACTCATCAACTTCCTCTCAATATGACATTAATACGCTGACTGAGACCTGGCTAAACGACTCAATCAAGGACTCGGAACTATTTGATCCAAACACTAGGTGGAGGTAGCTTAATTGCTGTAAAAAAACAATTTTCGTCCGAACATATTTTTGAACCTCTTATATCTATTGATGTAACATCTATAAAACTGAAATTGGGTAAAGCAAATGTTTATGTTTTCTGCATCTACTTTCCTCCGCTCATATCTGCTAATGAATATGATCTGTTTGTCGATATTTTCATGTCTATACACTTAGTTTACGACCAAAATGTTATAATTATTGGCGATTTCAATTTAAGTAGATATCCGATTTTAGAGCAGGCATAATAAGAGATCCATGTAGAAAATTATCTTGTTTAATGTCTCAACATAATACAATACTTAACTGCAATAACAGAATCATTGACCTCGTTCTCTCAAACACTGTCTCTTAAACAACTGAACTCATGCGACTAGATCCACAACACCCTGCCCTTTCTGTTGATATTTTCAAAAAATACATTTTTCTGATAATGAAATTTTATCATATTTAGTAAAAGAAATAAAAAGGGATATGCTGTAAAATCAAATTTTGTGACTTAGGCTACTTCTGCATTCAAGTGACTTAATAACTATTTGTTACTCTAGTCAGTGCTAAATAAATGTATAGAAAGGATTTGAATATTTTTAGGAAATTAACTGACGGGCTTTTCTTACAAACAATAATAGACATCGGAAAAGACTACCCTGAAATAAAAACTACCAGTATGATAGTGGACAATTGCGCCATGCAAATCGTTAGGGACCCAAAAAATTTCGATGTCATCTTGACACCCAATCTCTATGGAAACATCGTTATCAGTATATTCTGCGGGTTAATTGGAGGACATGGTATTATTTCTGGGGAAAATTTTGGAGACGAATGCGCCATTTACGAGGTCGGTTTGAGACATTTGGCATTTGAAGGTAAGACGAATCCTTTTTCAAATCGAAATATTGGTAGGTACTATCTCAATTCGTCGCAATATTTTTTTTTAATGTATGTTCAGCGATAATTCTTTAACACGGTGTCCGATTTCAATGATTCTTTTTTTGTTAAAAAGGGGATACTTCAGGGGTGGTCCCATATAAATTTGGTTAAAATCTAATAATTGGGTCCATGAAAAAATCCTCAAACTCTTCATTTTTTATATATGTTTAGCGATAATGCTTTACCACCTTGTCCGATTTATATGATTCTTTTTTTGTTAGTAAGGGGTGGCCCCATATAAATTTGGTTAAGATATGGTGATGGCATCTGCACGTTTTTGAAGTCGATTTTTTAAATTTTTAATTTCTAATACTTTGAAAATTATTCCCTATAAAAAGTGCGGAGTCGTTTAAGTAGTAAACCTATCTATTTCAGATTTAGCCTGTAATAACTAGACAGGAAAGTCATGTGTTGGACACGTCAGATTTGAGACACAGATTACGCTATCGTTGCTCTCCTTATGTCCCTGTCATAGCCCTCAGAAGGTCTAGATACCGCATCGTAAAAACATTTTGACCCCCCATATGATAGGCGCCATGATAAATAAATGTCAATAAATTTTAAGTTGGCACTACTAACAAGACAGAATCGGCGCAAGTTTAGTAATAAGCGTAAGATCGGCGTTCGACGTATATAATCGATTTTATTATCTGTTGTGTTGTTTATTTTGTTCTTCTAGTAAAGGTTTTATTTAAAACATTATTTTTTAGTTTAGTCGTTTAGTGTTTTATTTTAATAAAAAAACATTTGTGGTTTGGTGTTAAATTTTTACAGGATTTTCAAAATCTCTTGTTGTTTTGTACCTGAATGTAACAATGCATCTAACGGTAGAAGATTCAAGGAAGGAATAACATTTCATGTGTAAGTTTTCACAAATATTTGTGTATTTACAAAATCAAATAAGTTGTATGTTTTGTTGTAACATACTAAAAAATTTTAGGAAAGAATAACTGATAGCCATAGGAAGACCATTGAATCATTTTGTGATTTTAGTATAAGCCCAGAAAATTTAGGGATACTAGCTGAAACGGCAAATGTGTTATTGGCTCCTTGTTTGTGACCTATGCTATTGTACAATTTTTCCAACACAAGTTCCATGATCCTTTGAACTTGGCTGCACCGTACTGATGAAGACCAATGGTCAGAAAAACATGTCGACCGTTACTTCTTTTTTACTTTTTTTTATTCGGAAAATGCCACTATTACTACCTTGATACAACTTTTTCTTCTGATGATTTTTTTCAGAATATGGTTTTGTCTTATTTTATTTGCCCATGTACAACCCTTTATAGCTTACTTGTGTTCATTTAAATTATTTATGTACAACTTAATTTATGCCATTGTAATTTAATTATAACCAAGTAATTTTACAATAAAACTTTTCTGTTATATCGCATCTTTATGGTCCATTATTCTTTGTAATAAACTCATTAGATTTATATAGCCTATAAAAGTTGAGCAATGAGTATTGCATCATTCACTAGTTATATTACAAGTTCATTGTTACTTCGGCCATAATGAAATATTTGCTGAAAAAAGATAATCACCAACAAACTCTTTCTATGTAACACACTGGTGACATTAATTTAAGTCTTTGAATGTATATTGTTAAACTAGAACTTATTCAGTGAAATAACTTATGAAACAAATTTTTCTTTCTGCATTAACAAAAAAAAACTTGAAAATATAGTGAATTGTGTAAAGAAATAATAATATGACAATATAATATTTAAAAGTATGATGCAATCAAACGGCAATTTATAGACCAATACTATTGTGTACTTTTTATTATTTCTCTTTGCAATTGCATTTATTTACTATTTTCTGGATAATATTTCACAAGATCTTCAAAGTTTTATTACTAATCATTGAATGGTTATTAACTTATGCTTAATTGAATATGTTTCTGTTCATGTTTTGGATAACCAAGAATTAAGAGTTCTAAAGCTTTGGATAAGGTTGATCCTAGAAACATGGTCTCACAATTGTTTAATTTAGGTTTCTCTAGTGGGGTTATTATTTTATATTACATTTACTTATTTAGGTACCTGACGCATAATGTAATTTGTGAATTGCTATATAGAAAGAAAATTGTTGGCAATAAAGTTATTAATATTATCACCTCATCATCTAATGTTATTAAACAAAATGGGATTTTTTATCTCTCGAGTTAATGAATATTATGAATGTCACATATCTAATTATTATTTGAATTTATGAATGAAAAATTTTTGGCAACAAAATTATTATTATTAATATTACCACTCCATTTATTAATTGCTATTAAACAACATGAGTGTAAACACAATAAAATTACTTGATTTTTTTAACCTTTTTTGCTGAAGTTTTATTTATTCATTTAGAGAAATATCTGAATGCATTATTTTAGAAATTTAGTACATTTTTGGACATATACTGTCAAAGAAATGATATAAAAACCGTTGCGACAATTTATTCTACATCTATTGGTCAGGTTTTTCTATTAATATTAGTTCTATTCTAAGTAGGTACATATTATAGTTTGTATGTTTTATGCTTTATTTTATTACATGTAATAAATGATAGGAAATATACTTTTATAGTAAATAAATTGATTAAAGCAATATGTAAGAATAAGTTTGTCTAAGGATTAAATTGTTAAAGCAATTTTTCATATCCATTGTTTGTTAATTTGTTTAATTTAATTCTTTCTTATTGGGTAAGTTATTTCATATAAATTTGCCATACTTGTAAAATGTAATATTTTCTTTTAAATGGGTATATATTATGTTTGTATAAAATATTGTTCAGTTAATAAAAACAGAAATATTTTGTCTTTTATTCAAAAGAAGTTTGTCAATTTTTCAAAATATATTTACCTACCCCAAAAAAAGATTAATAAAACCATAATAAAACACATTTTCTATATATTTATAGAGGTACTTTTTAAATAACTTTTAATACATTCGAAATCTGTGGTTTTATTAAACCCAATGTAACAAATAATAATAGGTATTCTCAAAAATATTTAAAAATAAAATCGAGATGGGACTCTTGTATAATTTAGTGACTATTCGCCTATGGTTAGTGCACTGCTGTATGTCCCTGGGTTTTCTACATTAGAACAATACTGCTTCTCCACTCTAGCAGTATTTTTTGCATCTCACAAGATTATATTTATTAAAAAACCAAGGAATTGTTTTGGGCCTATTGCTGTGCCCTTTTCCAACATTCCCAAAGTTTTTTTTTTACTTTCTGCTGATTGGATCTCCGATAGCGACAACTCCATTTGTTGTTCCACTAGTTTTTTTATCAAATTTTTAAAATAACTTCTATATATTTATCTTTTGCAACGACTTTGCTTACCTGCTTCATAATCTCTTCCCTATGCCGCAATTTCTCTAACAGGTGAGATCTTATACTCGCTCTATTAAATCAAATTATCATTATAGTTTATTTGAAAATGCTTGGTAGCACAGTTTTTATGGCAAAGGTCCATATTTTTATATAATTTTGCTATTATTCATTTTCAAATAAACTATAGGAATAGGAGTAATCTATCAGTTTTTCTAAAAATACCTTGTTACCGATGTAAGTATATCTTTCCCTAGTTAAAAAATTCGAGTTTTTATTTTCATAATATAATATAAATAAATGATCGGTTAACAATCACATTCTTTTAAATAGTACATTTGACATTGAAGTAGGTATTTTCTCCATATTGCCAAACAGGAACAGATGGTTTACTTATAATTTGAATTATATTACATAAATCTCACTGAATTTCTCTATAATTCTCATAGCAATATGTACACAAAACACTTATCCAATAATATATATAACCATGTAAAAATAACATTTCAAGAACGAGAAAATTTATAAAACCGGTCCTGTCTGAACAGATCTAGGAAAATCAAATAGGTTTGTCAAAGTTTTGTTCTTAATTTGAAATTAAAAATTGTGCGTCTCACTCACTTATAACTAATAACAAAGTGCAGATTATCGGTGTTCACGTATTACAGAACACACAAACTAAAAATCAGTGTAGCCAAAACATAAATTTACCTAACATGGCGACAAGCTTGAATATGGTCATTTTTTTTGTATTGACAGCATACGCAAAGCGGTATCTAGACTTTCTGAGGGCTATGGTCCCTGTTGACCGACAGCTCTTTGAAATGCCCAATATAACTTGATTATATTTTTCAGATGAAATGTACGTCAACCCCATAGCCATGATAAATGCTGGCGTAAAACTGTTATATTACTTGAAGAAAGATCCCCACGCCGACCTTATAGCAGAAGCAGTAAGAAAAACAATGGTAGACGATAAAATTCACACCCCGGATCTCGGTGGCAAGGCCTGCAGTTGCGAAGTAGTCGCAGCAATAATCAGTCATATTAAGGAGACTGTTAAACAGTGTCCTAAAGTACAAGCGAAGTAAGCTGAATGGCGTGGAAATTCCAAAAAGTTAGGATTCAGCAATACAATGTACAAGATCTCCTGGATGGTCTTCGTAGATATGTCTAAACCACTACAATCTTGGAAATGTGCCTACCCTTGGTTTAATATTCAAGGCGTGGATTAGTATAAGTGCCACATATTTCTTAAAAGGATCTGTGGCAACAATGATTTTATTTATACCTAAAATATGTAATTTTTAATAATTAAAAAAAATATACTCCAGTGCTACATTTTTGTAGTGAGGGCGAACAAAGTTATTAAAGAGGGAGACTGCCAGATATCAGTTGACATCATTTGCGTTAAATTTGAAGCAGTCTTCGCAAAACGCTCGACAAAATAACAAACTTGGCTGTTATATTTGTAGCATTGAACTTTATTAAGCAAATCATGGCTAGTCTGGTGTTCAAAAATACATAACCTATAATTTTTCTTTAATTCCAGCCTAAAATAATGCGCTCCTTCGTTTTTCTTTGGCATTCTCTCAGTCTTTTGCCGAATCAATTTTGACACACAGACCAAATTAGTCACCCTTGTATAATAAAGTCGCTTTCTGTTAATTGACACTTCATTGTATGACAACCCACCTAACATCTTCATATCAAAAGTATTACTTACTATGTTGTTGATACTCATATCTGAGCGTTTGCCTGCAAAAACTTCTCCATGCTTCATAAAAAAAATGCATATTGTATGCAGAATCCGGTTATAAAGATTTCCAGCTCAAATGTCTATTAAGTGTAGCAACTGTGCTAGATCTTTGCAATTCAATTCTTTGGTTGCACCTCTCTTTTTACGTTTTTTATCTGATGAACTCTGTAGTCTAGAAGTTCTCATTATGTTCGACACAAGAATTTTTAAAGTTTACAAAATCTTTATATCAAACTACGGCATCGACTCCTCTCGAGTTGAGCTGTGAGAGTGATAAAAAGGAATGAATATTTTAAAAATTATTTATTATATAAGCTCTTAATGTCTTGTTAATAATTTTTTTTTAAAATTAGTGGCTAAAATGCCTCATTAAGGTGTAATCTGGTGTAAATCTGCAGGAAACGAATGATGACTGAGAATCTACGATACTATAGTTACCATTTGTCATTAAATGTAACCAACTAGCCTAAAGACCATTTGTAACTACTGATGGGTTTTAAGCTACTGTTGTTAACATACTATTAAAGGGATTAGGGCAGCGCCGTCACCAGCCAAAGGGTCCTGGAGTCCAGAAGGAACATCCATTCACCAGTGGCAAATAAAAAATAAAAAAATTATATTGAAAGAATAAAAATTATCCTTTAATAGCATAGTCGAGCGGTTCTTGGCAACTAGTTTTAGACTCTTTTAGTCCTAAAGGAATAGAAACGCCGAGGCTTCTCAAATGCTCGGAGTATTTTACTAGTTTGGAAAGGGAGGAGAGATTAATAATAAGTATTAAAACATTAACAAATGTGTATTAACAATAAGTATAAAATGAATAAAATTCAATTTAGGGAATAAAGCACTATAACTACATAATAATATAAAAATATGCATGAGATAAATATGATCATTCGGGACGAAAATGTAAAATTGGCATTTATATGTAAATCAATCAATTATTATTGAACAAAACACTTTAAAATTAAGTTAAAAATATTTACCCATAATTTACAATTCGTACACAAAACTTTACTCTACACATCACATTGTTTTGGGACTTACAGAGTCCCAAAAAAACCGAGAGCCTCCGTCCTAGGCGAAAGGTCTGGATGACCTTAGTCCGAACCCGATTGAGCGTCCGCACTCGATTGAGAGTTTACTCAAGAGAGACTTTCTTTCTGTCTCCTCTCTATATAAACCAAAATTTACGTGATGGTTGTATTTTTAAAATGTCACGCTCAGTGTAGCCATTGACTAGATTATTAACCTGATTGTTTTATTTTTATACGTGTCTTCCTTTTTAATTTTTAATTTAAAACATTAAAATACTTATTTAGAATTTTTGGTAAATTCTTTACATTTCCAACTAATAATAATGCCAATTATTACAGTATTATCGAATCGTTAAAACAGTTTATTTAGGAACGACACCGTAAACGGGACTGGTCGGCAAAGCCGCTTGATTGATCGGTACGTAACGATTTCCATGTCATTTTTTTGTTTCTATAATGTGTTTTTCATAAATAAACATCTCTCCATTTATTTAGTCACATTCAAAATTTTAACAAAAGTCTGGACAGAAAATGGCCGACATTTTTTTTTTTCGATAGCGCCATCTATATTCAACGAACGTCAATAACTTTGACAAATTACATTTGACAGCGCCATAGAGAAAATTATAATAGAGACGAGCTACAATGGCCGGGTGTTGCCGGTGTCCCGGATGGTATACACAGGGCGCCAGTTTTTGTTCGTTAAAAAGACTCTTTTTTCCTATACGTAATTACAATTATATCGAAAATCTAATACGTTTTACAGATTCTTGTACATTTTTTAAACATCAGGATAGCTATGCACTAAGTCATGGGAGCGCTCCCATGGGAGTGTTCCCATATATTCTGCTCTCTTACTCTTAGGTGGGTATATCGTGCTTACTCACTTTTAGCCCAGGTACATGCATAGTTAGTTTGAAGTAAGCACGATATACCCACCTAAGAGTAAGAGAGCAAAATATATGGGAACACTCCCATGGGAGCGCTCCCATGACTTAGTGAATAGCTACCCTGGGCACCTATCCTCGACTGGTGCTTTAATCAATGCGAATGCGCATTTGCTTAAATGCGTGTTGTAGCTATTCTTGGTCGTTCGAATTTATATTGCGGGTACGCATTTGGAACCGAGTGGATCTTTGCTCTTCGCATTCAAATACGAAGGTCCAAAAAGCTTGCTAAAGGTCTAACTGGATGCACGTTTTAGTATTCCAAAGTGTTTTCGTTTTGTTTCATAAATTGATCGTGACCTATAGGTATGATGAGAAATAGAAATTTTTTAAATATCTCATTACTAAACGAATTAGAAGAGACCAATAATCATCCTCGAAGAGTTATATGGTGATAGGGAAGATCCTTTCAGACTTTCTCTTAGAGCATATAAGATGTAAGAATTAATTACATTAATTTTCATAAATGTTTTTAATGATGAGGAAACATTTTATTTATATATGTTATTTTAGATCAAATTAGTTAATTTTTTAGGGTACTCTTGCAAGTGGATCTAAGGAAGAGAGCAATTAAAGATCATTCCAGAATAAAATACTAGCCTGAATTAAGAGCTTTTGCACTAACTTTAAGCTTCTACAGTATGAAGGCTTATACATATACATATGTGTCTCCCACATCCCAGTACTTTATCAAAGTGTTATTAGGCTGTTGATGGTTCTCTTGGGTTCACTAAAGAGCATAGGAATTTAAAGGCGGAGAGAGTCAAAAGGTTATAAAAGATTTTTTGAATCTTTTGATGGATTAAATGGCAATGTCTTAGTTCCTATGTTGTTTAATTTTATTTTAAATAATTTGTCGTTTATATACAGATAGAACTATTGTACATTTTTAAGACGACACAGCTATCCTGTAAAATGCAGAGAACTGAAATTGATTAAAATTATTAATGGAAACAGATCTTATAAAAATTGTCGAATGGTCCAATTATAAAAACTTACAAACCTTTGATAAAACTTATGTTGTTCCAATATGCAGTTATAAAAATATGCCCTCTTCCTATAGAAACATAATTAAAGGTAACGTTCAGCAGTTTTATATAAGTATTACAAATTATATCAAATACCTTGGAGTACAAATTGACTCTCATCTTAACTGGACTAAACATATAAATAATACGATGTCTTTTACCAAAATTTAAATTCCTGCGATCAAATTTGAATGTACATTTAAAAATAATCTATTTTGCACTCACAGAATCATTATTACTTTATAGGATCCTTTCATGCAAAGGTGTTATACCAACTTATGCAAAATTTAAGTCCTGCAAAAAATATTACTAATAATATTATGTAATAAAATGATCAGATCTTCTCTTCGATATTAGGAAGTTTTTTATGTACTCAGGCTTGCATAATATAATTACAAACACAAATACATGCCTACGGCGTTGTGCTCAAATTTCATCTTCGTGCGATATGGCCATCATATCCACTCTCGTTGAACAAACGTACTATTTTTTTAACGCATCTACAAAACATATTTAATTTTTAAACCTTAATAAACACGACATACTGTTTTTAAAAATATTGTCATAATAAAGACGTAAATAAAGTCAAAATTTCTTTTATTAATACATTATTACTTTGATTTTTCAAATGGAATCCCTCTATAATTTATACCGAAAATATTTTCCTATATTTATCCCACCCAACATGCAATTTTAAAGTAATATTAATTCACATAATGATGATTAATTAAAAAAAATGCAAACTTCTCGCAAGAAAATAGCTATTCGTTAAAATGAGAGAAATCTGTAAATTTAGATAATATGCAAATAAGAATTTATTTTCTTTTCTACGCCCCTTCATGACAGTACGTCACTGGTAGACCGGAAACACTTTTCGTCATATTTGTCTAGTTTGACAATCGCGATTCCAAGGTCGTTTATGATTCCTCCTTCCTGACTATTGCCGCGTTTGAGATTCCACATCGGATGCATTTTTTACATCTCGAGCGTTTTTTTATCCACATCGGACACATCTACTACATCTACATCTGCGTTTGTTTATCCCAGATGTACCTGTTCAGATTACATTTTTTACATCTCGATTTGAAATGAGATGTGAATCAGATGTTCGTTCCATGCCAGAAAGTAAGTGTTCTGTGAAGCCTTTTTTGTCAATTTATCCTTTGTTTATGCTAGCATGAATATAAAAGTGATTAGTTTGTTTAATTTTTGTTAATATTTCAAATTTAGGTTGATTTGTAATCTCAAAAGTCAAATTTAATAAGTATAAACTTCTAACTTGTCATTGACATTTTATCACGTGACCAAATAAAGTCTAGAGCGTTTGTTTATTACATCTACATTCAGATCTAATTCTCTATCACGTGATAAAAAATTCACAACATCTCAGATGCATCCGATGTGGATTCTCAAACGCGGCATATGTATATGTATTCAAAAGGCAAGTTCGGATAGTCAGGTGCTGGAGCGGGACAAATTTTAGGGTGCTTTTAAATGACATTTAAGCTTGTTAAACTGTCACTAATCGGACTAAACCGAACGCTAAAAGGGTCGTTTGGAGTTAAAAGTGTTAAAGGAACTTGGCAGACCAAACGCAATGAAAGGTTTAGTCCGATTAGTGACAGTTTAATACGCTTAAATGTCATTTAAAAACACTCTAAAAAACTCCACTTTTGTCCCGCTCCAGTCCCTGACTATCCGAACTCGCCTTTACTCGCTACACGTGAGTGGGGAAAATTGGCAACTCTGCAACGCTTCCATGTGTTCTGTGGCGTGGCTTCCATTTTAATTTTTTGATGTTGATGGTTGATGTTTGTGATAAATAAGCTGTGGTTTGTGTGTTTGATGTCAAAGATGGATGACATGTTTAGCGGTAAAAATTATTAAAAATTTCTACTAGATTTTTGTATATATAGATATTTAAGGTGAAATGGAGCTATCTAAAGGAGTCTGTTTTTTTTGTTCCAACACAAAAATAATTACCAAATCTGCGAAAACTGTAATTCCCGATATAAAACTGTTTTTAAATGATTCTGCCATCGATCAAGACCAGGTAATCAACTCTTATTTATGCATTCATTGAATGTATGTATTAACTTATTATAATTTTTAGCTAAATGATATAAAACCATTGAAGGTGTGTCCCATGTGTTATCACAAAATACATTTATTAGTAAAACTTGATAAAAATATCTCGTCTACAGCCAAAAATGGTACATATAATTGCACATTGTGTGGATCTCTTGATGATATCATTAAAGTCAACAAATGGGAAACATTCGACAAAATAAGTAGTGATTTTCCTGTGTTAGCCGGTAATACAAATCTTGTTTGTTCTGCTTGTTTATTTTCCCTGGATACCAGACATTTTATGAAGGAAAAATTGATTTCAGTCTATGTAAGTACATTTCTATTTTAAACAGTGAAAAACAAAGTCATTACCTACTAATTTTGTGTTAGAAAGTATCTTTAACTATAAAATAATTTCAGATCTATATTAAAACAGGTGGTTAAAACACGAAATTTGTTTAGTTAGAATATAAAAAATTCAAAATAATGTATACGTACCCATTTTTATCTTTGTGGTTATAAAGGAGCATGGGCCCAGAGTTCCATAGTTAATAAGGTATTTGTTCTCCAAAAAAGAGCTGTATGTTATTTATGTAAAGTTTCTACAGAAACCTCATGCGGACCTTTATTTTTACAGCATAAAATCTTCAATATAATGAATTTGTACTTTTTTGAGGTATGTTTGCTTGTGTTTAAAAATTGCTAGTGATATCAAGGGCGGCTCCAGGGGAAGGGCCATGCGCCCCCTCCCCCCCGAGAAGAATTTTTTTATGATTAATTATTAAATTCTTTTTTTTTATTTAGCTTTGCTAATACAAAAATAGTACAGTTTTTACAACAATAAGTATAGTTTATACATTATTTATAGTATCTAAATATGAATAGAAAAAAAAAACAAATACATTAGTGTCTAACTATGAATAAAAAAGTTCTTTTATTACAAGACAGTATTAGCCTCATTGCCCTGTTTTGAAGTTTGTGTAATCTGTTTTATTTCATTTTGGTTTAGCAAATATAAAATTGTGGCACAATATGTAAAATGGGGCAGAATTAAACTATTATAAAGAAGCTTTAAAGACCACTGGTTAAGATGTTTTGAGCATCTATATAAATAAATGATATTGTTTTAATAACATAATTAGCTTGTTCTTTAAATAGTAACATATAGTTAACTATGACACCCAGATATTTAAATTTTTTAACAACTTCAATATTACTATTATCTATATTTACTTTTAGGTTACTAATATTATATTCTTGATAGTTTTTGTCATTTCCTATAATCATGAACTGAGTTTTATTGTTAATCATTTTTAAAGAATTAAAACAGCACCACTGAAATATTTCTTTTGGTGTGTTATTTATATTTTCAATAATTTCATGTAACTTGTCTTAAGCAAAATAGATCAAAGTGTCATCCACAAATAAGATAATGTAACAGTTTCTTGCGACACGAGCGATATCATCAATGTACAAGAGGATCAATAATGGTCCTAACACACTTCCTTGCAGGACACCTTGTTCATTTTGGATTTCATCTGATGTAATGTTGTTAAACTTTAGCTTCTGTTTTCTGCTATCTAAATAATTTATTAACCACAGCTAATACTTTCTCTATTGTACTTAGCATATTAATTGGTCTTAAATCTGCTGCTCTATTTGAATTTGAGACTTTAGGGATTGGTATAGTAACTGAAATTTTCAAGGCTGTAGGAACTATATTCATTTCTAAGGAGGTGTTAATGATATTAAGCAATGGCAACGTTATGTTTGCAAAACAGTTTTTTAAAAAGGGTGCATTTATTTCAACAGAACTTTCTTCACTGGGTAAGTCAAAAATAATTTCTCTCATTGTGTCAATGTCAATGAAGTTAAATTTCTTAAAAAACACATGATTATTCTTAAGTGCTACAGAAAAATGTCTACAATTTATATTAGAAATAATTTATGAGCCTTTTATTCAAAAAGATATGCTAAAAAGGAAATATCTAAAGGCAATGCCCCCCAAAAAAAAAAATTGTCTTGGAGCTGCCCTTGAATGATATACCTACGTATATTATAGAACAAATTACCAAATTAACTTATACCATTGCCAATATCAACCTATTGAAGTCCTTAGTATATAATAGGGAACATATTTTCAATCATCTACCATTAGAATTAAAACAGACTGAAAATGATAAGGCCTTTTGGAGAGTAGCTGAGAAAACTTATTATAATTTTGCAGAGTTCTTTAATAACTCATTGTAACTTTATGTATTAAATTGTTATTGTTACCTTGTCTTTTATTTTAACAAATGTTGTCCAACTGGTATTTTATATTTCTACAGCTTTGTCAACAAGATTCTGCCTTTGACAATAATGCATTTTTTATTTGATTTGATTTAGATATTAAGATTTAATTTCTGTCAAAAATATTTTTGTTTGACAGTGTACATATTTGTTGGTTATTTCAGATGGTAGTTTAGGTTCTTTCGTTCGCTGTTGATGCAGTGTCCACCAGTGTAAATTACACCAGTTATATCACCTTTATTTACCTAGTTTACTTCCTGCTTATTCCTGATACACTATGTCAATATATGTTTAATAAACTTACGAGGTAAATAACAACATGTGCTCATACTGCTATGTTAATACTTGAACATGAAAAAATCGATTTTTCAGCAAAAATCACTTGCGCCCAAATTTCTAAGCTTTAAATCTCGGGTTTTATAGAAGATACATCCATAAAAGTTATAGAGATGGACAAAAAAATTCATTGTTGTTATGCGTAGTGGTCATATCTTTATTTCAAGAAAAATTTTAGCTACGACCATTTGAATTAACACGGCAGCATACTGTTTTTAACTCATCTAAAATTTCTATGAGATCATAGAAATGTTGGAGGTATATGTTACTATGTCAGAAAATTTGCTATCAAAACATAAATATGTCATGAAAACCAACAATTTATGCAAATTAAAATAAAAATAGATTTTATTGAAGTTTTATTATATTGCATAAATATTGTGACAATAATTGGGTGTCTAACTGCATTTGTTGTTGAAATATGTTAATTAAAGAAGCAAATTTATATAGTCTTCAACAATATTTCATGTGACCAAATTGATGTTATCAGTTGACTAAAAGTAACATTAATAACTTAACTTTAGTAGTAACCCAAAAACAATATCACTGAACTATTTGACAGAACTGGGTTGTCATAAAAGCTACCAAGAACATTGTGGAAAACTGTATAATTTATATGACTTCCCTGTTATCCTTTAGAATAATACATTATATTTATTAAATTACTGAAATGATAATGTAACACAGTTGTCTTCAATTTTACAGGGAGGTAATGTATCATAGTTAAAATTAGATATGTAGCAACATAGGAAAGTTAATTCAAATTTTCTACCACTAGTGTCAATAGGTTTAGACTATGAAGTTTTCACTATATAAATCTCTTAAAGGTTTATACAAATAATCTTATTTGAACAAATGTTTAAATAAAACATCGACAATAAATATGTAAAGCAAATAAAAAAATCATATTTTAATATTGGCATTTTTTACTTAAAATGGTAATAAAGTGTCTTGTTTTGCCTTGTCAAAATAAGGGAAATATTACATAACATTTTATTATAATATAAAATTTGAATTAATTCTAAATCTACATTTAATTGAAAAAAATGTAAGTATCTCAAGAAGGCTGTTCCACTCTTTTGAGTTTAAAATCTACTGCTTTTATAAATATTTTCCATAATATCTGTTTATTTTTATTTAATAAATACTGTTGAGTTTGTTTTTCTTCCACCAACCTATTGTTCTATAAAATTGTCACCTAGTAACATTGGTCGCCACCCTAAGTGTGGTATCCTAGGGTATTGAATGTCTATCTTTATCTATGGGTCCTCATGGAATTTTAATTAAAATTTAGAAAAAAATTTGAGCATTTTAATAAATACAAGGGTTTCTTCTAGGTATATAAACTTGAAATTTAACAGATATACAGTTATTGTTGACTGTGGCCTTTGTCTGTTATGTGTATATTTTTATTAAACTTATTAACTTGTAAGGTAAACTTTCCCTGTTGAGGAGTTTTTAAAATGTCCCCCACAAAATTTGTGAGAAGGCTTTCTTATGATTAATTGTAATATAAGTTTTTTGTACATTAGGTATTTCAGAAGTTCTTCAATAAATAACTATTAAAATGTTGCCACTAAGTCCAATCACAATATTTTTCTAGTTATAGCGCTTTTTTGAACATTGACAATGTGAGTTTTTTTTTTGTTAAAATTGTTTTACATTTTTAGCCAAATTTAAGAATCGAAGTCAAAATTCCAAAATTCGACGATAATATTACAAGTCATTCGACCCCGATTTCCAAAAAACGTGAAAAAACATCCAAATCAGAATTAAAATCATTTTCAATAAAATCGCGTACATCAGATGCGGAAAAACGTAACTTAGATGTGTCATCTATCAATATAAAGCCATTAAGCCAACAAAGCACTGATATAAAATTATTGGAAATTGTTAAACAAGATCAGAAATTCATGAATCAAGTCCTTATTGTTAAATTACAAAGCTCACTAGAAAAGAAAGCTAACTTTGTAAAATTAGAAACCGGCACAAATGTTAGAAGATCCAGAAATAGTAAGGATAATAAAACTCAGGATATTATGGAGGTAGAGGAAAATAATGAGTTCATGGAGAGTCAGGTTATTAAGGAAGTTAGTAAACAACGCAAGAATAATAAGGAGGTTACAGATAATATAACTGTAACAAAGGACAAAAGTATAATGAAGGATCTGAGAAAGAAAAGATCTAGAATCGTAGAAATTTCATCGGACTCTGGAGAAGAAAGTAAAGTAGACATAAAGAAAAAACAATTTTTTAAAATTAAACTAAACCAAAAAGCAAAAAAATCCGCCAAAAAGGAAATACAGGTGAAACAAAAATTAACCGAATCAATTCCAGAATTTAAGAGGAACTTATCAATAAAGTTGGAACAAATGAAAATGTCTGAGAAAAATATCCGCGATGAAGATACTAACGTCATAGAATCCGAAGATAGTATTGATTTGGAATTGAAAAGCGATGACGATTCGTTAAGTCCGGTGAGAAGGATAGAAACCGAAGCTGCAAATGACAGTTTTGATATAGTGAAACCCAACCAAGACGAGAAAATTGATATTAGTGGTATAATAGACCAATTGGAAACCAGCGGAGATAACGAGACTCAATCTACTGAAGAAAATACCCAAACCACTAATGAGGATTCAGAAAACCTAGACATTTCAGTCAAAGCAGTTACTACAAAAGAAAAAATTACAGAACAAAACGGATTAATAAAAGAAAAGGATTCTGAAAAATGCGACGAAATAGCCGATAAAGTAACATCATTGCAAGAAGTAAAACCTGATGAAACTGATATTGAAGCTGTGGAGAAAAGTGAATCTGAAGAAAACGTAAATAAAAATGAAGAACCTAATTGTGACAATGAAGTAATGGAAAAACATGAATCCAAAGAAACTAAGAATACAGAAGAACTACATTATTACAGCGATGACACTGAGAAAAATTCTGATGTGGATGAAAACGTCACTAAAGATGACGTCCAAATTGGCGAAAGTGATGAAGGAGCAACTTCAAAGTCCGAAGAGAACTCTGCTGTGGATGAAAATAACGTTGAGGAAGATACTGGTAAGTTGTCGTATCTATTGTTTGATTGGTAATCTGTTATGTCTGTCAGTAAAGTAACTGGACTCGACACTAGGCAGGTAATAATAAAGCGACGATTGCCGCTAAAGAGTGGTAATCCATAATAAAAACCAAAATATATTTTATAAATGCATAGATAATTTTTTTTTTTTTGAAGATTTGCACATAAAACAAGTTTTTTTTTTATTTTTTTACAGAGTTTGATCAGTAGTAAGTAGAAATTTAAATCTGGTATCTTGACAAAACCGTTTGTCAGACCACCCTTAATATATTTGTTTTTACGATAGATTTTGAGCAATTAATTGAATTCTTGAATAAAAAAAATGAAATACTTTATATGTAATGAAACTGATAAAGAAAAAATATTCTCCTTTACGGTCGATGTATACATATTCAAAATGTTTAGAAAAAAAATCACCATTATAAATACTGTGATTTAATATAATTGAATTGAAAAATTCTGCATGATATCAGTTAATGTATTATACTCTTGTTATTTGACAAAATTAAATAATTTTTAACTAGATTTATTATTTTTAGATTAAATTAAATACTCCAGCTGATTCAGCTAATTTTGTTGATTTATTAAAACTAGTGCACTCATCGCAATAATTATATACAAAACAATTTTTGATGTAGTAAACGGTGTATGTTGTTTTGACTAAAAATTAATAACAATTATCAAAACAATAAATTTTAAGAAACTAGATTTTTTTCTTATTATTATTCAAAAATAATGTATATCCTGCAGAATTTTTCAATTAAGGTAATAATATTAAATCACCATAATTATAATGGTACTTTTTTATATTTATATACATCATCGGTAAATGAGAATATGTTTTCTTGCTTATCAAAAAAAAAAAACATCAGTTTTATCACATATATTTAAGAAGAAATAATAACATGAAAACTAAAGATTTAGAAGATTTACTTTTGACCATAAACAAATACTGATGCACTAAGATTAAACATCATGCCATAAAAGTGTGTTAGTATAAAACGGTCATACAATTTGTCACAAAAAATGACTGTTGATCTTTGTAAAACATTCAATTTCCGAGATTTTTCAGTTTTAGCCCTACTCACACATGAGAGCTATGTACCTTAGGAAATTTCGATTTTTTTTTTTTTTTTATTATTAATGGCCGCCATTGTTGATACGTTACTTTTCTCTGTTCCAGTCCGGTTAAAAAAAAAAAAACGTAGAAATGTCCTGTGATAATAAACATCGATATTTCCTGATAGAATTCAAAATATTTTCTTCACATCTTTGTTTAAAACAGAAATAAACTAAAAGTGTGAAGAATTCAGTGATCGAGCCACACATACAAGCTTGGCGAGTCACACATACAAGCTTGGCGGGCCACAGGTTGGGTATGGCTGGTTTAATCTAAGGCAGCTATACTCAACCTTTTTTTCTTTCGGGTTCACATACATATGTTTGCTATTTAACAATAACCGCTATATTTTTGGGTGTTGCCCCCTTCTTTTTATGTCATCCATTTAAAATTAGCGGGAAACTCATTACAGCCCTTGTAATGAATAAAACACAAAACCCAAACACATACAAACATTCATTTAAACATTAGCGTGATATTAGAGCACTTTAAATTTCAGACTTAAAAATCAGAAATTTTAAAAAATAAGCTTCCTAATAATAGCACGTTAAGGCCCGATGAGCCACAGGTTGAGTATGGCTGATCTAAGGAATATTGTAATTTTATTACATCAATAACAATTACGAAAGCAAAATCGATTTTCACCCCTTCAGCAACACTCAGTAACTTTCCTTTATAAAAAAGTTATTTCTTTTGACCTGAATTTATAAATTTTCATGCAATCGCCTATGCCGCGATAACACGAAAATTTTCATTGCATGCTGTTATACTATTCTAACAGTGTCTCGCCATATTTTCTTAACCCAATACTGTAATTATTATTATTATTATTCACAGCACAAAATGGAAACGACGCGAAACAAGACGATTTAAGCCAAGAAGTCGATAATGATAGTCAAGAAAATGACAAAGACCAATCGACCCAAGAAAGCGCAGATGTAAGCCTAGAAGATTTTATAAAAATTTCCACTCAAAATAGTGACGAACAGAAATCGGAAACCGAAACTGATCTTGAAGGTTTCACAACCATCTCGGAATTACCTATTGAGGACCACCAGCCTGTCGTTGTTACGTTAGATTCCACTCAAGAAGAGGACGAAGGAGATGCGGGAAAACGCAAAAGATGCGATAGCGTCTCTGACAGTAATAGACCCATAAAGAAGCTGAAAAGAGTAACTTTCGATGATGATTTGCGAGTTGACTGAGGTAGTTGTTTTTTAAGTCGAAGTATTGATTGAATTAAGTTAAAAAAAATGTTGGTTTATTATTAATATTTGAAGAGTCCCAAGGCAAAAACGATAAAATTTTCTGTAAATTGAATTTTAAGTTTCGTAACCAAAATACACTTAGATCGGGAATATTAAGCAAAAAAAAAGTTAGTAATTTTTATTGGATAATATGTGAAAAACGTCATATCTTTGTTTTTGTTCTTCGTCGCATATTGGCTATTTCTGAATATGCCCGTGTTATTCATAGTTTTTATTATGTATACCATTTTTTGTTTCTGAAATAAATCTGTAACTATGAGCTTCATTGATGTGTAAACCAGTTCAATATATACAACAGACTCTCAGCTAAGAAGTTACTTTCATCGATTTTTGCTGTTTAGTGTTTTATTTACGTAATTCTTTAATTTTATTTCAATTCGAAATGTTAGTCATCAAAATTTTCGGAGTAAATTATTGAACATCGCGCCAAAAATTGGTAGGATGTCAATTAGTTATATAATTTTTAAGTTTTTGCTGGAGTGCGTTTGGGAACCTCCCACAACGCGTCTAGGTACCTCGTATATTGCTTCTGACACAACAGTTATTAAATTTAACATGTCTGTACATTTGAACTACTGTACTCTTATCTAATTTAATATACGTTTTTTTGTTTATCGAATTTTTTTAATTTATTTTTGTTGTAGACTGCTGTTACATGTTTTAATGTCCTTGTACTACTGGAATTAAAATTTGTTTTATCTTTTGAACGTTCATTTTATTGCACAATTAGCAATTATTATTATATCAAAAGAGTTACACTTAAAAGAAAATCAAAACGATCTTTAATTTCAAGTAAATTTAAAAAATCAATATTGTTATGAGAAACAAATTTGATACATTTGAAGTTATTGTTTAATTTGATATTAATATCCTTAATGTTGGACCGTCCTAAGATACTACTAAAGATAATTCGCCCCTTTTCATTAGAAAATATACTGACAAAGGGTTAGAACTAAAAAGTCAATTTATTACATTAAACAAAAGTAACATATTATTTTCCCAGCCGGGTAAATTTACGTGATTTTTGTTCACGAAAAGATTCTATTAAAAATATAATACCAATAATACTTGCCACCCCCAAAAGGCTTGTGGTTAGAGTGGCCCCCTAACTAAATGCATTTGAAGTGTCTCAATTTAAAAAAAAATCAATACTGGAAATTAATTTGCTCTAAATTTAAGATCTGATACGTTTGAACTACTGGCGTATTTAGCAATTTATCAAAAATGCGTTTGAAATGTTGAATAAAGTTTAAAAAATCGAAGTTCATTATTTCATCTAAATTAACAGATTTGAATTACTGGCTTGATAGGCGATTACTTATCAAAAATTCATTTGAAGTATCATAATAATAAAAAAATCATTACTCTTGTTAATTTGGTGATATTTGAACTACCTACTTGCTTAATTTGCAATTAATTTATCCAAAATCATTAAAATTTTAAAAAATCAGCATGTTATTAGGCCCGTATTTATAAACAAAACTCAGCTGAGTCGGACTTGGGTAAGTCGTCCTTGAACGAAAATCGAAGAAAAAAATTAGAGATGGGTAGTAACAAATCCGTAAATGTACAAAACAGTTACATATTTGCTAATATCCATCTCTAAATTCCAGTCAAACACTAGAACTTTAGAGACGTGTTGTAACCGAACTTCGATTTTAGTTCAAGGACGACTTACCCAAGTCCGACTCACGTAAGTTCTGTTTATAAATACGGGCCTTTTAATAGGTCTTTTCCTTTACATCGAAAGTGTAGCACTGAGCTACACCACTTCTGAAAATATCGTTCCATTTATACAAATTGTATGGATGGAACGACATTTTCAGAAGTAACTTAGCTCAGTGCTACACTGTCGATGCAAAGGAAAAGACCTATTATAACATCAGATACATTTGAACTACTGATTTAATTTATCATTTAGCAGAAAATTCATAAAAAAAAACAAATTTTAACAAAAAAATGTTTATTAACTATTATAAAAGTAAATTACATGTTACAATTGTGAGGCCATCTCGGAAACGGTATCACATCTTTTATGTTCGATATTCCCGTCAAAAATAATAAATATCTTTCGAATCCCAAACCGTATCCCCCAGTCGGCACGCCGCCGAATTTTCTCAAATCCATATACCAGTCCAGTCCATTAGAATCTTTTGGTAATTTTTCTTTTAACTTATTCAGATCGTTTTCGCGCAAACTTCCTCCCACTATTTCGCCAACTTCCGGAACCAGCAAATCTAATGCCGCAACCTGTAATGGAATCAAAAAAATATATTTTTTTAAATTTTGATGGTTGCTTAAAACAATTTACCATTGATGTATCATTTGGACATTCTCTCATATAAAATGGCTTGATGTCTTTGGGCCAATTGATTACAAATACAGGAATATTTCCACAGTGCTTCACCAAAAAAAATTCATGTTCCTTAGTAATGCCATTTTCAGTCCTAAATCCATTTTCAAACTCCTGATGGTTTTTCAATACATTTTCAGCTTCTGCATACGTCATAACAGCGAAATCTTTTTCTAACCATGCAAAATTCACTGTACCATCATTTCTACAGACGCTAATATCGTTTTCATTAGTGTCCAAAACCATTTTCGTTACGTTTTTTATTAATTTTTCTATTGGTGACATTAGATCTTCTATTCTATCTATAAATGCGATTTCTGCTTCTAACATATAGAATTCTGCTAAATGTAATCTGCTTCTAGAGTTTTCAGCCCTGAATGTCGGTCCCAGAGTGTAAACTTTGCTTAGGCCATGTGCTGCTGCTTCTAAATGAAGTTGGCCTGAGACTGTTAGGAACGTTTTTGTATCGAAAAAAGCTTCATCTAAAGATTGTGCTGAAAGAATAATAAAGAAAAATACCTAAAATTGATGGAAAAAAATAGAATTACCTTCTTTGGCCATCGATTTTACTAAGGCCTGATTTTCGGGGAGCACTCTGAACACTTCTCCAGCCCCTTCGCAATCATTTGATGTGAGAATTGGAGTTTGCACGTTAATATAACCCTGGCTGGTTAAATAATTGTGAAAACTAATATGAGCGTTACTCCTGATTCTTAAAAGAGATGAAAATTTATTCGTTCTAGGTCTAAAATGTAAATGCTGCCGTATATACTCAGGGGTGTACTGTTTTCTAGGTGCAAAGGGATAACCATCACTGACAACACAATCACCATGAATGGTAATTTCTTCGGCATTCAATTCCTTTTGACCTTTAGGAGACAGCTGTATCACCCCCGAGGTGCTTATCGAAGCCCCTGTTGAAATGTTTTTAGGAGCGACGTTTTGAGCGATGATTATTTGCAACTTTTCTGAAGTAGAACCGTCGCTTATGTCTATAAAAATATTTTCTTTTTGTTTTCTTAACGATTTTATCCATCCCTGAAATTACAAAGCTGATTTCAACTCTTGAAATTTTATGATATTCTACGAAATGCAACAAAAAATATTCTTAGGAACCTTTAAATTTATTTTATCTCCAGCTTTAGTATTTTGTAATATTGTATTAATAGTATAACTTGAGGTATTTCTTTTATAATTTTTTAATAAAGCGTTCTGTATTTTATTAATTACATTCGGTAACATTTTATTTATTTTAAATTTTTTAGGTTAAAAAAATGAGGTTAGAAGTTATTAGGTGTTTTAATAAAATGGGTTTTGATATGACATATGACAATGCTATAGATAGTTATATAGATTGATCATTCATGTTTTTAAAATAAACATAAGCTTATGCCTTGAAGTAAAAACGTAGGTAATAATTTTTTTTAATATATTCAAATACTTGAAATTGGTTTTAAAACACATTTTTGGCAAACCGATTCTAATTAATGAGCACAAAATTCTGACAAGTAGCAACTGACAGTATAGATATGGCAACCTTGTCGGCATGTTGTCAATGATACATATGTTATATAGATTGCTCAAAACAAGTTTTGCGAAAGGACATATTTCCTGGCAAGTGCTCATTAATTAAAATTGATTTAGCAAAATTATGTTTTAAAACTAATTTACCAGCCGTTGAAGATATTTAAAAATAATAATTACCTACATGTTTATTTTAAAAACATGTATGATCAATCTATATAATTGTCAAATCACGAAACCCACAAGGTTATCAAAAACCACTGGCAGCCATTTTGTTTGGAATGCCTAATATTTTAAATCATCTGACAGTGGCGCAGTTTTCTAATATTTTAAAAAGCTAATTTTGTATCTGTAGTAGACGATGGCGCCACATGTATAGTAATTTTACCTCCAATTAACAGATGACACTACTCAATGTTTTTAAAAATATTCTATTACTGTTTTGAAAATTTTCTATATTTCTATTACGATTTATAAGCAACACTGTAATAACTTATATCTGATGAATATACATTTTTGTTTGTACATACTGATATAATTATTGTTGTATTTGACCTTTCAATCTTGTTTTGTTAGCAATAAGAAAACCTCTCATTTATTTAAAAAAATGAGCACCAAATTAGGTAGTTTGTTTACGCAATTAGGTAGAAAATATTCACAAAATGCCAGTAAAGTACTTGTGCATAAGCAATTAAGTGGGAAACGAAATGGAATATCTCTTATAGGATTTAACAGACCACAACAGAAAAACGCTTTGAGTGCGGAATTGGTAGACAGTTTTATTAACGTCCTAGACCAAATAGCTTACGAAAGTTCTGCAAGAGTTTTAATCATACACAGTCTCGTTCCAAAGATATTTTGTGCAGGTAAAGTTAAAAATATTTAAAATTGATACGTACTGAATCAAGTTTAGTGTGGTCACGCAAAATTGACATTAATTTGACGTTTGACGGCTCTGATTAATTCTGTAAAAAATTTTAGGGGCAGATTTGAAGGAACGACTCGAAATGAGTCAAGAAGATGTGCACAATTTTGTAAAAAAGTTAAGAGGTCTTTCACATAAAATTTTCAATCTTCCTATACCTGTTATAGCAGCACTGGACGGAGTAGCTTTAGGTAAATACCATCATACCAACAAGTTAAGAGTTCCGTATAGCGCACAGAACACTTACTGGTATAGCGGTAACAGCCTAATACCGTGATTTCTTTTGTCACTGAAATTATGACATTTGAAATTATATTAAAGATCCACTTGAATAAAATATTCGTAGATTTATTACAATTTTAATAACAACGGCAACACCCATCTTATAAGTTCTCTTGTAAATATAGGCAACCATCATTACACATTAGTGTATTCTGTATTGTCTGTCAACTACACATATTTTTAAACTAGAATAACTGAAACGGCTCAAGATAGAGATGCGCTCTAATATATCAACCCAGCTCTATATTTGCGTTACAGTAAGTAATTTAAAATGTCTTACCTATCTGCTTCCTCTATCTTCACTACTTTTTTAATAAACTATCTTTAAATGAGCCACAACTTTTTTATTATTGCTGTTAGAAAAAAACTGAATGTATTTTTGAGATCTACATGTGACCTACTATCCGGATGTAAATTTAAATTGTTTTTTATTTTTTGAAAAAAATCGAAAGGGTATAGCCTTCCAAAATTTTTGACAAAAATTTTTTTTGTCTCCGATCTTGATGAAAATTGGGGTACATATAAAAGAAAGCACGAGCAATTAAGGGGTGAACTCAGTTGCTCCCTAGCTATAAGGGTTAATTTTTTTTTTCTCAATTCCTCAGTTAATAATGCTCGAATTATTCCATAAATTCACACAAAGGTAGAGCCGGACGGATAGTTTAAAATGCCCCTTACCGCTTGCCTCTATCTAGAGCCGTTTAGTAGTTATTCGCATTTAAAAATACGTCAAATACCTTGTCGCGTTTCTGCTATCCTCATACCAAAATTTTGTAGACAAAATTGGATCTTTTCAAATTTGGAACTTTGTATCAGGATAATAGAAACGCGAGGAGATATCGAAAATTTTTATTTTTGCCACAACTTTTTTATTATTGCTGTTAGAAAAAAACTGAGTGTATTTTTGAGATCTACATGTGACCTACTATCCGTATGCAAATTTAAATTGTTTTTTATATTTTGAAAAAAATCGAAAGGGTATAGCCTTCCAAAATTTTTGACAAAAATTTTTTTTCTCTCCGATCTTGATGAAAATTGGGGGTACATATAAAAGAAAGCACGAGCAATTAAGGGGTGAACTCAGTTGCTCCCTAGCTATAAGGGTTAATTTTTTTTTCTCAATTCCTCAGTTAATAATGATCGAATTATTCCATAAATTCACACAAAGGTAGAGCCGGAGGGATAGTTTAAAATGCCACTTACCGCTTGCCTCTATCTAGAGCCGTTTAGTAGTTATTTGCATTTAAAAATACGTCAAATACCTTGTCGCGTTTCTGCTATCCTCATACCAAAATTTTGTAGACAAAATTGGATCTTTTCAAATTTGGAACTTTGTATCAGGATAATAGAAACGCGAGGAGATATCGAAAATTTTTATTTTTGCCACAACTTTTTTATTATTGCTGTTAGAAAAAAACTGAGTGTATTTTTGAGATCTACATGTGACCTACTATCCGTATGCAAATTTAAATTGTTTTTTATATTTTGAAAAAAATCGAAAGGGTATAGCCTTCCAAAATTTTTGACAAAAATTTTTTTTGTCTCCGATCTTGATGAAAATTGGGGGTACATATAAAAGAAAGCACGAGCAATTAAGGGGTGAACTCAGTTGCTCCCTAGCTATAAGGGTTAATTTTTTTTCTCAATTCCTCAGTTAATAATGCTCGAATTATTCCATAAATTCACACAAAGGTAGAGCCGGACGGATAGTTTAAAATGCCCCTTACCGCTTGCCTCTATCTAGAGCCGTTTAGTAGTTATTCGCATTTAAAAATACGTCAAATACCTTGTCGCGTTTCTGCTATCCTCATACCAAAATTTTGTAGACAAAATTGGATCTTTTCAAATTTGGAACTTTGTATCAGGATAATAGAAACGCGAGGAGATATCGAAAATTTTTATTTTTGCCACAACTTTTTTATTATTGCTGTTAGAAAAAAACTGAGTGTATTTTTGAGATCTACATGTGACCTACTATCCGTATGCAAATTTAAATTGTTTTTTATATTTTGAAAAAAATCGAAAGGGTATAGCCTTCCAAAATTTTTGACAAAAATTTTTTTTGTCTCCGATCTTGATGAAAATTGGGGTACATATAAAAGAAAGCACGAGCAATTAAGGGGTGAACTCAGTTGCTCCCTAGCTATAAGGGTTAATTTTTTTTTTCTCAATTCCTCAGTTAATAATGCTCGAATTATTCCATAAATTCACACAAAGGTAGAGCCGGACGGATAGTTTAAAGTGCCCCTTACCGCTTGCCTCTATCTAGAGCCGTTTAGTAGTTATTCGCATTTAAAAATACGTCAAATACCTTGTCGCGTTTCTGCTATCCTCATACCAAAATTTTGTAGACAAAATTGGATCTTTTCAAATTTGGAACTTTGTATCAGGATAATAGAAACGCGAGGAGATATCGAAAATTTTTATTTTTGCCACAACTTTTTTATTATTGCTGTTAGAAAAAAACTGAGTGTATTTTTGAGATCTACATGTGACCTACTATCCGTATGCAAATTTAAATTGTTTTTTATATTTTGAAAAAAATCGAAAGGGTATAGCCTTCCAAAATTTTTGACAAAAATTTTTTTTGTCTCCGATCTTGATGAAAATTGGGGTACATATAAAAGAAAGCACGAGCAATTAAGGGGTGAACTCAGTTGCTCCCTAGCTATAAGGGTTAATTTTTTTTCTCAATTCCTCAGTTAATAATGCTCGAATTATTCCATAAATTCACACAAAGGTAGAGCCGGACGGATAGTTTAAAATGCCCCTTACCGCTTGCCTCTATCTAGAGCCGTTTAGTAGTTATTCGCATTTAAAAATACGTCAAATACCTTGTCGCGTTTCTGCTATCCTCATACCAAAATTTTGTAGACAAAATTGGATCTTTTCAAATTTGGAACTTTGTATCAGGATAATAGAAACGCGAGGAGATATCGAAAATTTTTATTTTTGCCACAACTTTTTTATTATTGCCGTTAGAAAAAAACTGAGTGTATTTTTGAGATCTACATGTGACCTACTATCCGTATGCAAATTTAAATTGTTTTTTATATTTTGAAAAAAATCGAAAGGGTATAGCCTTCCAAAATTTTTGACAAAAATTTTTTTTGTCTCCGATCTTGATGAAAATTGGGGTACATATAAAAGAAAGCACGAGCAATTAAGGGGTGAACTCAGTTGCTCCCTAGCTATAAGGGTTAATTTTTTTTTCTCAATTCCTCAGTTAATAATGATCGAATTATTCCATAAATTCACACAAAGGTAGAGCCGGAGGGATAGTTTAAAATGCCACTTACCGCTTGCCTCTATCTAGAGCCGTTTAGTAGTTATTCGCATTTAAAAATACGTCAAATACCTTGTCGCGTTTCTGCTATCCTCATACCAAAATTTTGTAGACAAAATTGGATCTTTTCAAATTTGGAACTTTGTATCAGGATAATAGAAACGCGAGGAGATATCGAAAATTTTTATTTTTGCCACAACTTTTTTATTATTGCTGTTAGAAAAAAACTGAGTGTAATTTTGAGATCTACATGTGACCTACTATCCGTATGCAAATTTAAATTGTTTTTTATATTTTGAAAAAAATCGAAAGGGTATAGCCTTCCAAAATTTTTGACAAAAATTTTTTTTGTCTCCGATCTTGATGAAAATTGGGGTACATATAAAAGAAAGCACGAGCAATTAAGGGGTGAACTCAGTTGCTCCCTAGCTATAAGGGTTAATTTTTTTTTTCTCAATTCCTCAGTTAATAATGCTCGAATTATTCCATAAATTCACACAAAGGTAGAGCCGGACGGATAGTTTAAAATGCCCCTTACCGCTTGCCTCTATCTAGAGCCGTTTAGTAGTTATTCGCATTTAAAAATACGTCAAATACCTTGTCGCGTTTCTGCTATCCTCATACCAAAATTTTGTAGACAAAATTGGATCTTTTCAAATTTGGAACTTTGTATCAGGATAATAGAAACGCGAGGAGATATCGAAAATTTTTATTTTTGCCACAACTTTTTTATTATTGCCGTTAGAAAAAAACTGAGTGTATTTTTGAGATCTACATGTGACCTACTATCCGTATGCAAATTTAAATTGTTTTTTATATTTTGAAAAAAATCGAAAGGGTATAGCCTTCCAAAATTTTTGACAAAAATTTTTTTTCTCTCCGATCTTGATGAAAATTGGGGTACATATAAAAGAAAGCACGAGCAATTAAGGGGTGAACTCAGTTGCTCCCTAGCTATAAGGGTTAATTTTTTTTTCTCAATTCCTCAGTTAATAATGATCGAATTATTCCATAAATTCACACAAAGGTAGAGCCGGAGGGATAGTTTAAAATGCCACTTACCGCTTGCCTCTATCTAGAGCCGTTTAGTAGTTATTTGCATTTAAAAATACGTCAAATACCTTGTCGCGTTTCTGCTATCCTCATACCAAAATTTTGTAGACAAAATTGGATCTTTTCAAATTTGGAACTTTGTATCAGGATAATAGAAACGCGAGGAGATATCGAAACTTTTTATTTTTGCCACAACTTTTTTATTATTGCTGTTAGAAAAAAACTGAGTGTATTTTTGAGATCTACATGTGACCTACTATCCGTATGCAAATTTAAATTGTTTTTTATATTTTGAAAAAAATCGAAAGGGTATAGCCTTCCAAAATTTTTGACAAAAATTTTTTTTGTCTCCGATCTTGATGAAAATTGGGGGTACATATAAAAGAAAGCACGAGCAATTAAGGGGTGAACTCAGTTGCTCCCTAGCTATAAGGGTTAATTTTTTTTTCTCAATTCCTCAGTTAATAATGATCGAATTATTCCATAAATTCACACAAAGGTAGAGCCGGAGGGATAGTTTAAAATGCCACTTACCGCTTGCCTCTATCTAGAGCCGTTTAGTAGTTATTCGCATTTAAAAATACGTCAAATACCTTGTCGCGTTTCTGCTATCCTCATACCAAAATTTTGTAGACAAAATTGGATCTTTTCGAATTTGGAACTTTGTATCAGGATTGTAGAAAAGCGAGGAGATATCATGATGGAATTTGTATCAGGGTAACAGGAATGCGTGGAAGTATGGAAAATTTGTATTTGTGCTTAGATTGTTCTCCTACATACGCATTTATCATTTTCTCCGAGTTCGATAGCTGCATTATTTGTTAGAATTCTAAGCAGCCCATCCGAATTATGATTATTAATTTTGTTAAAATTTTTAGGTGGTGGTTTAGAATTAGCGTTATCTTGTGATATTCGTGTAGCAGCAGAAAACGTCAAACTAGGACTAGTTGAAACAAAGTTAGCAATCATCCCTGGAGCAGGTGGCACACAGCTACTTCCCAGATTGATAAATCCTTCGATAGCTAAGGAACTAATTTTCACAGCCGCCATTTTAAACGGAAAAGAAGCCGAGAAACTCGGATTGGTCAACTATGTCATGGAACAAAACGAAAATTGTGACGCTGCCTATTCTAAATCCTTAAATATCGCCGAAAAAATATTACCTAATGGTCCTGTAGCTGTGAGAATGGCTAAGCAAGCCATAAATAAAGGATTAGAAGTTGATCTTGGTACTGGGTTGACTTTCGAAGAAGTTTGTTACTCGAAAGTGATACCTACGAAAGATAGGATAGAAGGATTACGAGCTTTTAACGAAAAAAGAACTCCAGTTTATAACGGTTCTTAAATCTACATTTTTTTATAGCTGTCAACTATCAATTAAAATAAAAATCGTGTTTATTAAAAACAAATTTTATTAGATATTTCAATATTAGAACCATATATTTTAATAAGAATGTATTTATATATAATTTACGTTTTCTTAAAACAAACTTTTCGCTATTTACATATAATACAAGAAAAAACAAAAATCAAGAAGTAGATTTAGGAGAATAATAAAATTATATCCAACTAATATAGTTGAAATAACACTAGTAAAAAAATATAAAAAAAATATTAAGATTCAGCGAATTTATACAAAGTTAAAAATTAAAAAATTGTACAGCAATTCCGAATCGACACGGTATTATTTCCATTTGTACACAAGACAAAATGATATAATGAACATAAAATTGAGAATTTTTATTATCACTTGGATATTTGTCATTTTTTTGAGATTAACAATAAAATATTCTAAATACTATAAAAATTCCAATCAGAAATAATTTATTATTATTTGATGATTATTTAAAATATTCGAGAATGTTTTTATCATTTTTTAACTAAATAAGGTTCAATTTCACTGAAATACTGTAAAAAAATTATTCCAATTCGCCAGCTCGTTTTCCAAATTTGCCAAGAAATGATATAACATTATGTTGTAAAGTGTTTCTTAAATATACAGACAAACTTTTAGGGATTAATATTAACTGAACAGTTATATTTTTAAATATTTTATTATAATTATAAAAATTGCAAATATCTACTGGGCGTCATTTTTGTATAAAATACCCTGTATTTAGGAAATTAGCGTTTTCGGACATATTTATTTTGTCGGTATATTTATGGGACACTCTGTATTCTTATTGCCGAAATTGAAATTTGACAAAATCACCTAATTGGAAATATGCATAGTATAATGAATGCAGTAGAATTTATGTCCAAAAAAAAGACAATAAAAGCAAGTTTTGAAGACACTTTAGTTACTCAATTTAGTTCTAAAAGTCAACAAATATCATCGAAACGACAAAGATATTCAAAGTTTAAATAAATGGCCAATTAACAAAAACATTAAAATTCAACAAGCATCAAAAATTTACTACAAAAAAGTTGAAAATTAAGTGACTAAACACCAAAAAATCGCCGAGTAATGAAATGTCAAAAGTAACAAAATGTCTTAATACTTGCTAAAAAGTCAATCTCAAATAATATTTAAATCAATTAATAATTGAAAAATGGACGGTTTAAGTTCTACATATAAACTTCAGCCCTCAGCGGATCTTTTTTTATACCAGAAATAGAAATAATCTGAAGGCACTACATCACAGCGTTGGAAGATTATGTTATTTTGGAAAAAAAGAAAATTTGGTTAATTATTATTTGTAGCTAATATGCTAAAATGAAAATTAAGCCTTTTGGACAGAAACATGTGCGTTGGTATAACTTGAATAAATTACAAAAATACAAACGTCTTTTGGAGAGAAAAAACACCGTACCATTATGTTAAGAACACAAGATGCGTTTATACAGGATGGACGCTATTTTGATAACACGATAGTTGTTTCACTCTACAAGAACATTAACATTTAAAACTAAAAAACGTCTTTACTCCTAATATATTATAAAAAGGTCTCGTTAAACATTGAAAAGACCATTTTCACTTTAAATACGTCACGTCCTACGTTATTGTCACAATGTACACTCGAAAACGTCTAGTCAAAAATTAAAAAAAAGTAAAAAATAACTTACACTTGAACATTTACACTTTGAAAACATCTCGTCAACCGTCAGACAGAGAATTTAAAACCGTACATCAAAATTTATAATGACCTATTGCACGTCGAAAGTTACTATTGACAATTCTAATGTCAAAAACGTCATGTTCAACGTTAAAATGTTATATTTAAATTTCAAAAAACAGCCAACGATATTGATGCTATTTTAGAATAAAAAAAAAAAAAGTTAAAATGTCGAATTCAATTTGAAAAAAGTTACAACCGACAATATCAATGCCATATTTGCAGATAAAAAAATGATTTAATAGAGAATTAAACTGCAAAAAATCACAGCCGTTGTCTTTTTTTAGAACAAAAAAGGACATGTCAAACTTTAAAATGTCTATTTCAATTTCAAAAAAGTTATAGCCGACGGTATTTAAAATAAAAAAGCCACATGTCAAATTTGATAGTATTTACATCTAAAATAATGGTCAATTTACTCTCTAAAACTATCATATTTATCGAACATTAAGATATTTATTTAGATGTGAAAAAAGTCACAGCTAACGTTAATGTCATTTTAGAATAAAAAAACATATCAATTTGATAGTGACCATTCCCACCTAAAAAATCGTTATAATGATCAATTTTCATTTCAAAAAGCTAATTTCAATGCAATTTTAAAATATCTTAAATGTCATGATAAACGTCAAAAATTACCATTTAGACAAAAGTCACGTCAAAAGTTAAAATAGTGCCATATTGACACCCTATTATTTTAATGTAAATATGAGATAAAAAAATCTAGTTAATTGAGTAATCATCCTATCAAATATAGCGCCAATCTCGCATAGAAAAAGAAAAAAAATTAAAAACTACAATGTGGCACACTCCTCGAGATTATGGAACACCTTATTGACAAATTTACAATTTTACAGACTATGTACAGCGAAATTCGTTACGAAATATCTACCTAACCTCAAAATTGCAAATTTCTGCTGCGCGATAGATATTTAGAAACGAATCCGATCTTAATAAAAAAAATTATCTAAACGTTTAATAAAATAAATATTAAACTTCGACCCCTAATACTCTATCGACGACGTAATCGAACCGTTGGTCGGTATCGATCGCGTCCTCGTCGCCATTGACGATGCTATCGTCGTCCAAACCATTTTGCTTGATTTGTTTGATATCCTCACATCTAGATAAACAACACTTTTCTACGGCGGCGGGTTTGTCTTCAGTCGATGAACGCTTCAAAGTGTTGCTGGTCGAATGGCACTCATCTTGTGTAGGAAGGAAAGGTACGTTGCTGTCTGATCTAGTGAAGAAGGCCATTTTCTCTCTGCAATAAACAAATTACATTTAATACTCTGGTAGAACAAAATTATATACAATATTATACTTGTTAATTGATGATTTGGCAGTTCAAAATTCCTAATTTTGAAAAAATTATTTGTTGGAAACTAGTAGAACTTATTGACAATATCATCTCTGTTCATTTATTTTTATTCTCTGGAAATGAGTACCTGATAAGTTACTGAAATATCGCAAGCTTGTATTAAAAAATACGCTAATTATGAAACAGCAATTTATCAACTTATCATTTCCAGGAAACACGAATACATTTACATACACCCGTCTATTGAGAAGGTATATCAAATATTAAAACGTTAGTCGTTAGACAAATGAACAAAGATTGAACAAATAATAAACCCCAAATCTTAAACCAGCTCCAAGAAAGTTTTTATCCCTTTTCTTTCACATTAAACAAGGCAAGTAAGCATAAAATTAAGAATTTTCAACTGCCAAATGTGCACGTTACGTTACTCTACAGCAAGTCTGTCAGGAGTATAGAGGGTGGCATGCCTTTGTATTATAGGAGAACTGAGAAGTACACCGACAGCAACTGTGGAAATCATTCTAAACCTCCACCACTTGACCTAATCATAAAGGGAGAAGCAGGGTCATACCGAAGCACACTTTTTTTTAGGGGAAGGAGAAAAAACAACTGATTTTTTTTTTCATGTATGACATAAATGACATAAAACAAAGTCACTGCCTCTTCACTTTCGTCTTCTGAACCACCAAACGGATTTTGATATGATTTATGTGAGATATCCCCCTTTTTGTTTGAATTAAAAAAAATAAGTTCTCTTGTAAGTAATCAGTAACAAATAGTCTGATGAAAAGTACTAAATTGATATGGATATAAATTTAATCGCTAGTTGTGTGTGAGGTTGGATTTTTTGACCAGGATATTTGTCCATTAGCCGATGGTCGTTAGTTTCACAGATCTCTCAGTCTCATTGCCTTCACCTTTTAGAAGAGAATAATTCCAGTATACAGCTATTTAGTTCTTAATTGCTAAAAATCGGCATTATGAAAAATTCCTGATAGTTTAATGGCTTCAATGTATCAATACTTTCAAGGAGTAAAAAAGCACTACTAACTAATGACGAAGTTTTGTTAATATGAAGACTAGAGATAAGGAGACGAATCGGCATACTCAAAATACGGTCCCAAAAGCGAATGCTAATTGAGCTTCTATAACTAACCGCATGGGCGCTGGTACTGCATAGGGTGTTCAAAATACATGGCTTCTTATGGGAATTATACATAAATTTTGTCAAAATAATAAAAATAAACTTGTTTACAGCTAAATAAAGCACATAACATACTGTTGTATTTATTTCTAAATAAGTCTTGCATGTTTTAATTGATAAATTATTTAATTTTATCTATATAAAATACAAATTAGGTATGTATGAATGACCAAATTCGAAAAGGTTTCTTAATTGCTGAAATTTGATAAGTACAATTTTGTGATAATTTTTTTTTTTTTTTTTAATTGAACCAATATATAGTTTTAAGAGTAAAATAAAACACATTTTGTTGTTGTAATATAAGTATAAAGGGAGATTTGGGAATGTACACCTCAACCTTTAATTTCAGCTTTCCCCTTTTTATTTTGCTAACAGTACCATCAGTAAAAATAGTCTCATATTTGATAATATCTTCTAAAAAGTATAGAACAACATTATCTCTAGAAAGTGCTTTATCGACACTAGGAACGATATATATGCTGCCACTGTTCTAAACGTTTAGTATCCTATAAAAAAACATTTACAATTACACAATTGATGTCAAAAAAAAAAAAAAATAACAGTAGCAACTCTTTATCTAACATTAAAACTATAAAAAATCAATTTTCTTTTCTAGTAAGTTAAATTTAATGCATAATTATTGTTTTTAAGTCAGCATCTATAACTCTACAATTTTATATTATAGAAACTTATAATAAATTAAACTACACTTTATAAGATACATATTATTGTGACTAGTTTACAATAAATATTATATTTAGACATGAATACATTATTTTACTTACATTAAAAGCTTTTAAAAAAAAATTGAATTGATTTCTTGTGTTTTCTTTAATTTTACATTTTATTTTTATCCTGTTTTACATTACAATCTGATACGACGTAAATCTGCTTTGATGTTTTTTTTTTGTCACTCATGTTACTTGTACTCAGGTACTTTTTTTTTTCACATTATTTTGAATCTTTTCATCATTTTTTTTTAAAAAATCACTTTATTTTACATTGACTTACATAGAAAATTGACTGCTAACAGTGCCAACTACAGTCAATTTCGCGAACTTTATAAAAAGAAGGACGGAAATTTGAAATTTGACCATTGCCGATTCGCCTCCTCCTCTCTAATCTTCATAGTTAATAAATTTGTCAATAGAAATACATACAAGAAAGATCATTTCCTTTAATGTAAACACCAAGTCTAGAAAATACATTTCTTGGGAGTTAAATATTATGTTGTTAATATCTACTGGGCACAATTCAAGTAATTATAACATTGTGAAATAGGGTTGACGAGACGCCATGTCGCGCTCCAAGCTGAATAGGTATTTTTTTGAATAAAGATTGACAAGGTTTACCTATGTTACTAAGCATATATTCAAAAAAATACTCAATTACTGGAAATAAAATTCAAATAACAAAAGCCTGTAACAACTGCCTGTCAAATGTAACTCTTCTTCTATACTATTGTAAAAACTTTGCGGCCTCTATCTTGGAAAAAAGACCAATTAAGCCACTATTTTTTTAGACTCACTATTGTATACGATTGAAGCCTAAAAAAAAAAGAATAAATTGACAGATCAAAAAAAGAGAAGAAATTGACAGCTCAAAAAAAAAGAAGAAATTGACAGATCAAAAAAAGAGAAGAAATTAACAACTCAAAAAAGGAAGAAATTGACAGCTCCAAAAAAAGAAGAAATAGCTGGCTAAATATATGCCCGAAAGAGGCTGCGAAAACCGTTAATGTTTAGAAGAATGAAAATAACCTTATATTTCTCGATTTTTCATTTTTTTAATTTATCAAAAACTGACATATTATTCTGCCTACAGATCCAAATAAAATACCAGACTTAATTATTGACCTATTCAGAACGCGAAATATTTTTTGAAATTACGTACATGTACGTTAAAGAAATTTCTGATACCTGGCATCTATGAACTCTGCTGACCACTCTCCCATCCTTCTAACGCAAATAAAAGAAAATATTATCACGAAAAAAGCACCAGGATTTGATTTAATTACCAGTAGATACTAAAAAAATTCCCTAGAAAGAGCCACTGAATAACGAAATCTCATTGAAAAAGCTTATGACCACCTTCTGTATTTCAACAAGTTCGTAATCTATAAAACTTTACTGATTATGGGCTAGCTACTAACTTTAAATTTTGGCGTTCATATTTCGGTGGATTCATCAACTACTCTAAGTACAATATCGACATTATTATTTGAGGAATTGACAGGAAGAATGATGAATGTACAAAGACTAAAATGAAGAAAATTGAATTTTTAACTTTCTCTCATGGAAGGTGTAAATATAATCTTAACTTAGTGCTTACAGCAGTGCAGCATCATGTTTAAATAATTAACAAGAGTAGTGGTACAATAAAATTATTTTGGTTTTGATTTTTGATTTTTCTTATATAGACCTATTTTAGTCAGAAAAAACGATGAATATGCATAAAATTTGAACTGAAAAAATTCTAATTTTTAAATTTAGATCACTGTCTCATGGAAATAGTAAAAAATATGTTTTGAACTTAGTATTTACGGTCTCATATTTCAGTAATTATCAACAAGAATAGGCATTTTTTTAATTTAAATTAGTAACAGAAAATGTGTATGATAGATACATTTTTAGAAATTATTGAAATAAGGCAGGTTGTTATCATAAAAAACAGATTATTATTATTATTCCATTTTAGTATTGGCAGATGTATTAATGCAGTGTTGGCTTTTCTACAGCGACAACCATGGTTTCAATACAAAGTCACGTTCATCTATATTCCATCAAACGCCAGGTACGCTAATCGTTTTTTCCGCAACTGACTAAAATAGTTTTAGCTATATATGTCGACCCTTATCAATATTCCCGCAGATGTTTACTAGTCATAATAGTACATTCAAATACCTATAGATTGCGCCATGTCGATTGTCGTAAATTTTGCACCCTCATCGTTTTTCCCGCCAGCTCCTCAAATGTAATATGCTGACAAAAGTGCCAACACTGTGTGATACAGAAATACCTGCTAAAAAGGAAGCGGTCGTATTTATAACCTTGTATAAAGCCTGCCTTTTTCTTGATTTTTTATTGGTTGGATTTTGCGATTGGTTAGACATGAAGTCAATTAAACTGAAAAAAATTTACCAGCGCTTGGACAACTAAATAATTTGTTAAATTTTGATGTGGAACAGTACTGGCTTGTTTTATGTTTATCTAATGTTTAAATTCGAACAGATATATGTATTTAAAAAGTTATAAAATAGTTTATATCTAATAATGAACTAAGGACTTACTGAAAAGAAATGATATCCGGTTTCCCATTACCAGCCTTCGATTTCCTCAGCTTGTAAATTTCCTTCGACACCTTCCTTAACATCTTTTCCACTTTCTTCTCCTCTACGCTCTTCGCCGCTCTGCTGCTTTCCGCCTGAGCGATGAGATTTTGAAATTGCCTGTCTTCCAGCAAGTAAGTGGCCAGCTCTGTGTCTGCATGCTCCTGCAATTACGATTTTTGTTTATTTATATAGTTACTTTATTCTTTTGGTGTGTCAAGCTAAGTATTCAATCAAATTGTGTTTTTACTAGGAAAGTTGTAAAGCAGTTTTGATTTCTTCTATTTTTACAAACAAAATATTGAAAAAATTCAATTTTTTGCTATTAATTCGGAAACTAACAACTTTTCGTAAATAACCTTCCTATTCGAAACGTGGGTACATAAATTTTTTTACAAATTTCTTTATTTTGTTTTTTATTTCTCAAGCTCTAACTGAAAAGTGGCCGTCTCAATAGCAACCCATTTTTTTCAACTGCAAAACTCTAAAGTTATTTAATGAAATGCGAAATTATATATAAATTCAGTTACATAAAAGTTGAAATTCCAACGAAAAATTTTAAATAATTTTAAGGGTGAATGAAGCTTTTATAATAAAAAAAATACAAAAATAGGTTAAACATCATAAAAAAGGAGTCTTTCTGTTAATGTATAGTCGTAACTATCACCCTCTCCTCCCCATCTTCATTATCCATGTTTTTTCAGTAAAACACTCTCAGAGAAAAAAACCTTAATATTGAAATGTGTAGGAAATTGTATGTACTTTCATTTTTGAGTAGACAGGTTATTTACGAAAAGTTGATTGTAGTGAAAGTAGTTGTAAGTAAAAAATTTTTACCTTTTATGGATTTTGTTTCCCAAAAAACATGTAGGATGGAAGAAATCAAAAATAACCTAAAATTTTGCCGCTAGGGACCTTTTTAAGCAGAAATTCAAATTTCAAGGGTTGCGGTTACAGTGCAAAAAGGTGAAATTATATTATGATGGTTTTTAAGGCAAACTATGTCCCCCTCAAGACCAACATTCACCTGTTTGAGCGACTTTTCAAAAATATATTTTTTTCTATATCAAAAGGCTTGGTCCCTTTTCAATGTAAAAAGTATTGTAGTTTTTAGGTCTTAAATTTTCATTTTCCAAAGAAATATAAACAGAACAAACAAAAAATAATAAAATTGGTAATTCTAAGACTAACACAATGTAAATAAACTAATCAACTATTTATAGATGACAAATGATTGGATTTTCTGTGTTGTGCAAAAAAATTTGATTGTACAGGGTGATCTACATTAATGTAATGACGTCATCGACAATATTTTTAAATAGGACCATCCTATATTAATCAATTTTCTACGTGCTTTCGCAAAGCAGTGAATGTATTCATTAAAAGTTTATGTACCATTTAAAAAATTCGAGAATGTTCTTAAAACATTGATATTTTGGCTAAAAATGAATTTATTCCATACATTACGAACACACTGTATAAGCTGGGTGAATAATATTTACCTTGGCTGCTTCCAGTCTTTCTTTCAGCTCTCTCAGCCTGGACAACTCGGACGAGAGTTTGTCTAAGCGCGTGTGTTGGGCCTGCAGGTCGAGTTCCAAGTCAATGGACGTCCGCGCCGTGGTGGAATGGTGGCTTTGCGATTTCGCCGTCGACAGAGCCATCACTGAACCGGGACGTCGGAATCTGAGCGACCGCCTTTCGACGGCGTGCCTTTCGAACGGTTTGCCGCCTCTCCTGTACAGCGGCATCGCGCTGTCGCTGTCGCTGCGGTTCAATTTGCAGATGTACTGGTTTTTGGATACGTGCGGGCTAGGCGAGAAGGTTTGAGACCTGCAAAAATAATGATGTAATCATTTAGATCCCCAATATTCCTAACAAACATACAGACTGGGAAATATTCCAAACATAATGGTGAAAGATTTGGATACAGAAACATAATTTATTGTTAATATTTAACAAACTGTATGGCATAATAAACCATTAATACAAAGATATTAATTACTCCAAAAAATAAGTTATTTAAAACAAAAGAAAAGCTCGAAAGCAGTGACAAAGAATGAAAGCTGAAGAGAACAAACACACAAAATAGTCTTACTCAACAGCTACGAAAAGAGAAAAAATATAAAATGAGTGAACTAATCAATACATCACTCACTTTTTAAGTGTTTTATATTAATTTTTGATAACCGGTCGTATTAAACTGAAGTGATATAGCGCACACGATTCGTTATCGGTTTTCAATTACGGAAAAGCGGCGTACGTCCATTCATGCGAAATTTTATAATTGGAAATAAAATATTTTCATGCTTAATTTTTACGATAACCGAGGAATTTTTACGAACAATAAAAAAAATTTGTTCGTCATAAACAAATTAGATCTTAGATCGAGATGGAAACCTTGAACGGATGTATACAGTTTAATTATTTATATTTTTATTCATTATTCGAACGAGCGAATTCGGGTACTGAAAAATGATCAGTAGTACATTTAAAAATAATTGCACTGTTTTAAACACAAATAAGGACACTCTAACCTATGAAATTCTATGACCACATCTTTATAAAAAAGTGATTGCCATCAATATTTTGATACTTCAGACTATCCACTAAACAAAGTTTACCGAATTGCTCAAGAAAATAAAGCACTAGATATGATGAAAGAATTGAACTGATTTTATTAGTCTGTTCAAAATTATATAAATCAATAAAAATTGGTAAAGCTAAAGATAATATTTTCTTTCCCTATCTAATTTTTATGAATAGAAAACCATGTTGGAATATTTAAAATATAACTTTAATTAGATTATAAACCAAAGCCATTTTGTTATGATTTTCTCCAAACTTTTTTATATTCTATTAGTATTCGTCAGTTTCTAATTTTCAAAATTATAAAACCTTGGCGTTTTAGAATCTTATTTAAAATACAATTTTATCTATATTGTAGGCTATTTTTCAAGGACATTAAAAAAAAAAGAAAAAAAAAGGAGATTCTCAATTCGTCGGAATATTCAGCGATAACCAAGATTATTTTTATTAAAATGGGGATCCATTTAAATTTTATCAAGCTCTGATGGACTCCAAAAGAAAATTGTCGTTTTTGGAGACGGTTTTGTGCATCATTATTTTGGAACTACAAATTATTATTATTATTTAGCTAAATTGTCATTGGTTTACTCACCTCTTGATAGCACCTCTATCTTCGACTACAGCTCCAGGTTTGGCGGCCTGCAGCCTCATCTGCTTGGCCTGTTCCGGATGGAAAGCGCACTCGGTATTCGTCTGCTTATCGGAATATTCCGGTTCATCGTCCACGGCGTGTTCCGGTACCACGTCGAGTTTTTCGTTAGGCCTAAACTCCACCGTTATCCCTTCCTCTTCGCACTCTTCGTCATCCTCTTCCAAATCTTCATCGGAATCTTCGGATTCGTATTGCTGGGAGTTCTTGAAGCAATCGTACAGCTCTTCGAAGTTGAGGTTCAGCGCGGGTGGGAAGACAGTTTCTTGGTTTCTGGTTAACGTCGATGTTTGCGACGATATTATCGTGGAATCGTCTGAACTTTCTTCTTTGCCCGTTTGCTTGTCGTCGCGTATAGAAATCTCCGATTCTTGCTTCAGGTGGGTGATGTTGGCTGACACTTCTTCTTGAAGGGAAAGGATGTTATACCATTTTTGCGATACGTTGTGGACGTTGAAATCGGCCAGACTCACTTGAGCACAACCCTGTAACAATGGAAATAAAATGTGTCGGTTGTAGTTAGGAGTTGAAACTATTGAAACTTGAAAAACAGGCGAAAACAAAATACTTCAAAAGTAAGAAAAATGTATAAGTAGAATGTAATAAGAAAAACGTTCCTCGTATATTCACTAAATTTAAGAAATAATCAGTTTTATGTTTAAGCACAGTTTTAGACTGTTTGAAGGCTAGTTCAAGTCCTTTTCAGTATAAATAAAAGCAATTTTGTTTTAATTTAGGATACATTTTTAATCATATTTTATTTTGATTATATTAAAGGGATTTAGGTCAATTTTATTTACTCACCACGCACTTATCCTGTTGATCCAAAATTTTGGTCCACACGTTCACTTGGAGAGTTTTAGTAAACAGTTTATTGGCAGGTACTGGAATATTGAAGGCATCGGCGAATGCAGCTTTTCTCAAATCTTTCACATATTTCGTACAAAATACCGAAGGATGTGACGATGTCGCGGGCAGAAGCGCCGTTTTCACGTACCTGTAAAATTAAATTTCGTATTCTAAATATGTACCTACATAAATATCACCTAAAATAACTCGTAGCATAAAAGACTGTCTATGTAAAATTATTTGTTTTATTAAATCCTCCTAAAATCAAACATTTACAAGTGTCTACGATTATTATTAAGCCGAATTCAGAGTTATACTTAAGCTTTGATTGTCTAAAAACAAATAAATTGACGTGCCGCGTTAACAATTATGATTTTTTTTTTACATCTTATTTCATCCCTTTAGCAATAACAAAAAATTGAAAATCGTATGCTGCTATGAGGTGGAAAATAATAATCGAGGGCTCTGCTAAAAATAAAAACAGACAAAAAAATGGTAATACTTACACTTCCGAATTATTGGGAATCAACAAGGCGCCCAAGCACCTCGCCTTCTCTATAGTTACATTGAGCATACTTTCAGTCGTAATATATTTAAGCTTAATTTGTACTTGCGCGGTCTCAACGTCCGCCTCGGTCGCCTGTCCCAACGACGCCCTTTTCCGATTCGACGCCTCGAACACACCCGAATCCCCAGCCACCGATTCGTCACTCACCGCAGCCGACACCGATCGAGTGTTCGTACCCGACGACGAAGTCCTAGACAGCGCCGCGCCCTGCATAATCTCGTCCCTATCTAGCGCCGGCGATGTTTCCGAAATCGGCGACAACGGAGGATCGCCGGAGCTTTCGTACGAGTACCGACTCGGTCGGCCCAAACCGGAGCCTTGCGACATGTTCGATGCCTGCGCTTCTAGTAGATCGGTCAAGGGCGATAGACTGGGGAAGGAGCTCCTTTGCTGGTACTCCATCGACGGTGTGGATAATCGCAGCTCCACTAATCGCTCGTCGATCTGTTTCCTGTCTCGTTTCACCTGATCGTACGCTGGAGGTGGTACTATGCTGGGTAGATTCTCGTACATCGGTGAAACTGGTGGTGAAACTGATGACAGCGAACTCCTAGGCGATAAAGATGGCTGCGATCTACTCGGACTAGCTATATGCGTAGTACTGTCGCTATTCTTTAACAGCCTTTCGACTCGCTTATGCAAGTCCGCCATGTCTATCGGCTTCTCCATGGTGTTGGTACTCATGCACTGTGGTCCACCGTAGATATCAGTAAAACTCAGACCGGAGCTCAAAGATCCTTTACTGCTAGTCGTCGATAACGATCCCAAACTAGAACTACTGCTAACAGATAGAGTACTGGCCGACAGTGTCTTCAACTGCGATTCTAACTGTGTCATCAGTCTTAAACCGTCTTTCAACTGCTGTAGCAACAGTTGCTTCTCCTCGTGCAGCCTCAGTCTATCCGCTATTGCTCTATTCGATATTTCCAGAGCTTTATTCAAGTCTTCTTCTAAGCGTTTGCACTCTAATTGGATGTCGCTCATTTCTTCTTTAGACCGCATGCGTGGCGTTATGCTTCGCAGCTCGCGTAACAGCTGTTCCTTCTCTTGGAACAACAGTAATCGATCTTTGTCGGATTCCACTTGGCCAGGTTGTACTTTTTCTTCGAGATCGGCCAGTTTTTGTTGTATATGCTGCACCCTCTTCCTAGCTTCGTCATATTCTAATCGCATTTTTGCCATCTCAGCTAATCTCGTTCCTATTGGAACAAGTTCGCAAGACAAATCTGTTTGAGAGGCTGTGCTAAGTTTCTCTTGAGGTAAACTGAGTGTAGAGATGTCCGGAGAACTTTCAGAGAGCTGTAACCTAGTTAGGTCATCTTTGAGCTTAGCTAGGGACTGCATTAGATCGGCCTTTTCTTTTTCGCCGGACGACAGGGATTTTTGGATGTTACGCAGCTCGGCCATGATGGCTTGCGCTTCGGATATGTTGTAACAAGTACCTTGGTGCATGCTGAGTTTTTGTTCAACGCTAGAATAAAAGTAAGAGACTTAGTTTTGCGAAAGTGAAATAGTATTAGAAATTCGAACAATTTAGTCATGTGAGAAATTAATTTTGTTGATTATTTAACACTATAATATATCAATCAATGAAAATCATCTGTTATTCCAACACACGCCAATCAAAATGAATTGTATTTAAAAACACTGCATGCTGGAGGGTTTTCATTCAATCCCGATTGGATTTAAAAAAATCAATTCATTACCAAAGTAATATAATAATAATATGCCCATTCACTGTTGGGTTCTAATTAACAGTGCTGTTATCCTAAAGTGGCGCTGGGAAACAGTAACAAAGCCTACACAGAACACGAGGCGAAATAACCTTAGCAGTTGAAGCCGATGACACAAAAAACAAAAATATGTGAAGTTTGTCAAAAAGGTGACAAAAAATGAATAAAAATCGTTTTGGTTATTGAAATATGCATACAGTATCGACTTCATCTTACGGAAACAAAGCAAATGTTTGTAAAAGTTATATTAGATGAGAATTTTTTTGAAAACATTTTGCTGTTTCCTTACAAATTATGCAATTTCACTGAAACAAAATCCTCCCGAAATAATTTCGCTTAATTTCCAAAAAAACAACAAAATGTTACCAATAAATTCTCATCTCTTGTTGTGGTATTGCCTTTGAAAATTTTGCATTTGAATTAGTTTTCAATTTTAGGTTATTTTTTTATGGACTATTAAATCTTAACCATAAATGAAAAATAAATAATAACAGTTTCGAATTTAGGATTAATTTTAATTAAACCATCGATATATTTTAATTTTAGAATATATTTTCCAGAACTAATAAATGTTGTTCATGTTATTTAACAATAAAGCATTGTCTCCAATTAAAAAAAAAAATTTAGACTAATATTGCTGGACTAATAAAATTTATAATTAAGAGAAAATGAAAAGTAATCCAATCTTCGAAAAAAGAATAAAAAACACTTACTTAGTTAACGTTTCTACGCCCCTTTGTGTGTAATTCATCTCGTTTCTGATTTGTTCTAATTCGGATTTCAACCTGGACACTCGATTTTTCGCCAAAGCCACGTCTGATTTGAGAAGGTCAGGATCGTATTTTGTACTAACGCTACTGGTGGAAGAGCATACTAAAAAAAATATATTATATATCACACGTTATCATATACTATCCCAGTTTTACTGGATGTTACTCAGAAAGAATCAGTTGTGTCATATTATCAAATGGGACCACCTGGAACACCTTTATAACAAAAGTGACACCATACAAAAGTCAGTGTTTTAAATTATTTGATTTTTACAAATAAATTAAATTATATAATGAATAGTTAAAAGTCTAGAGAAGTTCAATATAAGCTGTTCCTTGATGGTAATATCAAGACGGTGTTATTAAGTTAATTATTTATAAGATATTAACAGACACATTTAAAAATTCACCTATATATTTATAAAAAGTGTGTTTTTTTATATTAAATTACACATAATTTGTTGTACTCAGCTTTGAAAGCGTTATAACGTACAATGTTTGGTTGGAAATGTCCCGCCCTAATGATGGTTTACAACAAACCGAAACGTCAATAAAAATATTTTTTAACTTCCGAATATTCAAATCGCGAGTATAATATGTGAAAATAATGTTGACTTACAGCTTGTCCTAGACGTGTTGAGGTTGGTAAGAGCGTTGTTGAGATGATTGTATTCATCTTGAGCTAGAAGAAGCCTTTGGGATTTTACTTGATATATATCTTTTTTGGCCTGTAACAAAAAAAAATATATTAAAAAGTTATCCTAAATTTTATTTTTTTATGTAAAATATCTGATTCCCTAATAATTGTACTTTTTTTTTGGCGTATGTCCATTTTCCAATAAAAAATAAACAAAAAGCAAGAAATGGTACTCATTTCCTACAAGTGCGATATTTCAGCATATTACTGCTAATTTTAGATGAGGCTGAAGCTAGCAGACAAACCGCGCGGCGGTCCCCAAATGTTTTGATGTTGTTATTCGTCAAAATCTTTGGTTTAGGTGGACTTTAGTATCATGAAAGTTTAGAAATAAATAAATATTAGTGTATTTATTGAAAAAAATGGATTAATTCAATTTGAATTATTAATTAAAATAAGATAATCTTACACAAAGACGGGAAAGAAACAAACACATTTACAATGCGATTATAAATATAATTTTTATACCAAATATTCATTAAGTTTTTGTTAATTAAATAAACAAAAAATTATGGCCGAACAATGATTTAAAATATATTTTTTTGGTCTTTTTAAAGTCAGGTGTTTTGTCGTCAAACGACTATAAGAATTAAGAGTCAAAAAAAACACATTTAGCAAGAGATTATAAATACAATTTTCATACCAATAATTTAGTACACCACTAGCTATAAAATAAATAAAAAATCATTAAATAGCAGACCTCTAATTACATTTTTTAGATCTTTAAAAATGCGTGGTTTCGCGGAAAAACATTATTCTACCAAAATATCAAAAACCAATATTTAGCACGAAATTCTAGATATAATTTTTAATACGAATGATTCAATAGATTAGTATAATTCAAAAACACAATAAATCATTGCGTAGCAAGACCTCCAAATATGTTTTTTAGGTCTTTAAAATCGCGCGATTTCGCGGATAAACCTTACTTTATCAAAATGACAAAAATCAATATTTAGCACGAAAATTTAGATAAAATTTTTAGTATGAATGACTCCATATATTAGTATAATTCACAAAAATAATAAATCATTACATAGCAAGACCTGTAAATACGTTTTTTAGGTCTTTTGAAAAGCGCGGTTCCGCGGAATAACCTTACTTTATCAAAATGACAAAAACCAATATTTAGCACGAAAATCCAGGTATACTTTTTAATATGAATGATTCAATACATTATTATAATTCAAAAAAGGGGTCTATACAAAGAACTTTGTAAATACTATAAAATTATACAAATTGAGCTTTATTACCAACAATTGACCATTAATACTCGAGATATTTGAGGAAAATGGCAAAACATTAATTTTTCAGTCATTGATATTTTATTCATATTCTAAACACTTCTTGCTTATATGTGCCGTACTCAATATATTTGATAACTACAGAGGAAAGTCATCTGTTGGATATATCACATTTTTTTAATGTTAAGGAACAAATTATTGCGCATACATAAAATGAACATCTGATCTAACTACTCTTAAAGAAATAGACAGTCACCTATAACAACAATTAGAAAAAGAGCTTTAAATCATCTGCAAACAGGAGTTTTGAAGTTTTGAACAAGAAATTAAATCTGTAATATCGTTGATAAATAATAAAAAAAAGGGGTCCTAAATTGGTTACATACCGTTTTCTTAATTTTGGTCACTAAACCTTTATTTATATTCGGAATACTTTTTGCTTAGATAACTTTACAGGAAAGTCATATGTTGGTGTTGATAAAATTATTTTATTAATTTAACATTTCTTTCATGTATTTTGACCTATAAATGGATTAATCTCTTCGGCAATAAATATTTCTTAATATTATTTTATACGGATTCTGTAATAGTTGTTGATTGAAAAATTCAGATTATTCTGAGTAACAATTCGGACTCCTGACATCTAATATAATGTCCTGATAGCCGAGTTGATAAGGCAGCGTGCGTAAAACGCAATTGTGGAGGGTTCGAATCCCTATTCAAATTTTTAAAATTTTTCAAAAATAATTTTCGGAACTATAAACCGATCTATTACTTAGGTAGTCTTTGGAATGTATAAAAATAAAAACTTCAAATTATTTTGAATGAGAAACAATCATTTTTCATAACTAAAAAACAGTTTGTTTCTTAACTCCCCACATATAAGTTATTCATTAAATAATTTTACTACTTATTTCACTTGGACAGACTTTTGACGTCAAACACTGGTCATGTTTATATTAAATAGTTTAAAAAACGGATCAAATTGTAACCATTGTAAAATTCTAAGGTAAAAAAGTTATATAAGAGATTATCAAACAACATTCAAAAAATTATAACCAGTTTTTATAAAACAATTAAACGAATATTACGACAAATTCCTTCGAAAACCAAAAAACGACTTACAGGAATTTCCCGTATTTGCCCCCGTCTTCCATTATCACCACAACTATTAGCATTATACCCCAGGTTCAACACTTGACGACCCGTCCCCACCAGATAAGAAGGCGGCAACGTTCGAAACATCCGCACCTGAGCTGGTGGCGGCGCGATCCGCGACCGGCCCGCCACTAAATATTCGGGCGGTAGGGTGTGAACGTGCAAAGGCATAGCAGTGGCCGCGGTTGCATGCCCAGCCTGTATATAGCACAAGGGCCACATCGCGACTGACCCAAGTTCCTCTCCCTGTGGACCTCCGGTGCTCTCTTTCGATGGGCTCGGTTCTGGCACAGTAGCGGCTCGTCCAGGGGCTCACATAACCCTACTTTATTTTGAGGAATGAAAGATAAGGATGTTCAACTTCAACAATTTTTTACAAATAACAGAAAAGTCGATCAGAATATGTGGGCAACATCCCGGATTCAAATAGATCATATAAAAAAATACAAGTTTCTATATTTTTTTTCCTACGATCCCCGTTTTCGAAGACATGGTCTCATAATGGACACCTATGAAAGTCCTTGGTATAATTAAATTGTTTTAAATACAATGGATACTGTGTAAGTCTCCGTTAAATGGACCATTTTAAACACATTTGGGTTATTTAGTTTGCCAGGAACGGAGTTGCTTTAACACAATAATACTAATATTGTTTAGACCCTGTATGATAAAAACACAACAATAACATTTTGGGACGGCTTAAACCTTAAATTAAAAAAAGGAACTCCTGATCAATATCGATAAAAAAAAATTCTATTTAAATAAAAATAATTTATGACAGTGTGTTGAAGTTTGCGATATTTTTTCTTCTTTATCTTATATAATAAAGTAGTAATACGTTTAATGAATATGCTGTGCTGACATGCGTTTAATGTATGGGCTTGCATCTTGTAATGCTTTAGAGGAGATTGCGTTATGAAGAACGATTTCCAAATTGAAAAATTCGTGATAGGAAAATCGTTGAAAGAGTGGATCGTCATTTGAGAGAGATAGATAAACAATACGGCGTTTTATTTATTACTTGCGTTTACCGAATAATAGATTTAATGTAAATTACAGGAAAATTATTACAAAAACATTTTTTTTTTTCAGGGGTATCCATTATGGGACCACATATCCGAAAAGGGGGGTCGTAGAAAACAAAATTATAGGAATTTGTCATGTTATTTTTATGTCTGGGAGATTGCCCACATAGGTATTCTGGGACACCTGTACACAACTTCTTTGATTCACAATTCAAAGCGTTATCACCTGTTTCTTAATTTCGAATTCTCATATATAACACTTTTTTTATATATCAACATACGTCTGATTCTACTTCATTTCGGAGCTACAGGATACCACTTTTTATTTTAATTTGTTTAATGGACTTGTATTAGCTAAGGGGTAATAGAAATTCACTTTACAAAAATAAACTTTATTAATCAATAATGGTTGAACAGCTCAGCTAATAATGAATGTCTTAATCCGGTCTATATTTCCCTTTCTTGATTGTTAAAACTGCGTCTGTCCACTCATCGAAATATTAGCAGAATATCTTGTGTCAGCGAAAGACGCACCGCATCCAAAAATACTACAGGGAGTGTCTAGGAAATATTTATGTAATAAATATTGGAAGGTAACACTTGTAAGTCCGGTCTGTTATAGTACTGCAATAATATTAATAAATTTCTAACCAGAAATTACAATATTATTAAGTCATAGTATCCTATTTTATGAAGCCGTACCGCAGCTCTCGTCTTTTGCTGAGACATCATCCTTCGCGGAGAGCAAGACGTGCGGAAAAGTGTTGACTTGGATTTGTTGCAAGCACGAAGCAGGGTTGCCAATCGTACGGTAATTACCGTACTTGTACGGTAATTTCAATTAATGTACGATATATGGTCCAAAGTCATTACCGTACATAAAAGTACGGTATTTACATAAAAAGTACGGTATACGTACGGTATTTTCAACAGAATTAGCAAAGACTGAGTTGTGCAAGAAGGACCGACTCCATTAAATTACCTAATAAAGATTAGAATGACATTGTCCAATGTAAAAATGCAGCAGATGTTCTTAAAAACTTCAAAAGGACCTAGTCTGTACAAAAATACAAAAATATAAGCTAATATAAGGCCTTTTTTTAGAAGCTAGGTAAAAGGACCAGACGATGATTAAAATAATATGATGAGGACTTTTTTTTTTAGAAACACGACACGAAGAGTTACACAATATAGTTTTTTTTACAAAATAAAAGTGTACGGTAGTGGCAGGCCATGTACGGTAATTTGAATTGCGCGGTACGGTAAATGGAATTTGAAAAGTTGGCAACCCTGGCACGAAGCCAAGAAAAAGCCAGTAGAAAAAACGACTTAGAAGTGATACGTTTATATTTTCTTTTTTTTACCGCTGAGTCGAAATAGAATTACATGCGATCTTTTGTTTTATTAAAATTAAATTAAACACCGTTCAAACCGGAACAGGTCCTAAAAATAACATTCATTCGATCAACATATCAGAATATGCTCCCGATTAGATGTTTCTAATTGTCCAAATCTCATATTATCAGTCTTTCTCGTGAATTTTAGTTTTTGGGAAAAAGAGCATGTTTTTAATATTTGATATTATATTTGTTTCATCAGTTTATAGTATAATAGTATTCAGGTGGTTTGTTAACTAGTAACTACAAATCTATTCTGACACACCAATCTCTAGTCAGTTCCTTAATTTTTCTTGCGAGTTATTTATTTTACTTAAGAGCTTTTTTAATAGAAACTAGAAACATTCAAGCGAAACGCTCTCTGTTATCTGTACAGCAAAAATGTGCAACATACAGGAATTTTTCGCTGACTTGCTCGACCTCAGATATCGAGGCACTTGAATTAGTAAACAATTTTTTACAAATGAATCACTTCGATATTTGTTTTAGAAAAATTCTTGTCTTTGATAAAAAAAGGTATTGTTCATATACTTGTTTATAAAATATTATTTAAAAAAAAATGTTTATGTTGTTATTGATGTAAAAGTAACGTCCATAAATTAAAGTTAAGAAAGGTACAACAAACGACTAAAATGGTCTACGCACCAGTTAAAAATAAAAATGGAAGATGAGCCCGAAATAATTTACAAAAAGCAAACAGATTTGCGGAATTAGAGAATAGGTACTTTCCAACCCAATAATAGTGAAGTTCTTCCAGACTGGATGGAACAAGAAGCCACAATCGTTAAACTTACCTCTCTAAACAAAAATATAAATTCGAAAAAAGTATCTGGATTTAATCGTATTACCGGGGAAATTTGTAAAATACTTCCTTCGGAAAATTATTGTCAAAATGATCAATGCGACATTTAGACTAAAGTACGTACCAAAGATGTAAAAGGTTGTAGAAATTATAATTAAGCCATGTAAAATTCCCTTTGAAGTTACATCGTACATTGTTGTTTAATGTTTGGAAACTTTATTAAAAATTGCTTTTTAAGAAATTGAAATATACAATAGAAGCTAAAAGCCCTAATATTCTCCCATTCAGAGACATAACTTGTGATTTTGTTATTTTTAATTGCAGTATTAACAATATAAAAACATTTTCTTTTAACTACTTTGAAAAAATATGTATTTTCGTTTTTTTTTTTTCGGTAAAAATGTATATCCATGTAATTGTGTGTTAAAATAAAATAATATAAAATCATCGAGTAGTCCGTGGAAGAAAATAAAGTTAGCTCCACTGTCTTTTTGAATGTAACTCAAGTTTCTATTTAAATTTTATTTATCAGAAGGGTATTTAAGAATAAAACAGGAATAATAAACTAATGAACACAAAAATAATATAAAATTTAGTAACCATTTTGGTTTTTTTTTGAAACCACCTACGCCCATGGGTGCTCGTTCAGTGTTGGCCATGCCGGTCTGTTCGGGTCCCGTCCCGCGTGACCTCTGGAATGCACACGGAAATTATAGAGTGCCGTGATGGGCCGGCGGTCGGGTACTAGGGTGCGAAGGACGGCCCAAGGCCGCCACTCGGCAGAGGCGGCGACTCACACCGAAGGGGTAAAATAATATTTACACAATATCTGCGGTGTTCCGCAAGGCTTTAATCTAATATATTTTTAAATGATGTAAGCAATATTTTAGATACGGGAAGTTGTTTTGTCGTGTCGAAACTGCCTAAAAAATCCAGTCCTGTCTCAAAGAATCACGATGCTATAATCGTTCTCGAAATGCTTCCTCTACGAGTCGACCTACGTACCTTCCAATAACTTCTAGAGTCTCCAGGCGGGCAGCGAAAGCGGGACACAGACAAGCTGCTGAACGGCGTGAAAGATCAGGATCGGACTGGTTGAAAATGCCTAGCACCTAGCACGACTTTATGGTTTTCTGAAGAATCACGTCTCATTATCAGGGAACGCCAACAGTTATACAGATTTCTTGGATTCGAAAAACCACCAGAAATTTTAAAGACCCCTCTCCACGATGAACGTGTAACTGGTACGAAGATTCTGATCACGGAATTTTGATCCCTTACTTCATTGAAGATGAAGAAAGTCACAATGTAACAGTAAATCAAGAAAAATATAGGCAAAAGATTGCATTGTTAGAGATCTAAAACGCTTCTGTAGAGCTAGGAACGCTTTATCGAAGACAGCAAGACGGGGCTGCAAATCATAGCGCTTCATGTCAATTTTGCGATGTTTGATAACATTTCGGTAACAGGATTATATCCTGAAAAACTGACTTCATACATCAATCTCGTAGTCCCGACTTGACCCACATTGAAATCCTACCTCTGGGGAATAAAGAAAAATAGCATTTTCAGTGGAAATGCTTTAAAAATGGTTCCAGAATTAAGAACTGCTAAAGAACAATTTTTCCAAAATTTACACCAGCCCCTATTTAGAGACATAGCTTCAGCAACACTTGGAATTATGCTTGTAATAAGATGTGGTTGTGTGATTATCAGACATCAGGAAAAGTCCGGGCATGTCCGAAATTTTGGCATTCTGTTCGGGATGCGCCGGGAATTATAAATTGTCCGGAATTTTCAGCAAAATCATCAAACATATTAAAGTATACTTAAAATCCCATATGGACAGTCCTTTTGGCTTTTAAAATTAACTTTGACATATCTTTCGAATCTTGCGATAAACATCTAATGTCCTGTCCGTCAATAAATATCAGTCCTTGTGTAGTTGTATTTGTGTATGCCCTTTGCATCTTTAATTTTCTGAATTTTAACTGAGGAACTGTTTTTGTTTTTAGTTTTTGACGGCTTGTACATTTTTTAATAAAACGTTCAGCAAGTTGGAGTTTTATTATTTTGTCAGAATTTTTAAAGAAACGTCCCGAATTTACATTCTAGGAAATTATATTTTTGAACATGATAACCCTAGTCATGCACAGCATATCAATCATTAATAACTTGTATACATGTAAGTCAAATGGCAACATCAATAATCTTTAAGTCGCCCCGGAGCGCCACGGCAAATAATAATAATAGCCGTCCCTTTCCCCGCATAAACTCAGCTTTTGGGGTTAAAATTCACTCGTAAGGGGGTGAATTAGGGAGAGTATTTTTTTTTGTAATCGGCTTAAACTGCTAAGGTTATTTCGCCTCGTGTTCTGTGTAGGCTTTGTTACTGTTTCCCAGCGCCACTTTAGGAACAGCACTGTTAATTAGAACCCAACAGTGAATGGTCGAGTGGGGAATCCTACCAAGGCATCAGAATTAATTTTAAATAATTAAATTAAATGAAAAAATTCCGGCCAACGGTGCGATTCAAACCTGGGACCCTTGGATCCACAGGCAGAGTCTCTACCACTGAGCCACCCACCCCAACGGGGAGAGTATTATTAATATTATTATTATAATACACAATTATAGTTTGATATTTTAATAACAATAATTTTTTTAATTTCGGTATCCTTTATTTATTGTCACACTGTATCACTTTATATCTCAAAATTAGAAAAAAATATCTTTATAACATTATCGAAATATTCCTCATTTTTTTTTTTGTATACCTAAGTCGAATTTAGGTGAGTGTGACACATTGAATTTGAAGCACCATGTATTATTATATTCACTTAATTCGTACCATGGTATGTGGCTTAAGATCCTATCTTTCAAACCGACCAGATACTTGAATCTTGGACCGCGGTTATGTCAAGAATGTCGCGGAAATCGTCAATTCCGCCCAGCCCAACGTTCACGATACAAATTTACTACCACGCGAAAGTGTTTTTTTTTTTTAAAGGATCATAATTTAAACGCTACATCGATTTCCGCAAAATATTAAAAAGAAAATTTTTAATCGCTTGTTAGAACTTTTTTTATAACGATCACTGTGAAGTTATGCTTTTATACAAAGTGTTCGTAAATAAATGCGACAGTGCCGAAGTTATTTTGTCCAAAAAGTTCCTAAAAACGTAGATCGAAATATGCTTCGTTTCGGAGATACAGGAGTGGTCCGAATATTTCTATTTGCAATAGGGTAAACAAATTATGCACCACTGACTTTTTCCCATATTAGTATTTAATAAAATAACTTCGGCAACCACCCTTTAAAATATTTCGCACTTATTTACAAACACCCTGTGTAAGCAGTCAAACTGAAGGGCTTTTTTTTATTTATATCATGATTAAAATGTATTTTTTCTATGTTCGTCCTACTTAAGTGGCGTACTAAATAAATAAAATAATAATGTTTTTCAGAAAAGTATTTAAGCACTTCTGAAGGTTTTCTCAATGGTAAAGTTTTATTTTTTTTTAATTCTACCAACTGATACCTTGAAACGATCCACAATCAATTTGTTTTATTTTCGAAATAATATAATGGGTGAAGCGGTAATAAACGAGGTGGAATTGACGGTCGTCCGTCCCATATGTCCGTCGTCTGAAGAGCCATCAAGCTGGCTTTCTGAAACAATGTGCGGCTCCAGGCTACGAACTCGCTGTCGTCCTCCTCTTCTTCTTCTGCTGCTGCTTCTTCTACTTCTTTAATTCCATTGGCGTAGATAAACCTGTTTTCACAAAGGGAAGTACTAAGAAGTCATTTTTTTAATCAATAAATTGAAGAGAGAAAATTGGAACTGAAGAAACCAATAAAAAATAAAAATATAGATGTATCTAAATGACTTCGTTTCGTCAAACTTTCGATGTCAGGTGCCCCACCACACAACAGAATTGTCAAAAATTACCTGGATATGAGTTTTTCCAATAAATGGATTGGGCCCTATAAGGTGGCCGGTGCGTACCCCTTCTAGATTTTTTTATGGGACAATCTAAGAAAAATATGGTCTTTACAACCCCACCAAGGGAACTCCTAAAATGATTTCAAGCTTGTGTTGAAGAGGACGGAAGATAGTTTGAACATTTATTATAATAATTATTATAAAAATCAATAAACTGTACTATTTTTACATTTTATTTTCTAACAAGAATTATAATTTAGTATAACCTCAAATTTCTCAGAAACGGTTAGAGAGAGAGAGAGCTACCTGATATAATACATAAAAATGATAGAATTCATAAATGTTGAAATATTTAAAATAACAAAATTCATTGCCACTTGATATCCGAAAATATTGTCATGCGAGACCGGTTCTGCTCTATAGAGCGACGCCTAGTCTACATCGTTACATCCAAGAGAATACCAGAATGCTCTTCATATACGTACTACCTCATAAAGCAAGAGTTTCCTCAACCATCTAGAGATCTTCGACGCAACGACGACAGCATTGCGAGATCTTTCTACACAAGCCCAGAGTTGTTTGGAACATAATATTTCTAATATAAATAGACTCTTTGTAGATAAGTTTTAATATAAGTGTTGTTATAGTTAAAGATAAATTGTAATAAATTAGAATTAAAGGGCATATTGTAATAACATGATAAGCCACAATTTTTAAAATAAACCCATTTTACATCACGACATTGTCTAACCTGTCTAATAAAAGATGGGACACCTTGTATGTCAGTAGTATTTTACTTTTTTTAAAGCTGCTCAATTAACCGATAAAATTATTTATTATTATTATTAAATTAAAAATGAAAAATAACTAATTTACCTAACCTGTGTGGCCTGGAGCCATCGCAGGTTAATTCTCTCTAGAAATTCGATGGTACAACTGGATGGCATAATTGCAATAGTACCGTTTTGTCGTAAAAAAGGTTGAATTTTATGGTCCCAAAAATAATAAAATGTAGAGGATCAAATTTTTTTTTTACTTTTTTACTTTTTTACGTTTTTTGAATTAGTCGTCCCATTCAGAATATTAATTTTAGGAAAAATCCAAATTTAGAAGTATTTTTCGAAAATATCGTCAGAAAACCATCTTCCTTATAAGACAATTTTCGATACACGTTTATAGGAACTTTCGGTCACATTTTCAATATTTATCACTAATTTAGGAACACCTTGCATAATATTTATATTTATCAACTGAATTACATAACTCTAAAAAACGCAGTAAAACTGTGAATTGGCTGTTAGATAATATTGATAAACTAATTTTCGCGGTTACCCGGTAGTTTAAAGAACGCAAAACATTAACCAATTAAAATACATCCTTGAATAATAGTCGTATAATATAATAACAATACAGTCACGGCAAAGATATTTCGTTGCCGCAGGTCCAAAAACGGTGTCAAAGCATTGAAACAAAACGAAAGAAAAAACACTACTCGTTCTTGTCGGTTTTTTGGTTGTTCGACCAATGCAAAGAATCGTCGAGTTACAATTTAGAGGTGTGTCCGTTCTCAGACCCGTAATACCACGGAGTCTTCTCTTTAGTTGTTTTATTTATTTACGGGTTCATCCCCGGCACAATAGTAGGTCTGTTCGGGTTCTTTAAAATACATTGAAAACTATCAGAGGACTAGTTGACCAGTGGACAGTTTAATAGTTATGTGCGACGTATACTTTAGAATTGAACTGTTCCACTAGTTCTCGGACGGTTTGCATCGAGTTTTAAAGAAACCCGAACAAACCTAGTATAATATTGTTTTATGCAATCTGCAATCTAACCGGTCATTTCTAATATAAATTCCACCATTATAATTTTAAAAATATTTTACTTTTTTAATGCTATCATCGGCATGCAGTTTTTTTACACTAGGTTAACAATATCCTCTTATGAAAAAAGTTTAATTAAAACCAAGATCTTTTGGTTAATTCAACAAAAACATTTGGATTTACACGCAGACTGTCTGTAAAATATTCGATGCGACTGTTTGAAATATACATAATATAATAAAAAGAAAACGTAATTACTGGTAGCAGATGTGGTGTATAATAAAATAAATAAATCTTCCAAAAAAAGGCATCAACAGCGGCAGCAGCTGGATAAACAATCGCATAGTTCTTTATTTTTTCCCTTTTATATAAACGTACATGCACATGGAGTTATTTAAGCCATTGCGGTCCTTTTAGGGAGTATTATTATTTCAACTCTGATAGACATAACGATGTTTCATCGAATATTATTGTCACTAAAAGAGAGATTTTCATTTTGTAGTAAATTCAAGATATTTTCAAATTACGCTGAATTGAGGAAACTGCTAAGGAGGATATGTTAATTATGATGTAAAAACTCGTAGTGGAACTCAATGAAAAAGAGAAATAGAAACGTAGGAAATAAAATCGAAAACAAAGTCAAGTCAATATTAGTGCAATTAAGGGATTTGAATAAAAAAAGGTAATTTAATTAACTTCAAAGATAAAGGAATAAATTCAAGAAGCATTAAGAAGACGAAGCTTTGGAAAGAAGCTAGAGAGAATATTATAAAAATGATAAGATACTCGTATATACAGTAGAGCTATGGAAAGACATACTGGAAAAACATTCAGCGAAAGACCACGAAATAATGAAGAACTCAAAAGATATGGCCTAAGTATAAGGAAATAAAATGGGAAATATTCCATTGCGTTTTTCTCGATAACGGTTGAAATTAAGTTAAAACAAGTAGAAACCACTTTACATAAAAATTATTTTTATATATTATTTTCTAATTAAAATTACTAAAAAAATTCGTCAAAAAAGGTATGACTCAATTTCATCACCAAGAATCGCTCATGTGGCACACACCCTGTATCAAAATGTAAAATAATGAATTTAATAATATTCCTTGGCTAAAGTTATGACTATGTGTCAATTTTGATAAAGATTTATCAATATGTTGTGAAATTATTATTACCAAAAAAACGACAAAAAATATTTCATTTTTAACACCCTGTATCTTTTTCAAAAAGCAACATTTTATTAAAGTATTTTTGGTTAAATACTTATATTTTCGTCAAAACAACCTCCGCTTACTCTATGCTCCAATAGTTATGACTCGCTCTATATTCATATACAGGGTAATTCAATGTATATGGCTCAAAATCGCTAAGGTGAGAAATTTACTACGCAAGCAAATAAATTACTAAAATCATAATTTTATTAAGGAAAGAACATAATGGAACATTAAAATTTATTTGTTTTAACTGTAAATCGTACAATTCGAAATAAATTATCTTCTATATTATTTGAAAATATATATACAGAAAGTTATTTCGGAAACGCATCCTAACTTACAATCTTTCAACATCAAACTTTAACAAATCATATAAATTTATCGATATTAAAAAATGTCCATTACTTATGTAGAGTATTTTTATTAAATAAGTAGATTTTAAAAAAGCAATTCAAAAAAGCTTTATTTTTACATAAAAATATGCAAAAATATTTTGTCCGAATGTGTACGCATCATTTCAGTGAACGCAGTTATAATTGGTCGAAAATAATTTCATGCGAACGCAGCTTATAAGTGCTTGGTCACAGTAGTGGAAGGAAGGAAACGGTAATGTACACAGCTGTCAAAATGTTTTTCACAAATTAAATTTAAAATAAGTGATAAATACCTTTCAATTCATTAATTACGAAGCGTACATTAATAGTTTTCATCCCGGGAACGCACTTGATAAGTTTAAGATATTGGAAAAATACCTTTTAAATTACAATATTAACAAAATAAGCATAAATATTTTACTTTCACCATTCCAAACTGTATTTGAAATGGGCGCTGCTAAAAAAAGCGCGCATTTATATGAAATCGTCATTTCGGGAACGTTCCCGGACATGATGTCACGTTCTCGAAATGACGATGGCCTTCCTGACATAACGATTTTGTTTTGGAATATAACAATTGTTCTTACTATGTATATATCATGTGTACATAATTTCCAATAAGTTAACATACTTGTTTGTGTTGTTATATCAATAAGAAGACTCACGAGTCAGAAAAACAAAAAAGGACTAAAAAAAATTATGAAGGTAGTGCTACCTATTTGCGATAGAGGGAAAAATCTAATGCTAAGAAAAAAATGGTATTAGAAAACAAAAGCGCATCCTTTCATTCACAGTCAAAGCACTGACATAAAAATTCGCAAAAGAAACTGGGGTTAATTTATCCTATACAACACTTCTCATAGCAAAGCCGTTCTGGGTCGTAGCTCTAAAATTAAAAGACCAAGAAACATATTTGTGTGTTAAACATGAAAATTTCGAATTAAAATTCAATAAGCTGTTTTTTTTTAATAAGTGATTATCGCCAGAGATAAGTGTCAAATTATTCGAGATAATTATTAAACTTAGTTATTAACGTTAGTAAAAATAGTGCATTATAAGAACTGATTAAAACTAAGGACATAAAATTCATTTTTAGTTAAGTACAAATCCTGTTTTAATAAATAAATAAATTTATAAAACTCCTTCATTATTTTAATGTACCTTTACTGTAAGTTATCTACATCAATATCGTCAGTTGGCAAACAGTCGTATCATTCCGGGAACGCCTAATCATTTCCCGAAATGACCATTTGTAGCAAAAGTATTATTTAAAAGCTGAATTACAAAAAAAGTAATAAATTCCATGCTCGCCCCATAAAGGTATTATTCAAACACAAGTTAAATGACAATATAAACATAAATATAGTTCGTAATATTTTTTGCCATAAAACCAATCTTGAAATTTGCGACCTTGGTGATTTTGAGCCATATATTTTGGTGTTACAACTTCTATATTGAAAATTATTTAATATTCGTGAAACAGTGAATAAAAAGTGTACATTTTTTTGCTAACCAAGGAATTCCTTCAATATTTCCTTGTCATTAAGGAGCACCCTGTATATATAAAACTAAAATAGAACTGCCAACACTTCTTTGCTTTGAAATGCTAATCGACCTCTTGAATATATATTGTAAAGTATGAATTAATTCTCATTGCGCAAACGGAATTAATGTTAATCTATTCGGTAATGCATAAATATATTTCAATTACAAATATTTTCGAACCACTGGAATTATAAAAATGTTAATAATGGCGGAGCGATGCAAAAGGTAGAATAACTTAGTCAAATTCCCAGTCTCTCGATGTACGTCTCTTCTTTCATTCTAGAATTCTAGACGCGACCGAGAAATAATGTATTCTTTCAAATTGAAGTTTTTTTTAAGCGTCTGATAAAATACACAGGTGTTCCAAACGCGTCTTAAATTCTGTATTTAGATAATCGCCATCAATTTGTCATGTACGCGGTTTTAGATCCATCCCATCGCAGCTACAACGGGCGTCCTACAAAGGTCAAATTTAGGACCACTTTCGTTTCCACTATTTATCAATGTCCTAGCCGAGGACCTAATTAACCAACTAACTCCTACTTCTTATGGCAGATTATTTAAAAACTTTCAAACCTATTTACTCCTCAGGCGATGGTCAGCAGCTACAATAGCAACTCAATAGCATTCTTGCGCCACAAATAAATTACTACTAATTGTACAGAAATGCAGAGCTTGTATAGCCGCAACCACCAAAGAAAAAAATATCCTTGAAGGGGTCCAATGACAATTCTTAAAATAATTATATGATGACAATATTCTGAACGAGGAGTTAATTAGAAGTTGTTATTGCATCGATTTGACTTTTATAGCTTGTATCGTAGGTGAGATGTTTTTAGTATGACGTTTCTTTATAAAATATTTCACAATCAGATAGGTCAGATTGTATTTGTTATGAATTTTGGCACAAAAAAATAACGCAACTTTTTATACAAGGATAAATCGGACAATCATTGTTTGTACTGGTCCAATATTTATTACGTGTCACAACTTTGATATTATTGGCGAATGAAATTTTTTTTTTTTTTCAAATAATCTAGGACACATTATTCCTCAGGAAAAAATTAAGGGGTGTAAAATCTGAGGCTCTGCAGACCACTCTATGGATCCTCGCTTTCCAATCCACCTCTCAGGAAAGTAGTTTCAGAAAACTGGCGAAGATTATGTTATACTAATTGGTTAGACTAATTTTCAATCATAATTAACAATTAAACTATCATATTGTTAAGTTTTATCTGAGTTTTACTATTTTGGCAAAATTATCTTTGTTTCTTTCTTAGTATCTTTGATTTTTATTTTTACTACTTATGTTGTACTTATTTTTGAACCCCCAAGGAGAAAATAAATTTAATGAAAAATTTTAAAAAATTATGTCCACCGGAGGATTTGAACCAACCTACTCCTGTTCTACGCACAGTCACTCTTCCGATTAAGCTATCGCTGACATAGTCAGATATTTCTATATTGTCAAGATAAATATTAGATTTCGAATCCAACCTCCTGTTTCCGAAAATTTTTAATTCTTTAACACATTACTGTACAGCATCGTCTGCAATATAATTTATTGATACTAATAAATGATATCCTTAACATTTTTCATCGTCGATCGACACACAAACTTTACTGTAAATTTTAGATTAAATTTCATAGTTCACATAATGTACGACATAACAGTGCAGCAGCAACAGCATCAGCAACAGCAGCGTATAAATATAAAAGCCGAGAACATCTAGATATAATCAAAATTCCAACTGCCTGGAATGTTAAAATTCATAAAGATAATCTTCTTAAGGTACGGGTCCATTGGAATTCCTAAATATAAAATCGATGTTGGCTTTTTTATAAGCTGTTGGTTTATTTTTTTTGCATACATTTTTTTAGAGTGGAAAATATAAGGCGAATTTTGTTATTTGATTTTTTATATCATTTAAATATCGTAATAATAATTAGCATGGAGTGATAGACAGATAATATAAGAAATCAAAAACCTCAAAAAATATAACGCAATCACCACCGTTATGGTAAAAAAGAAACAGTATTTATTTTCATAAAGAAAATTATTTGCTACGCTTAAAAATTTTGTAATGTATGGAGTAGCCCTACATGTATTTTTCTTAGTTGTAAGAAATGCTTGTACCAAAATATATTGGTCAATACCCCAAACTGTCCCCTGTTATATAAATTTGAATTTATTAATGTAGTGAGATAAGCACTAAAACCAACATTATTTAGCTTATTAATATTTCGTAGTCAATTATGTCAAACATCATGGGGAAATCAGAGTATTGTTTCTACAAGATTGGAAGTAATGGATTTTTGTCACATGAAATCATGCTGATTGGTTGAAATAAAACAGTTTATTTGTAAATTAGATTATACATTAATGTCTCTAAAACTTTGGCTAAAATTTTTAAAATCAATATAAGACAATAATTTTTGAAATTCGTATTATCATCACTATTGAATACAAGACAGATTCTAGCTACTTTCTACACATCAGGAAATACGGACTACTGGACAATTAGACGGAAAATTTAAATAATGGAGTTACAAACACAATATCTCAAAATAGGAATAAATAAGTAAGTAAGTAAGTAAGTAAGTGAGTGAGTAAGTAAGTAAGTAAGTAAGTAAGTAAGTAAGTAAGTAAGTAAGTAAGTAAGTAAGTAAGTAAGTAAGTAAGTAAGTAAGTAAGTAAGTAAGTAAGTAAGTAAAGTAAGTAAGTAAGTAAGTAAGTAAGTAAGTAAGTAAGTAAGTAAGTAAGTAAGTAAGTAAGTAAGTAAGTAAGTAAGTAAGTAAGTAAGTAAGTAAGTAAGTAAGTAAGTAAGTAAGTAAGTAAGTAAGTAAGTAAGTAAGTAAGTAAGTAAGTAAGTAAGTAAGTAAGTAAGTAAGTAAGTAAGTAAGTAAGTAAGTAAGTAAGTAAGTAAGTAAGTAAGTAAGTAAGTAAAGTAAGTAAAGTAAGTAAATAAGTACTGTGAAATTTATTTTGTAAAGTTTGCTTTTAACGGTTAACCTTCTTTTAGATAGCTTAAATGTCGAAAGCATCAATATTTTTAATATACGACTGGAAATATTTTAATCATTTGTTTTTTGTACACTTTAAATACCTACGCCTTTCGTTTCGCCTCAACCCTTAAAAAAAATTATATTTTACAAAATATTTCGCAAAAAATCTACATATCTACATGTATCATCTGATCCGATAATTTATTTTTATTATTTTTTGTAATAAATGTGTAAAGCAACAGCACCGTTTAAAAAAAAACTTGCATCGATTAGACGTAACCTCGATTGAGGACTTTTTGGCGGGCACTGTATAAAAAGTGCTATCTATCTGCGGCGTACAATATATGAATTGAATGAATAGTGAAAGGCATGCGAGGAATGCGCTTTCGTTCGAGATCGTGCCAGATCGGTGGTATGCGGTGCCCCGCTGAGATCGTGCGGCGTAACACAGGTAGCTGCTGCAACGCACGCTGCCCGGCGCGCATCAACTGCACTCATCATCATTGGAAGTTAATCCGTATCAACATAATGATCAACATAATCCGACTTTGGATTATTTTTTTTATAAAAAGAGGCAATTTCCAACTTTAGTTGGTTTCTTTAGTATTTATAGTTACTTTAAAATTAATTATCAAAGTTCGAATAAATAGGCCACACCCCTCGTTCTTTTTTTTTGTAGCGGCGAGACCGGTATTTTACATTTATAAAATGTTTCAAGCATATAAAGAACGATGGTAGGGAACATAATAGTAGTTTGTGTTTTTTTTATTCCAGCTTGAACCTGATATAGAAAACTATATGGAGTGGAAGATAATGAGTGGAAACGTAATGTTTAGAAAGGGTGTTTTTTAGGGTGCTTCATTTTTAGGCAATATTTTTTTTTCTCTGTGCTACCTGAAAATCTGAAACTTTATAAAGAATAAAAAAAATTTGCCGCCGGGTAAAAGGTTCTAAATGCAATAGCGACTTAGCTCATTTAAAAATTCGATTTCCCATTTAAATGACATGGGAATTTTTTTTTTTGTTTCAATTTGATTTTTCGATATTAAAATTTTTTTTTAGGAAAAACCCGTGTATAGCTTTTGTAGGGCATAAAATCAGCTACAATAAGTTTTTTGAGTGAATCGCCTCTGACCAACAGTTTTTGAGTTATAGAGCTAGAAAGATGAATATCAATTATATTTCAAATCGAATTTTTGAATGAGCTAAATCGCTATTGCATTTAGAACCTTTTACCTGGCGGCATAATTTTTTATTTTTTATGAAGTTTCAGATTTTCAGGTAGCACAGAGAAAAAAAAATATTGCCTGAAAATGAGGCACCCTAGTGTTTTACCTCGTATTTTTAAGTGCCAGCAGTCAGGTTCCGAGTCTATCAAACCTGAAAGAGGTGCTGCAGTGAAAGACTTCGCGTTGAAATCCTCCAAAATATACTCATCAAAGTTCACATACACTTCAGAATCGGTAGAGTGGGTTGATTGTAGTAGTAGTGCTATTAAAGACGATCCACTCGAGCTCTTTGATGACGGACCTACTCTTATTCCCAACAACAATATGAGACATAAAAAAATCCAAGTGAGAAGAACATACGTTTCTCGATCTAAATAAGTAAAAATTGATAATACAACAAAAAAAAATCAAATAATGTGTCATGTTCTCCAATAAAAAGAGCAGTATCACACGTAAGTACTTCACCTATCAAATTTAAACAAACACACAGTTTGGAAAATCTTAAATCGAGTTGTTCTTTCGAAAATTCTACCGATTGGGATACAAATTTGGACCATGATGTTCAGTACAAAGCATGCATGTTAAAGGAGACCTTAATGTCAATAGACAGAACTCCCAAACTACTTGTAGGTATCCCAAAGGAATCATATTTTTGCTTGCAAATTTTGTCAGATAAAATTCCGGTTCCACATACACATATTCTTATTATACTTAAAAAAAAAAAGACTAAACGAACCATATACAATATTATTCATGCAGTTCGGAACATTGTTAGTAAATATACGTCAAATTTGTATGCGCACTGTTCCTTTGTTATCAAAGTACTTTCAAGAATTGATATGGACACCGCCTAACAAAGTAGCTGAACATTTGCCAATAGCATTTAGAAGCAGGCATTTTAGCACTTAACAATCGTTATTTGTGGAAAAATAACTAGGCATTGGCAGGGAATTAATTTGGGACGCCATCGTTCTTGTAAAATTGAGTTTTGATAAAAAAAATAATATACTCTTTTTTTATTTTCCAATCCGTGTTTGCTCTAGTTCTATGCAAAAGTTGTAAAATAGGAAAATGTAACTTCAAATATCATAAAAGTTCGTCACTTTTTAAATCGCGTTACTTAGTAGTGTCCCTCTTTATCGACAGTTACCGATATATTTAGTTCAACTAAGCCCTTAGCCTATTTCAAATTCGTTACCAACTATATTTACACGAAAAACGGTTATCCTGAATCTGTTTAATTTTCTTAAATCCTAATCTTTAATTAATTTAAAAATAATATTTAAATATATAATTTTGAATAACAACGTGCCTACTTTAACATGACGAATTTGAATAGCTTAGTTTGAACGTTTTCAATATAATCTCCAGGTCATTTGTGCAGATAATCTACTACCGAGGGCTATATCCATCTCCGTTTATTTATTCTCTCGTTCGTTTGCTCCCGTGTTCGCTCCCCTTTCTCCTTTCCCTTCATCTAAAGCATTTTTAGTTTACGTTTTATCATAAATCTCGGTTAGGCTTACTCAGTCATCTTTATCTCTATTCTGTTTGCGTTTGAGTAAACGATTTTTTTTATGTATTGGTAGATAAAGAAACGTATGTGTGTATAAATATGTAGGAAAGTTTTAGCTCAGCAGTGGTTATAAAAGAAATAGATGGATGAATGTCAAGTTTGATTGGTATTTAGAATATTTGAAATGTTTCGCGTCCTATGTATGGATATAATTCAAGACAGACTCAGAAATGAAATTAATTTACCAGTTACATAAAAAAAATTAATTATCACAATAAATTGCTGGACGACGACAAACCCTTCGGAACTATTCACGATTTTAAAATAAATTTGAAAAATGTTTATGCTGTTAATGAATTTCTATCAATTACTTAATTTCAGATTTAGTTTTAGGTATACAGGATAGCCACTTTTTAATGGAAATGTATTGCTAAATAAAAATAGACAAAGTTTCATATCAAGTCCCATTTATAGGCTACATTTTCATAGAACAATGTTGAAAATTTATTTAAAAATAAAAAAGTTACAAAGCATTTAAGTCATAACGTTCATTTTGCGCCACCCTGTACTTAGTCTTAAATACCAACGTCAAAATTTTCATCTGGGGTTGTGAGTTTCGCAATACATGTTGAAATTACATGGTTAAAAATATAAGAGCCTAAATAAATTATTATATTCAGTATTAAATATGCATTAAAATGATCTGCATTTACGAAACGTCGTATGAATAAATTTAATGTGCTATCATATGCACAACATTTAATAAATTAAAAAAACCTAAAAGAAGATTTTTCTTTTTCGAAAATAAAATTACTGCATAAATGAAACTAATTTGTTTTTTATCGAATACCTCAAAAACCGTCCCTTGTACTTTGGTTTTCAAAACACCCTCAGATTGGACTTCGAAATGTTCAATTCTTTCATCTTTAACCACCTTTATGTCACCAACGATTTGCGAGATAGCAATACAGTAACTGAAATTATATGAAAGTGTCTTGTACATTATTAAAATCATCAAAATTATAAAAATTCCAAGAAAGCTATTAGACGAATTTTCTTGCAAAATCTTTGAAAGTGTCAATGAAACATTATTAAAAAAAAATCTTGGTTCTGGTTACAATTTATTCAGCTATTTAATTGTAGTTATTTTTTTCTTGCCTAGACAAAGAAAACGGAACTCTTATCCATTGTGATTATTCATGTCCTAACACCGTGGAAATCAAAGTGATGTTGCAAAAAGTTTGTATTCTTATATGTTTTTTAGAAGTGGAAGTTAGTCAAGAAATTGGTTACTCTTTTTTTTTATTGCAAAATTTCTTCATTGGCAAGATGTTTTATAATTTACATAAAAGTCAAAGTGCGATAGAATTATTTTATATAAAATATAAATTAGTTTGTAAAAATTAAAATTTATCAAATTTTAACCCTAGATTCCAAAAACAAAATATACAAGGTGAGCTATTAAAAGAAATCAAACTTAATGGCATTTCCGGCAAAATTGGACGTCGGCCATTTTTTTAAAGATAAGTGCCAATTCGAAACTAGGTCTAGTAGGTTTTATTCAAATTTGATCTAAATCATTTCATAATTAAAAGAGATATTAACGTGGCCTTGGTCTCATAGTCACCCGGTATGCTCAATACACCACTGTGACTAAATTTATAAAGAGAATACAAGTGGTCTAGTTAATATGGAGATTAAATTTCAGACTCTCATTAAACAGGACTGTACCACAAGTTTAATAATCAAAAATATTTTATATGAATACATTTCCAGGAAATCCCTAAAAAACCCAATAGGTATTACCCCTACGAAATAATGAAAAATTGAAAAAATCTGAACGCGGGGGGATTCGCACCCACCTACTCCTCTTCTACGCACAGCGCTCTTTCAATTGAGTTATCGCTGACATAATCAATGATATTCAAACTGTCAATATGAATAAAAAAATTCGAATACTACCTCACGTTTCAGAAAGTTTTAAATTCTTTGACCAAAATTATAGATAATAACATCAAAAACAACTCTTACCCCTATAAGTACCCCCCCCCCCCCCCCGATACTCCAACTATGTTCAAAATTTAATCAGAAAAGCTTAAGTTTAAAATTTAGTGTTTTTGTCTTTATCAATTTTTGAATTATTGTGAATACATAGATAAACAAAATCGCAAAAACGGTTAAAACGTAAAGATTTCTCGAATACTAGAGGTCGAAAAAATCATGATTCCTGTACTTTACAAAATAAAAATAATTGAATTATTTTAAAATATTTCATTCTAGATAGGTACCTATCTATTCGCTTTCCAATATAATAAAAACTATTATTCTCTATTTTACGAGCCATAATTCCCACAACTATTCCAATAATTTTAAATATTCGATACGGTATTCGTGAACCAAAAAATAATGGGTATCCTTTCAATGCCGTGCAGTGTGAATAGGCTCACTAAAAATGGTAAATGGTCAACAAATTATGTAAAAGGCCGGGCAGATACTTGTCATGCGGTGGGCGAAAATAAGAAAAAAAAAACACACACACAGTAAGTATATACATAGAAGAAGAAGTAAGATGAAGGAGAAGACGAAAAGAAAAAAAAAGCCGTTTTTATTTCACATCACAACCTCGACATTCCTGAGCGGTGGCTCGTGCCCGGACGGTCTCAACACTGACCTCACATGCCTCCTCGCCACGTTGCCAAATTGTCAACAATAATACATCGCTAATTCGATAACATTAATATTTTATTATACGAGTTTAATTTCATTTAATGCCGTTACCTATGTTTTTCTCTTCTACAGGAACGATTAAATTAATTCCGATTCTTTTTAATGCATTTCAAAGAGAACCCTGCGGTTGTTACTCAGCTCTTTCAGTTATATCTAAGTAAAAGCAAAACATTTGTGACATCCAATAAGTATTTCAAATGAAGTTTGAAAATAGGCACTCGCTTTTAAAGTACTGGCAGTTTTCTGCCGATATTGACCCACTCATTGACACTGACACATGAACAACTGATGGAATTAATTGATGACACAGAATGATTACGAAAAAGTGAAAGCAATCAATGAAATGAACCGAGTTTCAACCGTTCGTGAGTTATAGAATAATATGCTCATGACATACCATCAAAAAGTATTCCTCACTTATCGTTTTATTCGAACTCTATCGATTATAATTCAACAATACTCCTAAATAAATTTGGTACCTAAAATCGACAAATAAAAAAAATAATATTAAAAGACTTACTTCTAAAACATCTTGAGCAGTTATGAGGTATTCCCTTAACATGGCTTCTTGAATCGCCCTCCATTCTTGCCTAGGGTCTTCTAATTGTGTTGCTTCTGTAAAAGAAGGAAAGAAAAAAACGTAATCTTTATCTTTATAAATACTAATACACGTCTACTGCCGCAACTTAATAATGACAGTCTCTACACAATATCGTATGCAGATAACCCTTGTCATTCTGCAAACAGGAAATTTTAAAAACATAAACTGCGAAAGATTGAGAGTTGCTTTCAAAATTATACAAAAGTGGTGCAAGGACCATTCACTGTCTATCAATTCCAAAGAGACATAAATGCTTCTTTTCACAAGAAAGAGGATGAAAATGGAACTAAAACCTTCAGAGTTCCTGAACACAAAACTAAACTTTGCGACAAAGGTACCTGAAGGAGACTGAAGTTTATATAACCACACCAAACTGTGATGATCTGTAATGACGACAAATTTGGATCATTCCAGGTATGGCCTTAACTTTTCAACTGCCCACATTACAGCTAAGCATTTACGTTCGGTTGTTGTATAATTGCGCTCAGCTTTTGTGAGTGATCATGAAAGATATGCAACCACTTTTTCTCCATCAGGATGATCTTGGGTTAATACAGCACCGAGGCCATATCCAGAGGCATCAGTTTGAACGGTAAAGGTAGTGAAAAGTCTGGACAAGAGAAAACTGGAGAGCTTATTAAATGTTCTTTTAGAGTTTGAAAAGCAAGACTACATTGCTCAGTCCATTGGAATTTTTGATTCTTTCGGAGCAGATTCCTGATTGGAGCGGTTAATGTTGAAAAATCAGGTACAATACATTTTAAACTTCTGCCATCTATGCGTATTATTAAGGTAACGTGACGCCAGAAAATTACAGCTATCTTTTTTACAAAATAGTTATTTCCGTTTGTCAATAAAAACTAAAAGATAAAGGGAATAATAGTATGAATATTATTGTTTAAATTCAGAGAAACTGCTGATTTTTTCTAGAAGTGCAGTGGCATTTTAGCAGTTAACCTGTTGTTCGTTTTTAATATTGTTTTGGGAATTGTTTATGATGGATGAAGGAGAAGCCAGTGTATCTGATATTAGCATAGGAAGTAGAAAACGCAAAACAAATGAGACAAAACGGCAGATGCAAAAAAAGCAAAGGTAAAAATTTATATTAGCGTATTTTTTTGGAACGTGTTGTTTATTTTCTGTTTGTTTTTTAGATACAAATATGACGATCCGGATTCGATTAATTTTCAAAAGGTTTGCATCATAAAGGACCTACATATCGGTGTGAAAATATTGCAGTATAGTGCTTTACGAAGCAAAATTTTTGACACCAATATATAATAAAGTGGACCAAGATACTAAATTGTACCATTACATGTCAGTAGTACCGATTGATAGAAAAAGGGCTACAAAGGGGGCACAATCCAGAAGTCGCAATTTTTCGGTGCATTATTTTCTGCCCAAAAGAGTATCCAAGAAAAAAATTCAGGTATGCCAGGCTTTTTTTCTCAAATGTGTTAATGTAAAAAAGACCGATTATTAGCCTCGTGTTTTATATGCTAGTACTCTAATAATCAATAGTTTAGGCATTGCTACTGTATCCTGCGCTACTTTAGAAACAGCACTATTACATACAATCTCCAAGAGTGAATGATCAAATGAGAAATCGCATCTGCTGAAAGAAAATATTTGAAAGAAAAGTACTTACGGTTTACATGGTCTATGTAATAAGGGCCAATATGGCCGTCGAATGCTTCCTCCCATCCTAAAGGTAATTCATTTCCTATACAGTCTGCGAACGTTTGTGGTTTGGTATATCTGAAAAAAAAAAATATTTTTATTAGAATATTATTAAGTGTTTCATACATTAAAAAAAGTACGTGTAATTTACAGAATTTTATGTTAGCAGTTTAAAATATGCATCATATAATTTGGAACCCATTCTATTAACAATTTAAATTAAGTTCAAATAAAATTTCAATTTAATATATTACTAAAAATAATATTATTTATAAAGTTAGCTTTCAAATGAAGTGTCGCACTTTACAATACGTAATAGCTTTTAATAGACCTTTTCATCATGTGATGAGCGTAAGCGCAGCCACCATGTTGAAATAGCGGTAATTCAAAAATTTCGTACTGTTTTGATCGACAATGGCTGGAAAGCAATATTATCTCTACAGAAAAATTAATCATTAGAAAAAATCATTGATGGTGATTAACTTTTTCATAACTCTGTAGAAGCGCATAGTTGTGAGAAGTTGAAAAGGTGGTTGAAAAGTGTCTTACAGCCGTATGCATAGTCGATCGCCAGCGACTCGCCAGAGATTCATTTCGGCGTTTCGCCAGCGATTCGCTGGCGATCCGCCGGCGAAAGCCCAAAAAGGTGGCGTCTCGCCGGAGATCGTCACCGGAATGTCATTTCACGCAAGTTTTTATTTTCTTTTATAGGGATTATCACCGGTATCTCTCGCATTTTATTCATGATTTATTTCTTAAAACTCAAAAAATAATGAACGAATATCAAATTTTTCCCTATAAAAGAACATGAAAACTTGCGTGAAATAACATTCCGGTGACAATCTCCGGCGAGTCGCCAGCTTTTTGGGCTTTCGCCGGCGGATCGCCAGCGAATCGCTGGCGATACGCCGAAATGAATCTCTGGCGATACGCCGAAATGAATCTCTGGCGAGTCGCTGGCGATCGACTATGCATACGGCTGTTAGACGTTTGATACAAACGAAAAAAGTGGACTGATTGAGAGGTTAGGTGTATCAATACTTCTTAACTGTGTACAAAATTAATGAAAACAAATAATAATTATAACTCTACTCTAATTAATTATGCCAACCAACTATTAGTACTTGCAAAAACACTTCAATTAACATGAAAGTTAATCACGAGTATAATTAATAAAATATATTAGGTATTTAATATTTTGAGGATAAACATGACATTTTTAATCATATTACTGTGTATACCGAAGTAAAATTTAATATTAAAAAAATATTGTTTAATACCAGATAATAATTTTCTTCTGTTGGACCACTCTCTCCATGAAAATGTAATTAACAAATATAAGTATAGTAACATCATCAATCCATCTAAAACCGTTGTCACTTCGGTCTTCGACCACATTTTTTCGCATCTAATGCACATTTGCTTGATAAATTGATAATTTTTTACGATATTGCAGCCAAGGCTTAGGAATATTTTTAATATGTATTGTATGTATTGCCTTTGAATGATTTATACCGTGTGTCAATTTTACATATTCCATAACAACACCGTTTCGTTGTTCCTTTCCGTACATAATTATAATTGATTGCAAAAATATATTTTTCAATTAAGACACTAAAATTATTATTACTTTGCTTTTTCTTCCTTTTTTTTTTAAATGAATATACTTAAATTAATATTTATCGATTATAATTTTTTTCACGTGGTCATTTTAACATGCTTGTAAACAAAAACAGTACGAAAAAGATGGCTGATACTATCGCATGCGCACAAAAAAAAATTATGATGAAAAGGTCTATCCCGCTAAATAAGTATATAATGGTCGTAATAATAATAAATAAAATGCATAAGAAGTTATAATCATCTTGTTTTATGCGGGGTACGTAATATTTTTTTTACTTATAAATTAAAAAGACATAACATTAACTTCCAGGATGCTTTGCAGCCAATAATTAAATGCATCGGTTTATGGCTTTATTCAATTAATTATAATTAAGTAAAAAAAGTGGAAAGCAATTAAAATAATAGTTGTGGTAGCTATTAAGGTGAAACGTGCCGCATAAGTGAAAAATAAAATATCTAATAGAAATTAAAATTAGAAATATTAAATCTTTATTAATATTAAAAAAAGATTTACCTTAAAATTCCTTTAAGAGAAATATCAAAAACTAATGGTATGTAATTTGTTTTTAAATACAGGGTTGTCATGGAACGCTAATATAGTTCACTCTATATAGTAATACTGACACCTGGCACTGTCAAAGTTCATGCCAAAAATAGTAGACTAAAGGGAAGAATGGGACCACTTCCATAAGAAGCAATATTAACGTATTTTAAACGTCACAAAATAATTACTGTCAATTGTTAAAACATTGCTACTTTCTAGGACAAGGAACTTTTTGTTTACGGCAACATCCATTATTTATAGAGTGTTGTTTGTCAATATTGTTTGTGTTGTTTTTCATGTCCATGTTGTTTTTGCAACTGGTTGAATTTTCCATTTAGTTACCATAAAATTTTTATTTTGTTTTGGATAATTCCTTTTTGAGGAAGGTATTCAAATTATAATTATCAAGGATTCTTAACATAATATTTATTATATAAGCTTCTACGCCTACTTCCAAATTCATATTGTGTTGTTTCTGGGTGTAATGCAGAGTACTGAATTTGCTAAATTTCTATACAGCTCCATGAGGGGACACAGTATGTTGCGGGCCAAGATGGGAATCTTGTGGTACATTTAGACGAAGGAAGCATTCCTCGTGAATAACATTAAAAGGTTATATAGGTTTGGTTAAAGATGAAGCGAATTATGGAAGAAATCAATTACAAAAAATCGATTGTATGTTATTTTCTGACGCATCTTCATACTTATAAAAATTCTAAAATAGTAGCTTTTTAAAATACCTACCTAATCTTCCATAACAGACATAAGTGTGTATATACACACAAACAATCTAGGGTAAATATTACTTTAAATAACCTGTGATGTGCAGTTTGTGTTCTAAAATGGAAATGTAATTCCAATACCTTAGATCAGATCACGCGATTAGATATATAATACCTATATATTTCAGTTTGTTTACAAAATGACTGGTATTAGTCAGAGACTTGAATAATATATCTTCTATCGTTCAAACAATATGTAGGTAGGTATAAAAGTATTAGACAACTCAAAAAATCAATGATTAAGCACGTTCAAGAGTTCAGACATTCCAATCGGTTGAATATAACCATCATCGCTTTTATTATTGTTTATTGTAAACAATCGAAAATTTCTCGTTTTCTAAGGGGTTGCAACATACGTTCTACAACACGTGAAATGATGAAAAATTGATTAGATTTAAATATTTTATGCCAAACACAATAAAATATGTTAAAAAAACCGCTTATATACATATTTCATAAATTGGCAGGCTACTATTTCGAATATAAATAGCGTCTAAGATGGAAGACTATGTCGTAACCCCCTTAGATATACAAGCCCTTCTCACTGGCTGCTACTTTGTCCAATTTTGCTTTCTTTTTGATGTACAAAGACGTGCAAAATTTCAGAGACAAAAAAGATGTATTTTTATTTAGAATATTTAAAAAAATTATGAACCAGTTAAAAAATTTACTCTGGAATTAATAATAATATAATATTAATACTCTTCCTAATTCACTCCCTTACAAGTGAATTTCAACCCCTGAAGCCGACTGAGCTTGTGTGGGGAACGAACGGCTATTATTATTTGCCGTGGCGCTTTGGGACAACTTAAAAATAATGACTTAGAGGTGAGGAAAACCCGGAAAACCTCACCCACCATCATCGAAACCGTAACGCATGGCGATTTATAATCAGGATGCCATATCAACAGAAATTAAATTTCTGCTAATACGACACTCATCGAATCCTACAACGAAACCTTGTAATTTAATTAAAAATTCACATAGTCTGCTGTAGTAATTATTGGATCAACTGTAAAAAGTCAGAAAGTCTTGTAAAACTCCGAAAATTTCATAAAAATCGGTCAAAACCTATTTTTAGATATTAACAAAAAACTTTCTTTAAAAAAAACCTTTAACATCCTGTACATCAAAAAGGAAAGAAAATTGGATTATGTTTTATAGGAATAACTACCTTTATTTTTTGATAATCTATTGGCTGGTAAAATCCTGACGATTTAAATTACTAATAGGCCTTTTTTTGTCCTGAATTTAAATGCAAAATCTATGGAAAAGTGACACAATTTCTTTTGACTTATATGAAAAACTGAATTAACGTAGAAATTAAATGTTTTTGTTGAAACTGTAAAAACTGCAATGTCTAAAATGAAGCATACCTACTAACTAGTTATGTTTTAACTTTATCAAGAGAAAGTATACGTATTTATGATAGTCGGATGATAGTAGCGTTGTAATTTTTGAGATAATTAACATTCCTCGATAGAAGCCGACCTCCTACTATAACAAACGCGGCGGCAAAATTCCAAAGGCGAGGTCGATGAATGTTGGTCGATTACCATTTTCTAGCATACACACCACAACACATACATAATAGGTATCTAGATTCTTTTCTTTCTTTTTTCTTTCCTGTTTTTAACTCAAAACGCTTCGCTCGCCAGTATAGGTATCGTTTCGAGGTATAATCGGAATTATCAAAAGGATTTTTTAGTAACCAACTATTTTTTTGTAATGTATAACTGAAAATTAGTATCTCGAAAAGGTTTTCTTTTTAAAATGCAATACCTGGTATCTAGTTCCTTTGGAAGGGTTTATAATTCTTTGTTCACTTAGTACATACATATTTATTCTACACCACCAACAACGAACCATTAAAGTTTACTAATAGTTTTCTTTTTGCAGACTAAAAATCCTCACGAGTACATGAGTAGATGATGCCCAAATACTGAAATGATTTAACTTCAAATAATAAACAAACAACAACATACATACTTGCTTTTTTAATTCTAGGACGTTAAAGAAAAAAAATTAAAATTTGAGCTTCCGTAAAAAAGTGACTTTTCCAAGAAAAAAAAAATACCGCAGTTACATTTTTATATTCAGATATCCAAGAATAAACTCTGGGGAATGATTTCTTAATCATGCAGACAAAATAGAATATTCACAATAGACAGTTTGGCGTCTTGGAATCATAGCGTCATGCCAAAAATCTATTTCTGGTCAACGCCCGACGTGCATAAGTTTACGGCATATATGCGATACGCATATTTTATAAAATAATGTTATAAGTTATTATTGTAAGCAAGCGTATATCTGTATATAGCATGTCACAGTGGTGACAGTTTTCCTACGATACCAGAGACATACTGAATTTTTTATAGATACCTTAGATTTTTAATTTTTTTTCTATCAAGGTATTCCTAATAGTAACAAATCGTCAATACATGTATTCTACGTGATCTGGTAAAACAAAAAATTTAAGAGAAGCTTTTTGGGTTCTAATAAACGTTGCTGTTCCTAAAGTGGCGCTGGAAACAATAACAAAGCCTACATAGGCTAGGTAGAAAGAATCCATAAATAACAGCATTCCACAATATATTTTAATAAAACTATATAAAATCAATCTAATTATCAGTATTAAAAAAAATCTTAAATTAATTTTTTAAATTTTATAGATTTTCGTTAGTGGGTAGTAGAAAAAATATACTCTATAACTTGAGTGGATTGTCCGTATTCACTCTTGTTACACAAACTACTATTTTGAAGTTTTTTTTTTATTTTTAACTTAGTTACAGCTACAAAAAAATAGAGAAGTTAAAAATAGAAATAATTTAAAAGATTCAATAAATTTGTATGAGTTACACCTTCACATAAACAAATTTTACATTTAATCCAAAAAGTTACAAAATCCAACAGTTTTGTTTTCTAAATATGAAGTACTTGGAATATTCAAATGAATGAAATTATTTCAATTTAAGACTGTTATCATAAATGAGTGAAAAATGTCTTAAAATGATTTATTGATAATAAAAAGAAAACTATATTGTATTGTTTTTATAACGTACTTTAAGTACAGTCTGTTCGCTATACTTACGCGGGTTTCGGATTAACAAAATTATGCAAATTAGTCATTGACAACCAGTTCCGACAAGCCTCTTCCCAAGAAATTAGGTAAAATTGCCCTAATGGTCAGATTTAAATTAAAATAACATTAGGGTAGGTACTAAATTTGTGTGTGAAGTGTAATATAAAATTATTATTAGGTTTATAATAGCCACATTAGACTCCATTAATAAAGAAGTTTAATTCTGCTCTTAATTATACAAAAGATTCTCCATTATTATTTAATTAAAAAGTTGTACATTATTTTTCATTTCATTTAACCAGTTGATATTTCCCCAGAGAATAGGTCAAACTTTTGGGTACTTACCTGAAAATTTTTAATCCGAAACCCCCAGTAAGTATAGCGAACAGACTGTACAGAACTTATGAACAAAACTCGTCTTGCAACCCCCAAAATGGTCATAGTATTCTAAAAGAACCCTTTTAATTACGCATTTTCCTACTACTGTTCAGATGAAAACACCCCCGCTAGGTGTTATTGAATAAATCATTATACAATATGTTGATTAGATTACAAAAAGATTCAACCTTAAAAGTGCATTGGAAACCACCCTAACTATGACCCCTAGAATTATCTGAAAGAAAGAAGAAAAACCCACAAAATTGTATTCATTAACTCGATACTACTTGAAGTAGTTTATAAAAACAATACAATATAGTTTTCTTTTTATTATGAATAAATAAATTTAAAATATATTTTTCACTAAAAAAAAAATTTCTACCCATTTTTTAACACTTTTCTCCACGTCAAATACCACTTTAGGCCTGAAATATCGTTTAGGACTATAACTGTATGTGCCCTGACCAAGGGGGGTTCCAGGGGGGGGGGGGGCTAAGGGGGCCGTGGCCCCCCTCCGAGATGAAAATTCTTACGATTTATGAGATAAAAGCTAAAAAGGAAATATCTAAAGGCAATGCCCCCTCCCCCCCCCCAAAAAAAAAAAAATTCGTCTAGGAGCCGCCCTTGGCCTTGACACTATAACTCTTGAAGTTTTATTTTCTTTGATAATTTCTTTTGAGAACTATATTAATTTTCAGAATTTTAGAATTAACTTTAGTATTTTAAATATCAAGAGATAGAGGAATGAAATATTTTTATATGTGCAGGCTTAAGGAGTAAAGGGACCCAAACATTTTGGTCACTGTCTAGTTTGAGCTCTTTTAGCTTATGAAAAAACTACGCACACGTACTTGTAGTAGGTATATCACTATTGTAAAAAAAATCTTAGTTCCACATCTTGTGCAAATTATCGACAGAATTTTTTAAATAAAAATATTTCACAAATTGTCTCAAATAAAGCTCAGGGTAGCTATTCTTGAATTCGAGGGAGTAGAAAACCGGTTTTTCCTCTTTATCTGCAAGGAACAAAATTTGTATTTTTTTCTCATTCTTCCCTCAAATTTTCTACTCCCTAATATTCAAGAATAGATACCCAGAGATGCTACTTACACTGTTGCCAAGTAGCACAAAAATTTACCATGCAATTATTTAATATCAAAAGTACAGCAATTCATTTCTAATAATTTTTCTTGCCCTAACAGTATTTTATAATATTATAACTAACTATTGATATCGTTTTTGTCCCACCCAGCACCTCTATTCACTCTTTTTCCCGTAAAATTGATCAAATTAACGGAAAAAATTCATATTTTTATTTAAAAATATTACCTATTTGTCCTTATTATTCATTTGCACAAGATATGGAACTTAGGTTTTTTTGTTTTCAATAGCAATACTTACAAGTACCTATGATTAGTTTTTCCGTAATCGAAAACAGCTCATTTTTTTTATAGACAAACTTAAGGGGCAAATGGCTCATATATTTTTACATGGGCAGCCTTAAGGGGTAAAGATCCCAAATATTTTTACACAAGTAGGTAATTTTATTAATATTAGGATTAGCATGTTTATTTCTAATTGGAATTAGAACACTTTCTGATCAACCTTCTAAATACTCCAAACAATTTATGTCACATTCCATACGTTTTAATCATCCACACACATTTCATCCATATTTTATTCACATTTTTTGCATCCTTATCTATATTCCGAAACCCCTCTATTTTGTAAAAACGCTGAACTCTGGAAATTTCACAAGTTTTTTTAATTTGCATTTCATCTGGTGACGCAAAACGTATTCACGGAAAGATTGTAAATATTTTTAGACACAACAAATCTAATATTTATCTTTTCGTTTGCGCATTTTTTCTGCAAGGTGGCAGCACAATCTCTCATGTTTTTGAATATTAAATATCTAAACAGATAATTTATTTTAATGGATAGGCCTTTAAATTTAGGATTTAGAATTATTTAAAGATTTATTTAACATTGTAGAGTTAAGTTTATATTGTTTTGATTTAAGATAGGAGAAATATGCATAAATATTTGAGTAAACTTTTAACAATTACTTGGGCAAGTTAGGCATTTGGAATGTTAATTAGAATACATATTTGTGTCATTATTTATTGAACCCAATGCAAGTGTCTGTCGAATAATTCCCGGGATATCCTGGAGGAAAAACATCTTTACCTCGATAAAAATGAAATTTTAAAAATGTCATTCAACTTTTTACAAGCAAAGAGATAGTACGAAGGAATGTGAGTATTCCTACCTGTCTCTGGGGTCAATCCACGTAGTTTTCTTGGAAATGTGATCGATGAAGTAAATTTTCCCGTCGTAATCCCGTCCGAAATCCCAACCGTCGGGCAAAGGGATCTCACCATTTCGTTTTCTCGGCATAATTCACGAATAAATCCATTCAATCCACTGTAACTAGCACACACAACACTGACTACGCGGCCATGTTGAATACCACATTATCAACTTTGCGCCGTTGCCGATTCATCTTCTGCATTTCGATATATGCCGCGTTTGAGAATCCACATCGGATGTATCTGAGATGTAGTAAATCTTTGATCACGTGATTCAGTATACGCATGCCGCGTTTGAGAATCCACATCGGATTAATTTTTTACATCTCGAGCGTTTTTTTATCCACTTCGGACACATCTGTTCCATTACATTTACGTATACTGAATCACGTGATCAAAGATTTACTACATCTCAGATGCATCCGATGTGGATTCTCAAACGCGGCAATTGTACGTAGATATCACTTGATATGGTACTCCAAAGTCAAAAAGCGGTATCTCAAAAAACCATTTTTATTTGGTTTTTCAAAGCATAGGATAACTTGTAGAATTCCACATCAGAGGAACTTAGAAAAATAAGTCAAAAAAAGGATATAAATGCTATAAAAAAGGATAAAAAGCAACTAAAGGGATGAAAAAAAAAGATAAAAGGTATCTCTCATTCAGGAAACTAAAAAAAAAAATCAGAAAAAACTACATGTCTCAACTTCACTTGTATGTACTAAATATAAGGGTTTAGGGTTATATACAACTATTACTAAGCTAAATGGCCGCATATTATATATCCTTATACGCCATAAGAACATCAAAAATAATATTCAAAAACAAGAAATATTTTGAAGCGATGAATAGTTTCATTATTTTTTTCGACTAGAAGAAACGTGAAAATAACTTTAAAAAATGCGTTTTTCTCTAAATTCACTTCAACTGGTACACCGTTTTTTTAACAAAAGAGGTAATAAGAAGAGGACAAAAAAGTGATAAAAAGCAATCCAGTGGTACCTGTATTATTTTTTTGACTCTAAAAAACGCTAAAGCAACTGAGATACCGTTTTTTTGGCTTAGGACGACAGAATATTACCTTAAAATTTACATCAATTATATCTATTAAAAGTCTCGCAAAAGGTTACTCAACTTGCCAGAAATCCGATTTTTTCGTGCTAAACCGATGAGCTGGCAAAGCCGCAGTTATCTTGACGTAAAGACATTCCACCAATGGAGGGGTCGTAGCCTCGAGTAAGGAATGCGACTATTATATCGTACTAAGTTATAGGAATTCACAGTTATACCAAACATCATCTAGAAACTTGGGTGCAACATATCTGCTACTACGTAGTTAAGAAGCATTTCGCGTGTGAAATGATTATCCCTGCAGATCCACATACTTATCAGTAGTATCGATTCATGATTCATATGATGATAGTAGTAGATACCAGTGTTGCCAACCCTTCTCACGCAGATTGCCGTATCGGCGATCCAAAATTATTGTATTTTTTGCCATATTACTGTACCAGAGCAACCAGGGGGGGTGGGGGACGAGAAGAAAATTCTTACGATTTATATGAACCTTTTATTCAAAAAAATATACAAAAAAGGGAATATCTACAGGCAATGGCCCCCCCGAAAATTCGTCTTGGGGCTCCCTTACTGTACATTATTTTAAATAACATTCTATATTTTTTTCACATGGTAAAAATATGGTATATTGACATTGTGTGTGACTGGTTATAATGACAATGCATTTGATGCTGATGAGGTTTTCTGCGCTAATCAACATATACCTAGGTACCACGATACAACCACTAGGTACCTACCTTAGTCAGTAAACAAGTAAATTTATAAAAATTGAAAAACTTTATTTTCGATTTTTAAAACTTTTAACACAAATGGAACACTTAAACAAAATTAAGGTACTTTTGCTTATCTCTAATAGTTAACAAATACAATGTAAGAAATTTATTCTATTTTATATAGTCATTACAATTTTCAGATTCACTACCCAGACAACACACCAAATCGCAGAGATATCAACAGAATACCTTTTGTGGATATCCAATATATCCACAGGATATCAGAAATATTCCGTGGATCTAATATGGATATCCAAATGTCCGTCTATATCCAGAATATAGAAGATATCCTATGGATATTCAGCAAAATATCTAATGAGTATCTTCCAAACAATACAAGAAATCCAACCAAATGTCCGTCTATGCCGTCATATCCCAGGATATAGAATTCAGATAAATATTTTATAGGTATCTTTAGTAGAGGTTCATAAGTAACCAATGATAACTATTGAATAACGTCGAAAGAAAATAGAGATGAAAAATAGAGATAAAAATATTTCAAATTCCAACAATCTGCCTTTGATTTTGCCCACTAAGAACAAAGTCATCCTTATTAAGACTCTTCAACAATAAATGGAAATTCTCGACTTCAGTCTCTAATGGAGTCTAAATGACAAAAAAATTTCGATCGAACTCAATTACGGCGGGTTGAGCATGAGTAGATACGAAAGTGGTATCGACATCTATACTTAGGAAGCAAAATCAAATAACATCTAGTGGATATCCACGATGGTTTGCGTCCGCGCTTAGACTTTGATATATTTCTATGCTGCGTTTGAGAATCCACATCAGATGCATTTTTTACATCTCGAGCGTTTTTTTATTCACATCGGACACATCTGTCCCATTACATTTACGTATACTGAATCACGTGATCAAAGATTTTTTACATCTCAGATGCATCCGATGTGGATTCTCAAACGCAGCAATAGATTGGATATATTTAGTGGATGTCCTTGGGATATTGAATACACCTTAAAAAAATTAATTTTAAATATCTGAACGGTACTATTAGCCACAATGGCGTAATTTTTTAATAATTTGTTATATAATTACTATTATTTATGGACATTTGCATGTCTATAAATTACATATCATGGATATAAAATAGATATCCACCATGGACTGGACATTAAGTGGATATTGGGATGTGCAGTAGATATCCAAAGGATTTGGTGTGCTGTCTGGGTAGTTTCTGATGATTGATATATGATGCATGAGGTATGTTCTGCCAGATTTAAAATAGCGAAGGCGGTAGATTCGCCGTATAGAAAACGGTATGTATTTAGAAAAACAGGATTAAAAACGGCAGCCGACATATTTTGTTTTCGCGCACATCAGAATGGTCCACACTGCCCACTGGCGCATCCAGAGTTTAAGTCTGGGGGGTAATGGTAATATTTTAAGATTTTTTTAATAATAATAATAAGTTCCTATAAAAACTTAGGTTTATAAACCCTTGAAGGGCATTACTCCTCCTGTATATGCGCCCCTGACACTGCCTAGCAAGATTTTATTTCAGTATATTTGCCGCGTTTGAAAATCCACACCCGATGCATTTTTTACATCTTGAGCGTTTGTTTATCCACATCGGACCCATCTGTCCCATTACATTTACGTATACTGAATCACGTGATCACATCCGATATGGATATTCAAACGCGGCAATTATTATATATTTAGCTGTTTAATATTTGTCAATGTGTGCAGTCTGCACAGATATGACATACAAAATCATCATTTATAGTTTTATCCATCGTTCATTTGTTTTTTAATTTCTTTTTTAGTTCATTTTTATTATTAGTATTATGCCGCGTTTGAGAATCCACATCGGATGCATCTGAGATGCAATGAACTGGAGTGGGGTAGAAAGTTAATGTGCATATTTTATCAATTGAACAAGATGCGACTCTATGGGCGCAGCCATTTTTATTTCTCATCTCACTCGGGAGTATTTATAATAACCATTTTCTGTTTCACATTGTTATTGTTCAATCCACAGGCTGGTGGATCAGACAATAACAAAGTGAAATAGAAAATGGTCGTTATAAATACTCCCGAGTGAGATGAAAAATAACCTGTCTTCGCCCATAGAGTCGCATCTCAAGCCTATTGACAAGCATTCTACCCCACTCCAGTTCATTGCTTAGATGTAATAAATCTTTGATCACGTGATTCAGTATACGTAAATGTAATGGGACAGATGTGTCCGATGTGGATAAAAAAACGCTCGAGATGTAAAAAATGCATACGATGTGGATTCTCAAACGCGGCATAAAGTACATACCTATATCAGTTTTCAATTAGAGTGTGAAAATGGTAGATCTACCGTAAAAACGGTAGATCTGGCAGTTATGTAATACAACAAGGATCAGAAAAGTCACAAACACGAGGATTCTGCGCAGTCGCAGTAGATTATTAGGCATTCCAACCAAGGATACTTGACCTGTCAAAATGCTGCCCATGGGCATATATACTCTTTGCCGTGGGTAATGACAGGTTATGATATGGCAACCCTGTGGTCTTTGACAGAGTCATACATATATAATTATATAGATTGCTTAAAGCGGGTCGTTTTGCTTGTAGCCATACTGCCTCGCAAGGCTCAATAATTAGAATTGGTATACCAAAAATGTGTTTTTAAAACCAATTTTCAGCATTTTAATACAGTAAAAAATATAATTACCCACATTTTTACTTCAAGGCATAATCTTCTGTTTATTTTAAAAACATGGATGCTGCTCTAGTCGATCTATCATTTATACCAATGAGTATATCACAGACCATACCCTTGAGTATATACCTACATACAGGTCAGATGATAAGGGTTATTAGTTATTAAATGAAACGATTTTTTACTGTTTTAAAAAACTGTATATTACAATAGATGTGTTACTTCTTATTTATTATTCAAAACATAAATAAACATTTGAAAATATAACATAAAAGATTTTAAGAGGATTTCTCATAAAGTACCAATTTTATCTAGAAATAATTAATAATTATAAAAAATAGGTAGGTATTACACAGCACCAACTTGCAGCACTGGTACCAACAACTGGAAAGCATCTTGCACATATGAACTACTATTCCCTGCCTAAAATAAAAAGAAAACATTAATTTTTTGTCACAAATAGGTATTTAATTTTCCAAATAAATAAACATACTTTACCTCAAAAAACACATTAGTAATTAATTCGTTAATTGGACCCTTATTTCCAGATTCAAACGATTTTGCATTTAATTTTTCTGAAAATTTAGCAGCTACCAAACCGATAAGCGAAGTCACCGCCATTGTTAACCTAAAAATAAAAACGAATTTGTCATTGGAAGATACAACAAAAACGAAGTTTTCTTACTGTACTAAACTGTCTGCTTCATCCGCGGTACTCCTGTGCTCTTTGACTAACAAAAGCTCCCCACATCTATGAAACTGCTCTACAGCGATGGCGGTGAGTCGCGCCAGCACCTGCAAAGCCTCTTGATGGATCTCAGACTCGTCGCAGAAATCCAATTTTAGATTGTTCAACCAATTTTCGGTCTCCTGCCAGGTGGATATCAGTTTTTCGTAAGTTATGCTGACGTTTATATCTTTGACTGCCATTTGGATTTTCTCTTTTATGTCATGGAATGTAGAAACTTCGTCATCTTCTTCATCTGGCAGTTCGCACAGTTCTTTGACTTGGTCCATGGTTTCCAGAAGTTCTTGGAGTTCATTGCCTGAGCAGTTGTCCCTCAGTGTCTGCAATAATAATTAACCTAGACGAATGTGGTTATTACAGAAAAATCCAATAATGAATTCCACTTCAAAGTTGTTAATAAGTAAATTAATTAACAAGTGTCCCTAAAGAAGAACCTTGTAGAACTCCAGGTATGTTCTCTATGGTACTAAGGATGCAATTGACATTTCTTTACCATTTTCAGATGGATTTGGGTTTAGATCTTAGACTAAACTTCATATATTGATATATTTTCACATAAAATATGAAAATCATATAAGAAACCCCCCCCCCCCAACACCATAGCTAATATGGAAGGTTCTACCTTCAAATAATAAAGTTACACAGTTTTTTCAATAAAACAGTTGTAACCTATGATTCTATATACATACCCAATATTTCTTCATGGAAATTTTGGACCTAAACCATCATAATTGAGACTGGCATTTAAAAATAGTTATAGAGGAGATACACGACTAATTTTTGGCATATTTATAATACACCTGGTTTACAATGTACTTGTGTAAAAATATAAACCCCATTACCAAAAAAATTTATTGAAAAAATTGTAATTCATTTTTTGAGGGTGACGACACTCCCTCCATATTAGCTAAGGGATAGACAGAGTTGGATTTTTTTAATTCTATTTTTATATTTGTGGGAAATACATAAGTATAACAAATTAGGTCTCAATATTTAAACCTGAACTGCCCTAGCCAAATCCCAAACCATTTTCATTTCTTTTTTCAAAAATATATTGAACTTTTTGGCCTTGGACATAAGAACATTTGCTGCTCCTTTATTGGCAGTAGTGAATGATTTCCACCAAAAAAATGTTTTGTTTCTGGGTAGGAATCGAAAATGTGGAATATTTTAAGCATAAATTTGCCTCTCCCAACTTTTGCACCCTTCTACCTCTCCCTTCATTTACCCAACTTACCTGTAATTTGATATCACATTGTTTTGATAACATTTCCAGTGCTTCCAAATGCACCAAGCCATGGTAATCATCGAATAGAATTTCATAGTTTAATTTTTTCTTAGCATGTACTTCCAGCAATGCTTTATTCTCCTTTTCTGACCTCTCTTTGGCTTCCCTCAAAACTTGTGAAAGAATTGGTTTGTCAGTATCGATTTTCAGGAGGGCTCTTTTATTTTTTAACCCCGGATCACCTTCTTGCAGCACCTCCATTGTTTTTTTGCCAATTGTTTCTAGAGTATCTAGTCCACCTGTTATTACCTTGCTGCCTGTAGTTTCAACAAAATGTGATACACCTGATACTAAATTTGATAGATTGCTGAAACCAAAGCCAATATTCTGTTTGTTATTATCACATTCTGGTGGATCATCTAATTTTTCAACAATTTTATCTTGTCTTGCAAGTTCTTTTGGATCAGGAATACCTATACCACTTTCTAGAACAGTGGACAAACTTTGGGACACTTGATTTGTTAATGTTGAGACACCTTGTGTTGCTGTGGTGAGTATAGATGAAACGCCCCAATTGCCCCAACCTGACCATGAATTTTCTGGTTTATTTTCTTTTGGATATGATTTGAAATTTTCAATTTTTTCAAAAGGTTCCCAATCATCATTATCCCACATATTTTCATTATCAGTATCAATATTTGTGCTTCCTTTATTTGTGTCATCTTTGCTATCTTGAATTGGTTCCCAATCATTCTCCCATGTATTATCATTACTTGTAGATTCTGTAGGTTTAATATTATTTTTAACACTACAAACAGACTCTTTTTTATCTACAATAGGTTCCCAATCATTATTATCCCACATGTTTTCATCTTCTGAATTTGTAGCACTTAATATATTTGTTTTAATACATTTTTCTGAATGACTTACCACAGGATTATTTGCAAGGCTGTTAGTTTGTTTTAACTGAGATAATTCACTCTGGTTTTCTTCTGATGATGATTCTTTTTCTATATTTACCTCATCAGTGTCAATACTTTTTGACGAAATATCTTTAGGTTCCACTAGATCTTCAATGATTTCTGCACTCTTCTGTATAATTTCTTTAACTTTCATCTCATTATCTTTATTCGAATCTTCAATTTCAACAGATTCATGCATGTTTTGATTTATCAAATTATCATTAACAAGTAAAGTTGCATCTAAATTTTTATTACTTTTATCTTCATTTAGCTTTTTATTCCTATCCATTACGTTTAATTTAATTAAATCTTCTGTAACTTTTAAAACATGTTTTGTTTCTACGCATTTTTTTGATTCATCTTCAGAATACAATTCTTCGTCTGCACTTTCGAAACACTCACTATCAGAAGTGTCCATTTCAAAAAAATAATGTGTTTAATATGTAAATTAATATTATGATTATTTATAAAATTATTTATCAAAATAATAAGTTTTAAATTTTAATTTTAGGTATAACAGCTGAATTTGTTTTTATTTGATGACGTTTAATTGTCATTAATGTCACTATATACTTACGTCATACGTCACAGATGTTTTTTTTTCAATGATATATATAGTTATAGATTGCTCATCCATATGTTAAACAGATGATAAAAAGCCCATTTTACCTGGGCCAATTTTTCTCTTTATCTAAGGACCAATTGCACCGTTGTGTTAAACGAAGTTTAAAATGACATTTTTACATTAACAATGAGATTTTAATCTCCGTTTAACACGACGGTGGAATCGGTCCTAGTACATGCAGTTGATTTATATGTTTATGAATAAATAGAATAGTTATTAGTTTTAGTACATTTTTTAAATCCGGTACATTTTGAATCTAGTACTTTTTTTAATTGGCAACACCGCTCTATCAAAATCGTCAAAATAAATCCAATCCAAATATTTTACTGACGTCTTTCTTTTGGATTGGCTGATCCAGTTTTTTCAATTAATTTAAAATTCTACCAATAACAATTTCCTAATGTATCATGTTTGTTTAGTTTATCATTTCATATTCTCGGTATTTATACTGGTTGATAACACGTGTCAACATTAGTCACATCAATCACAGCCGAATATTTTATTATAAATACATTGTTTGAAACTGTTAAAAATATGTCTAAAAAGAAACTTCTTTGCCTTTTCGATGTAGATGGAACTCTAACAAAGCCAAGAAATAATATAGACGAAGAGATATATTCATTTTTAATAGACAAAGTAAAATTAGAATGTGCCATAGGGTTGGTAGGTGGCTCTGACTTCAAAAAAATTGCAGAACAGATGAAGGGAGATGATGTAATAAACAAATTTGACTACGTATTTCCAGAAAATGGATTATTACAATTCAAAAATGGTAAAGAAGTTGGTAGGCAAAATATCCAGAGGCACATGGGTGAAGACAACCTACAAAGTTTCATTAATTTCGTGTTAGCATATCTATCTACTGTGAAATTACCTGTAAAGAGGGGCACATTTGTGGAGTTCAGAACAGGTATGTTAAACATATCCCCAATTGGAAGATCTTGTTCACAGCAAGAAAGAGATGAATTCGAAATATATGATCAGAAACATGAAGTAAGGAAAACTATGATCGAAAACCTCAGAAAGCAATTTCCTGATCTTGATTTAACATACAGCATTGGTGGACAGATCAGTTTTGATGCTTTTCCATATGGTTGGGACAAAACTTACTGTTTGAAGCTTTTAGAAAGTGAAGGTTTCAATGAAATCCATTTCTTTGGAGATAAGACTGATAAGGGTGGTAATGATTATGAAATTTTTAATGATAAAAGAGTTATTGGACATAAAGTCACTGGACCATTAGATACTAAAAAACAGTTGGAAGCTCTTCTTAATTTGTAGTTTTTTTAATATCCTTTTCAACTATTTGATTTATTTGTAATCTGAAAAATATATGTTATTACTTTTTACTTATTTTTATAAAAATTAATGGTGTATTGTTAATGTAAAAATGTCATTTTAAACTTCGTTTAACACAACGGTGGAATCGGTCCTTAATACCAATTTCCACCCATTGAATAATTTATTAAAAAAATTAATTATCTACATTTTTACTTCAAGGCATACAAACTTGTTTATTTTTAAAAACATGGACGATCAATCTATATAACAATCTGTAACATTGATCCTGTCAAATCACCAGGCCCACAGGGTTGCCAATATCCATGAGCAACCCAAACACATACTTTACACCAACTTCAAATGAAAAATATCCGAATTTTTAGATTCTATCGAGTTAGACTTCCATCAATGTTAGATCCCTTTTAAGATAGACCAACCTAGTCTTCATAAAACCAACTTAAGTCCCTTTTAACGATACATTTTGACATACCTACTTCACATTGCTGACATTTTCCAAACTCTATCTTGGTTTACAAGCCGTCAAATCCAGGAATTTAGTTTTCAAAAATGTTATCCCGTGAGGGGTCTGATGAAATAAAACAACCTACAATTCGAGATTCAAAACCCGAATATGAATCCGTAATCGACTCGGAAATAACAGCAGAAATAATGAAAGATTATGATAAAAATAAGGCTCTTATAGAAGAATACAGACAATCCAAAATGATTAAAGTTGAAACAAGTATGTTCTATATTATTTGAATTATTAAGGACTCGTGTTGTCTTAATATTTTCGTACAATATGTACTATATAAGTAGGTAAATTTACTATATGTGCAATGGAAATTCAACAATATACTTCGAAAAAATTAACATATTCCAGATTTTTTGATTTTTTTAGGTCCTACATTAGCACCTCTAGAAAAGATACTCTTTGATATGATAAAACCTGTTCTTAACGAAATTCTTTATAGAATACATTGTGAAGATGGTTTTTACGTATGTATTAATTATAGTCTACATAAATTTCATCCACTTAGACGGAATTCCTGAAAACAAAGTTTTAAATTTGAGTAAGAAAAAAATTGTTACACTATAGTAGTCAAATCTGGGGAGCTTTAAATTCAACTGACAACAATGCTCAAAGGTATAGGTCACGTGGTATAGGTTGATGTAAAAAGTTACGGTTCAGAGCAGGCTCTGCTCTCTGCGTCTTCTTGTTGATGAAAATTGAGTTTCTTATACCTTTTCAACATGTAAAATTTTTCTTTGTTTTAGAAACAAAAATCTAGTTTTAACGGTTTGGATTATATAAGCGAATATTGCTACAACTGTAATCCAAAATATCCAGAACGAAATAAGTCGTGGACATATATTTTTGATATGCCCTGGGTAAAAGATTATTTAAAAGAACAGTAAGTCATTATTGTTGAAATGCAACAGTCATTTTGTATCACTAAGAAATAGTTACGCTTTTCCTCACGCTCTGTACTAGATCGCCCAGGGCGGGAATTATTTCGACAAGCATTTTTTTTGTAATGTTCCTAATTTTTTTAGCCCTAGACCCTATTATCCAAAATCTCTATTGATGTCGAAGAATACAGCTGCAAAATACATTCAAGCACATGTAAGAGGTTACTGGGTAAGAAAACGGTCTGATCTTCTAGAAATTAGACTGTTTTGGAAGGTATGTCATAAAAAACCCTACAAACACAGGCGTAGAGGAGGGACAGAAGTTTGAAAGGCTTTTCGTACACAGGATTTGATGATTTTGCAGCGGAGCTTACATTGGAAAATTATTTTATAGATGCTATTGCCGCGTTTGAGAATCCACATCGGATGTATCTGAGATGTAGTAAATCTTTGATCACGTGATTCAGTATACGTAAAATGTAATGGGACAGATGTGTCCGATGTGGATAAAAAAATGCCCGAGATGTAAAAAATGCATCCGATGTGGATTCTCAAACGCGGCATATGTAATAACAATCGATTGCCCGATTCCGTCGGAAAAAATTTACAAATTATTAGTATTATTTTTATTCTGCGATACGACACTGGCGAAAAGAACGTGAAATTCTCGAAGGGGTTCGACATTTACCACCTCTAACTTTTGTCCCTGCTCTAACTAGATTATTTTTCTGGAGGAGGGAGGCAGGCCCTAAGTGGCCTAAGTAGACAAGACATCTTATTTCCTTAGGGGCCTTGGCCATTCTGGTCCCCTTAGTTCAGTTAATGACTACGGTTGAGGTATAAATACTGGTGCCTACATTTATGTATCATTTTCTTTTTATAGACAATTAAATTTGAAAGAAACGCAAGTGGAAAGCTTTCAATAACAAAAAATGAAGAATAAATAGAAGATTGTCCTCATACATAATTTTCTAGATATAATATACATACATATTATTATTTATTATGTCGTATTAAAACTTTTAATTAACAGATCCGATATTTATTAACATCTTGGACGTTATTTTTATTCAAAATAGTAGTCCCGAAGGAGATGAACAATAAAAATGGCTGCGCCCGAAGAATCGCACCTAGTTCTATTGATACTTGATGCACATTGGCATTCTACTCCATTCCAGTTCATTGAGTAAAATGTATGATATTCATTTTGGTACGCAAGTCGTTCGCGGTGATTTCTTGTAAGGGATTTATTACAAATCGCTGTTGCTCACACTTTCTGATTATTTACCAGTAATAAGTCGTGTACTTGTCGGCGGCAGGCTCCTCGAACAATGATAATATTTTTGTTTACTTTATTCAAAACAGACTGAACTGAATTTTAAATACATTTTTGCTAAACCGATTCTAATAGCGCTTGCGAGGCATAATTTTCTGCTCGCAAGGCGACCTACTTTGAACAATCTATATTATAATATATCATTGACCCTGTCAAAGAATCCAGGTTTGCCGGGTTGCCATATCAATGCCCACAGGTAGCAATTTGACAAGTCGCTGGAATGCCTAATAAAACTGATACACATCGGCAGGTGCGCGAACTTCTGTCTTCTGTCAGAAAACAAAGAAATAAATTTAATACGACAATTACGACATGGCTGGGTTTCGGGATCTAGACAAGGTGTTATTTCCAATAAAAAGCATCAATAACGTCGTACAACTGTTCAGGAATCAGTTAGAAAGTCCCTCGGAGCCCGACCTAGCGCTACTTTCAATCGTAGCGGGTGTAATCGAAAATTCCCTAACTAGCCGGTCGAATGCGGCGCTCCAAGTATGTGAACCAGTGGAACAAAACAATTTGCCCATACTTGAAATCAAAACAGTAGAAATACTGTATGACAAATTCCGCAGCATTATGCTGAATGCCGTAGATCAAAACAAAGCGAAAGGGTTTGCTACACGGGATTTGGTCAAAAAGGTCTCTGATGTTATTTGGAATTCTTTGACAAGAAGCTATTATAAGGTAGGTACTTATTTATATTTATGATACGAAAATATGATATTTTTCGGTCAGGAAGAAAAGAGAAAACAAGTCTGTCGACCACTGGATCTTTAATTACATTTTTTTTCTTAAGGGATTCCTTAAACACTACTCTGTCTACCCTTTTAGTACTAGGGATAGACGGAGAGTTATTATATGCTTACTACAGTGAGTTTTCAACTATCTTTTAGCGTTTTACCTTTGCTTAATTCTGATATGACCTTTAGGTAAACCATTATTTTTTAAGGCATTAACTATTCTAACTTTGACATCTATATTTATCTGAAACTGTATTGTTTATTAAGGAAAATACTAATTTATCTTATATATCAGATCTACATAATTATAACAATATTCAGTCAGGACTCTATTGTATATCCATGAAGACTAGAGAGAAGGAGGTGAATCGACAATGGTCAAACTTCTATCCTTTTTATAAAGTTTGCCAAATTGACTGTAGTTGAAGGTTGGGGCATCAATTTTCTAAGTCAATGTAAATTATAGTGTTTTAAAATCAAAATAATGTGAAAAAAGTTCCTGAGTACAAGTAACATAAGTGACAAAAAACATCAAAGCAAGATTTACTTCATTCCAGGTTGTAAAACAGAATATAAATCAGTTGTAAAACTAAAGGAAACAATGAAAAATATTCAGTCTTTTTAAAGCTCCCAGTGTTTGTAAAATATTGTATTTATTTTTGAACATGAATCCTGACTTACAAACAACAGTAAGTCATTAAATTTAACTTAGTAGAAAAGAATTTTTTTTTTTTTTTTTTTTTTTTTTTTTTCAGAGTTATGTTAGATGAAGAGTTACTACTGTAATTTTTTCATAGAACCCCAAATTTATCATTGTACCATTGTATATAAATGTTATTTATAGGATCCTAAAATTACGTTCCTACATCTTGTGAACCAAGTACATACTTACTCTTTAAATTACCAATCCAGGTTACCCGTACTCTTGCTCAATTGCGTATGTCCAACCATTTTAGGATTAAATTTACATTAAATGGTATTAGTTATGTTATTGACCCCGAACTAGATTGTACTGTGTGTAATACACATGAAAAAGAAACTATTTTTCACATACTTTTTGATTGCCCTATTTACTCAACAATGAAGCAAAATATTGCTTGCCTTGAAAATGTAAACTCATTGCTGCATACTTTACAAAATATAACAATTTTTTAAGCTAGGAAAATTGCTGAATATATTTGGAATATATTAAAATTGCGCTCTTTTGTATTGGAAGAATAATTTTGTTTTTATGTTTTAAGATCTAATTTTTTATATCTGTACTCATTGCTGTAACTCAGGTTTAGAAGCAATAAATATTATTATTATTATTATTATAGGATCCTAAATGTTTAGAACAGTGGCAACATATTCCTAGGGCTGATACAAGATCTTTTTAAAGATTAAGTATATTGTTTATGAGCTACACTTTTTAGAAGATATTTCCAATTATTATAAGACTATTTTTACTGATGGTAAAATAAAAAGAGGAAGGCCAAATTTAAATTATGTGGCTATACATGTATATTCCCGAATCTCCTTTTATATTTGTATTATAATAATAAAAAAATCTGTTTACTGTGTTTTATTTTGCCCTTAAAACTATATTTAGATATAATTAAAAAAAAAATTTGCCACAAAATTGTACTTACCAAATTTCACCATTTAACAAACCTGTTCCAATTTGGTCATACCTAATTTGCATTTTATATAGATAAACTTAAATAAACTATTACTTAAAACTTGCAAGACTTATTTTTTGTGCTATATTTTGTAATAAAGTTATTTTTATGATTTTTACAAAATTATGTAAAATTTCCATAAGAATATGTATTTTTAACATCAGTAGTAACACCAGCGCCCCTGCGGTGAATTGTAAAAGCTTCATTAGCATTCGTGTTTGGACCGTATTTCAGGTATGCTGATCCGCTTCTTCTAGTCTTCATATCTATCTATACTGTTATTACAAACTCCTACAACTACTAAAATAATTTGGTAACAAAACTATTCAATATGCTACCAAGTAACCTAAAGGATATTTCATTTATTCAGCTAGTTTGCTAATGTATCCCATAATATACAAATTTAGGTAAAAAATATATATAAGTTAAAACAAATAATACAAATACAATTAAAAACTAACTACTTGTGTTATTGTTTCTGAAAAAATATTCATCAATTAAATAATCTGTTACTTGTATGTAGTTACAGATTAGTTTTCTCTAGACCTTTAAAAAGTAGGTAATTTTGTGTTGTATTCTTAATACTGTCAATAAAAAATTTATTTCTGTTCCGCATATTATAGAGTGATAATTAAGCTTCTCTTTTAGATACATCAATGTAACTCAGGGTTGATTTTATAAATAATAAATTAATGCATTTCTTGATAAGAGACTTTTGATTTGTGTTCTATGAATTTCATATTTGTGTCATCATTAGCCCTAAATATTTGAATTTTTCTACTTACTGTATTTATACCATAAAGTGTTAAAGATCGTCTTTTATGGTAGATGGATATTTGATTTCTGATCGTAGTTTTCAATTCTGATAAACTATTCTTTATAGCAATTTTTTATTTTGTTAAAAATAAGTGTACTTAACTCATTTTTTGAGAAATCACATACTAGCTGTCAGAAGTAATTCTAATACCGTTACTAATACTTTTGTTTTGATATCCTGTATTATATTATAAAATGCGCTTGGAAAATGAATTCAAATTATTTTCAGGATAGGGCTCATTTACAGAGCCTTTACAGCTTCTTGAGCGGCAACAAATTAGATTGTTTTGGAGTGGCATTTGCAGTGGTGGCGGGATGCCAGTGCTTGGGTTACAATGACGTGCATTTGGCCCTATCAGAAGACCACGCTTGGGTCATATTCGGCGAAAACGGAACTGAGACGGCGGAAGTAACTTGGCATGGTAAAGGAAACGAAGACAAAAGAGGCCAGGAAATCGGTAAAGGGGTATCTGCCAGATCTTGGTTGTACGTCAATAATAAACCAGTGATTTGTACAAGACACATGGAGGTAGCTGCTTTAGTATCTGCCATAAATCCATCTTTGAATTCGACACATGACGCTTATGAAGTAGCTTTACTTCAACAGGAACTGCTGTGGTTGTTATATGAGTTAGGACATTTAAAAAAGTACCCAATGGCCATTGGAAATTTGGGCGATCTGGAAGAGATAGCAGCCACTGAAGGAAAAGTGCCATGTAAAGATTTATTCCAGGAGGCCGTCACTTCAGCAAGGAGTTACTACAGCAACCAACATGTGTATCCCTACACTTACCAGGGCGGCTATTTCTATCGCAATAAAATGTACGAGGAGGCGTTTGAAAGTTGGGCAAACGCAAGCGACGTTATCAGACTGTAAGTTTATAAGATAGCTTTGTTTATTCACCTGATTCCTTTCTTTTTTATTTCCTTGTCCCACCTTCTTTTAAAATGCCCTGGATAACTAAAGAAGCCTAGCCCATTGAATATTTTTGGAGTATTTATTTGGGTTTAAATTTTTGTTTTTTTTTTTTTCTTTTACATATTTACGAAATTTGTTTATAGTCAAGAGTATGTATGTAAAGAAAACGAATAACACGTAATAATATACTTTTCCAGATAGAGAGTACAAGATTTCATCATACTAAAAATAGAAACAAATATATTCAATTTTAAAAGTCCTCATTATAGAACTTGAGTAGATTTAGACTGGTTTTTCAATCAGTATATTTTTTATGGTATTCCTAAATAAAAATGGATATCTAATTGCTTTTACAGCATCTGATAGATGATTCAATATTTTAGGATTTTCCTATATTATTGAGTTCTTAATTAGGGATAGTCTTTAGAAAAAATATGGCTAAGAATCTAACACCCGTATGCATAGTCGATCACCAGCGATCCGTTGGCGAAAGCCCGAAAAAGGTGGCGACTTGTTGGAGATTGTCACCGGCATCTCTCGCATTGTTCTTAAAACTCAAAAAACAATGAACAAATATCAAAATTTTCCCCATAAAAGAACATGAAAACTAATGTTTTCTATAAAATAACATAAAAACTTGCGAGAGATGACATGCCGGTGGCAATCTCCAGCGATTCGCCAGAGATTCATCTCGGCGGTATCAGCAGCGACTGTAACAGTTCTTTGTAAAATAAATACTCAGTTAAGGAGATATTGTGGGCACTTTTCTCAGAATACTGACATTTTATGTCTACTCAGTTGTCCAGTGAAACATTTTATCTTTATCAGTAGTACCAGCAAATGGGGCATTCTTAGTTCCTTTCTTTTTCCTTCAAGCAAATTACCTTTTGAAAATAATATTTGTAGACAAATTCACTTATCTTTATCTTACAGACAAGGAGGAAATTTACTTTGCGAGTCCATATTTTAGTCCTTTAAAGCTTGATAATGATTATTTAAATTTCCTTCCTTTGTAGATTTCTAGCCATATACTTTAATTTTTTTTTACTCACTTTATTTGCAATGTATTTTTGGTTGATCGTTTCTGTTGTTTTTACGCCAGTTACAATTATTCGAGGGACGATGAGGAGATCTACAAGGAATTCCTGGAAATAGCCAACGAGTTGATACCTCACATAATGAAAATCGAAAGCTCAGGGTTTAGTGCTAATACGATATTGAAGAAACCGAAATGTTTCGCGGATTTGTTGCGTTTCTATGACGGTATATGTCAATGGGAGGAAGGGAGCGCCACGCCAGTCTTACACATCGGCTGGGCCAAACCTCTTGTTCTCACCATATCCAAATTCGATGCGGATGTTCGAGCTCAGGTAAGTCACAACAGTGTAATATTTATACCTATATAAGATTACAAAATGAGTAGAAAAAAGATTGATATAACTAATTATTTTATGAATATAATTGTTATTTTAAACTCAGGTAAACATAGTCTGTGATAAGTCTGAAGAAGACAAACTATTGAAGAAAAACGGTACATATTTTAACAATAATAACTACGAAAAAGAAAATGGATCTACAGCCGTCAGCGATTCTGTCGTATCTACAAACGTGAAGAATCATAGTGACAAGGACAATTCGCCTTTTCATCCCAGCATCGAGGCCCTAACGGCTGCTTGCTCGGAGAAGATTCTTAACCCCGAGTATTTATTGCAAGGGGATGGATCGCCGTTCGTCGGTAAGTCTTTATTTATTTAAGTTCCCAACGTAGGACCTTTTCGTTTTTAAAACCATGAGTACAGTTTTGAGTGCTTCACCCGGAATACCATTTTCTATTTTCAAACATAGGTGGCGATTATCCTGACCCGCTCGCTAATCAATCGGGCGTTTCCGAATGCAAACGTAACGGTGGTGCGAGCACTTCGAAAGAAGATCCTTTGGGCAGTCCGTCCTCGTCATCTACGAACGGAGGCGACAAAGACCCTCCGCCTCCGGTGGACAGGAAACCATTGGTCATTTTGCGTAGCCAAAAGATGAAGCAGCTGAAGAACCTTCTGCTAGCCGAGAAGCTCAACACCCAAGCCATTTCGTTACATTTGACAGCGCAATCTCAGGTACAAGTGGGTAAAAAGGGGCGCGGTGATCCAGGAGGGGATAGTTTGAGGCCCAAAAGGGCGCGCAGGGAGTAAGCGATTTGGTGTTGTTTTTTTTTATTATTATTATTATTATTATACGAGCTCAAATGCTTTATGTTCGGACGATGTAAGACTCCATAAATGAAGAGTTTTGAATTTATATAGGATCACCCTCGCGGTATCCTCTTTCTAAATCGATCAACGTGGTAAAGAATTATTGCTGAGCATAAATTTAAAAAAAAAGACGAATAATTAAGAACCTCTTCCTTTTTTTTTTGAGGTTAAAAAACTGAAATCTGCGTTTTTTTGTCGAGTCATATTTATATAACTAAGATGTATAAAGTCTGATCTGAAGAATTTTTTTATTTTGAATAAACTACATAACAGAATTACAAAAATATAAAAATTTGCTGATAAATATACAAATGTCTTATAATTTAAATTGAACGATAATAAGAGAAGTTTTTGTGGTTTTGGTCTTCTTGAGAAAGGTGCATGGATACTGCTCTGGGAGACTCCAGAGTTGATGGGATATAGGTTTGAAAGGGAGGAGTTGATCTTTATTTGGAAGAAGCATTCATTCAAATAGGATTTTAAGATGATATAAATTTGATATGGCATATGGTTTTTAAGTTTGTATAAAAAGCTCTCATGTCAAACTTTGTTAACTTTATTAAGAAGCTATTCGAACAGCCAAAGTTTTGTAAATAATAATAATACTCTCCCTAATTCACCCCCTTACGAGTGAATTTTAACCCCAAAAGCTGAGCTTGTGCGGGGAAAGGGACGGCTATTGTTATTATCATTTGCCGTGCCACTTTCAAACGTCTCCTCGTACATTTTACTGCGATAGAAATAGCCGCCACGGTAAGTGTAGGGATAGACATGTTGGTTGCTGTAATAAGTCCTTGCCGAAGTGACGGCCTCCTGAAATAAAGCTTTACTTTTGCTTCAGTGGCTGCTATCTCTTCCAGATCCCCCAAATTTCCAATGTCCGTCGGGTACTTCTTCAAATGTCCCAACTCATATAACAACCATAGAAGTTCCTGTTGAAGTAAAGCTACTTCATAAGCGTCGTGTGTCGAATTCAAAGAAGGATTTATGGCAGATACCCCTTTACCGATTTCCTGAAAGTAGGTATAGTGTATGTGACTCAATTTTACAACCGAGAAGAATAAAAAGCAGTTAAAATATATATATATATATATTTTTTTTTAATTTTTGTACATCGTCCGCACATATAGTTATTACAGCTCATAGTAGGAGGTTTAAATATAAATGTACTTAATTTAACTTTACCGGTGAATATATTTTTTGATTAATTTATTTTTTAAACTAAACAATTTTTTTTTACTTTATTTATTTGGTAGTTATTGCTCGCTAGTTACCGATATTATTGGAAATTAGTTTGGTTGTATTATTTTTGCAAATAATGTTGTTTTTTTGTTTTAATTTTTATCTAGTGATGTGATGTTAATGTTAACTGTGATAGGAAAAAAATGTATAGTTGTTGAACAAAATATAAAAATATGTACCTTACTCTTAATAATGTACATCTAATTCTGTTTTTGTATGGGGATTTGTAATTTAAAAAAATACCACATATGATTTTATATATTTAAATTCAAAATGGCGTCACGTGCAAAAAAATACGTAATAAATTTGGATGATATACAGGATGTTACTATATTCAACTGACAGGGTTCTACCCCTGAGAGCTCCCATTAATTGATGAATTTTGATGTAGTAACATGAACTCTTAAAGGTCGCAGTTGCCAAAATACAGGATATTAAAAGTTTCAAAAAATTAATTTTATAATAAAATTAAAAACTAGTTTAAAACTGTAGTGCTTATTATACCAAAATTTTACAATTTTCAATCGAATGCTTGGAAACTTAAATGAATTTTTATTAGTGAATGAAAAATAGATTCATTACATCCCTCTCATACTTGGGTAAGAAAGATAAGAAATAACAACTGTTACAAATTTGACACGTGTCAATCAAATTTAATAGTACCCTGTAAAAAAATATGCATTCAACATTTTTTAACCCTTTTATACTATAAAATCTATAATTTTAATTACACCCTATTTAATTTTATCATATTTCCTCACACGTATCGGTAATTTGTGAGCATCAAACGAAATTTTTTATTTAAAAACATTTTTTGACAATAAAAACTCTGTTTTATTTGTATATTTTCGACAGAGTTAATTGTTTGGGTCACTTGGTACAAATGAAGAAATAATGCAGGTCATTATTATAATTAACACTGTTATTCAAAAGTCGAAACATTATTAGCGAATTTTACTAACTCCCTAAAAGTGTAGACAAGAATATCGTCTGATTTTGGAGAAGTATTTATTTATTTATTATATTTTGAAAAAAAAAAAAAATTATTAAAGCTATTAAGCCCTTTTACCAAAATCGGAAAGCAGTAATGTCCGCATCTAAAAATATTTCCCCATTATCTACCTCCTTTAGATATTTTGACGTTTGACGTGACAATTGACATTACATATTAGATTTTTGACATGTTTTTTTGATATATTCAAGTATGCTATAACTTTTAGATGTTTGACTCACTCTTGTTTGTTTTAAAGCTAAATATATAGTGTCAATAACGTCAAAAAGGGGGCGAAATTTTGGTCATAGTGTGAGTTTGTTTTTCTCTTGTCTCCTATGGGTTAAAATTATTTGATATAATCCACAAATTAGTTGATATAATATTACTTATTTATATTATTATATTTTAATTAACTTGCCATTTTTTTAGCTTTTATTGTCCACACAATTTTTACATTATTTTTTTTATTGATAATATAATCAGTATTATTTGTTTTGTAAAGAACTGATGAGTTAATTCCCTTAATATATTTATTTTTTAACATAATTTTTGTTAACGGTGAATTTACTACCGGTATTTAAAGAAAATGTTCTGTTTTATTCAACTTTTTAAGAGGGTTTTGAAATGCGGAAAGATTTTAATGAACCGTATCACAAAGATACCGTCAAAATTAAGAAAATAAATATGAAGTTCTGGACTCTATATGTTGAAATCATTTATATCAACAAGTTGTTCAAAATTAAAATAATTTCCACTCCTGAAAATAATTGGATTAAAAAGTTATAAAGTTTGATGGTGCAGTTAACATTAATGGAGGTAAAATAAAATTTTTAGAATAAGAAGGAAGAAGAATTGTTAATATAATCTGTACCATATTTCTGAACCACCTAATAAATTTTTTATCTAAAATATTCTTAAATACCCGTAGTAATTCTTGAAGAAACCCTTCTTGAATTGTTATATTTGTTAGAATTAATATGAACATTGTTGCACGTAACTTTTTCCGCAATATTTTTTTGAGCAATTCACTATATACACACACACAGGGCCGCATGCGTCCATTAGCAAACGCTTGTAATGCTTCTGATTGAACTCGTTTCGAACAAGAAGATGATAGTTTGTTTATTATTCTTCACTTTAGCTGTTAACATGTTTGTTATACATTCCCTTGCGCGATTAGATCGCGTTCGTAATTTTTAAGATGTTGATGCATTTTAATGCATATAAATGTTTTATTAGTGCGCTGGAATCTTATCAGAAACTAAAATGGGAATTTTGTTTGTTTCGCGGAGTAGTGGTGAAATGGGTATTCAAATTGAGGATGAGATCATTGACCTCATAAAAATCTCAGTGGTTACTAGTTATTTTTAATTTATTAGCCTTATGTATTCTGGGATCGTTATAAAATAATATTGTGAAAAACTGATTTTGTTTACTTGAAACACATTTTAATTTCTGGTAAATTTTCCAGCTATTGGCAAAGTTCATATCAAAACTAAAATATAGTTTCACGTATTACAAAAAAATACACAATTTCATCCCCAATTGTGTTGTAAAATTTAATACCAAAAGGTATCTGAAGAAAAGTGTCAGGTTTATTAAAGAATAAGAAGGTGTACATAATTTTTATCGTTGCAGAAACAAGTAAATTGAAAAATGTAAAAGTATCTCTGAAGAAACCAATTTAGTTGGGCTTAGATTCAAATCCTTCCCAGTTCTGGTATTTTGTTAATAATCGTGTTATATTTTTTATTCTAATATGTAAGTAAAAAAATTGGTATGGGAAGGTTTATTTTAGTTTTGGTATCAATATTTTGCTTTAAGCAATCTGAAATATGTCCGATCTTTGTGGTTTTTGTGCTATTTATTATCTTATAAGATTTCAAGGAATATTATAGGATCTGGTGATTTAGATCTGATTGATTAGATTCAGAAAATATAATTATAAATATACCTATAATTTTCTTATACATGAAGAATGTCATTGAGAATTGAAATTTTTTTAAAAAGAAGGCACTGGCGTATTTATCATTTTAACACTTGAATTGACAGTCGAAAATCCTATTTATTGTGATTGGTGGTATTTCATTTTCTTTTGATAAACTGTTTTCAATTTTCAGTGGTATTTGCGCCATCAAAATGTAATGTACATACTTTTGCTGGATACATCACAATAATTCCTAAAGAACCTACTTAACTATAAGTCGCTGTTACCTCATCGATGTCTCTTTTATCAATCACTTCAGTAACTGCAGCATTGTGTAAACATTTTGTGCAATTTGTTTATATACAAAAAAAAACCATTTGCTGATTGTCGACAAAAGTAATGAAAAGTTTTATCACCACTTATAGAACAAAGATAGATATTTGAAATGATTTACTGTATTTTTATATGAAACTTAAAATAATTTCAAGGGGTATATTACAAAAAAAATGGTTGGACGAATTTCAACTTTCAAAAAATGATCAATCATCAGGAAGGCAAAATTAAGATCCAATAACAGTAAAAATTCGAAGAAACAATATTATTTTGTCTTGAAAAAAATTATTAATCAACATAAAGACACAATTAAGGTGAATAATGGTTTAAAATTATGTTTCAATGTTTGACCACTCCTTAATAGAATTATAATGACCTCAAAGGGTGTGACAATTCGAAAAATACAATTTAAATATCGAACTTCGACTTTTAAATAGAGTGGACAATCGATATAATGGTACAATAAAGATCCAAAAAGGTTTAGATGTTTATTTCTTCGACGTTTGATCGTCCCCTAACATAATTATAATGACTCCAATTCGTAAACCATTATGGATCTTTATTCTAAAATAGTTTTCTGGAGTGTGCAGATATTTTCGAACAATTTTGACAGATTAACATTTTGTGTTCTATTTTTGGTGATCAGCTTTATTTCTTATAAGTTGTCATTCTTTTAATTTCAAAAACTTGATATATAGGGTTTAGACAGGGTCTTAACTTTAGTAGCTTATTACTGTTAGTGCTATAAAAATGATTAAAAGTTCGACAATTTTTTTTTACTATTACAAAATACACTTTTTGTGATGTTTTTCGGATTTCCCTCTACATAGATGAACTTTCGAAAGGATCATGGATGTTCAGCACGTCCAATATATGTTTTAATCAATCGGCAATTTACAACAATATTTCTTAAATCAAAAATATATAAAAAATATACCTATATTGCTTATTTATAAAACAATATGGTGGGTTGAAGTGTAAATAGTATAAAGTACACTTGCCATAATATTGGGGTTGGGCAAAAAAATACTCTGGTCTATTTTTCTTTAATTATTGTGCATAAGTCATAAGGAATATTTTCTAAAAAAAAAATTGACTCGATTGGTTTTTGCGCAACACTTTCAAATCAATTTCAGAATCACAAATCTTAGATGATAAGAGAAAATAATTTAGTGAAAACAAAAAACGCTTCAACAAAGCCGATTTTATTTTTGTATTCGGATATTTAGACAATATTAATAATGATATCGTAAGTTGTAAATGATTTTGAACTTTCAAGTTGAATTTATATATATAGAAAGGAACATGAATGGTGTAGAAATTTTAAATGGATTTATATGATGTATAATCAAAAATTTATATAATATATATTATATAGCTGATTATTTTTTTTTAATATATATATAGTTCGGATTCTTTTTTTGAGAAACACAAAGACACTCGCTAATTCATCATTTTGTTTTAAAAAGTGTTGTTGAGGGAAGAACAAATTTATTTCAAATCTCAAAAAGTAGTTTACATAATTTAAATCTAGAATCAAAGCCACTAAAATTTTACAAATATGGAGATGTGAAAGCTTTTTAATAAATGGAGTCTTTGGGTCACAATTAGAAAATTGCAAAAAAGTTCAGATTTAGATGTTACGAGACACTCAGATCAACTCCAAGCAGCTGCAGCGGCGTAAACAACTGTTCACTACTGATTATGATGACATTGATATATACCGGGATCTCAATAAGGAATTTAATTGCTTCAAATATATCAGAAATTCATGAAAGTTATAAAAATAATTTTTTTTAAGATAAGTTTATACGTTACACAAATAATTGAATCGACTACAAAACTTTATAAATTGAATCGTCTTTTTCAGAATACGTGTTACTATCTTTAGTAATGAAAAGCCATATAATGTAAGAACGATGCAGTCTTTGGGTGTTTTCATTGATGAATGCCTACATTGAAGAAACTGTTTCTAAATTGAGTATAATTTTCAGTGATGTCTCTCGCTTTTGCTGGTTTTGAATCTGTTTTTAGATATGAAATCATTTTTTTGGTGCTCGGTGGGATCTGGCCACTTAAAGAATAATACTGTTAATTATAACCCAACTTTCAGTCTCAAGACTCCCACCATATATTTATCTAATACGAAAACGCTGTTTTCTTCTAAAGCCTTGGTTTCTTTGAACACTCCGTCGCAGTGAGCGGACAGTCCGTCGACCGCTGAGGACAGCAATTTTCGCCCGATGTGGTTTGTTAAAAAATATAGAAAATTATCTTTCTCTATGTCTGTACGTGCTGTTTATGTATTATGAATGTAAACGAAAGGTACTAAAAATGGATGCAAATAAATTGTTTGCGTTGTTATTATTGTTGGAAGAGAAAGAACAAGAGGAACTGGCAATTGCAACCGTCAAAGTTTCCAATAAGCCAGTGGATGAGTTGTTTTTGTGTCGCGATACAGAAGGTGCCTTTAATATCACTGTGCAGCGGAGGCTTTTTGGAAATGAAACCAAATTTAGAGAGTATTTTAGACTTTCTACAGATCTTTTTGAATTCGTGTTGAGTTTTATAAAGGACATAATTTCCAAGAAACCTAAAAATAAAGTCATGATGTCATCTGTATGTGTAAATTTGTCACTCATTGTTTTAAAATTAATAACAATATAGTCTCCGCACACGCCGACGATTCCGCTGATATCAAACTCAACCGACTCTTCGCGACAAATCAGCGGCATGACGCCGTCCTGTTCAGCTAAGCGGATTCAAGAAAACCATTCCCATTTAAATACTCTGGTTGGATAAAATCGTCAAAACGCGACGGTTGACGGACTGTCCGCTCACCGCGACGAAGTGTTCAAAGAAACCAAGGCTTAATGAAGGTAAAATGTTTTGGTGGTCACCTGATTTTCTTGATTCCAATAGCCATAAGGCAGGCACGTTTTAGGTCCGAAAATCGAAGTTTTTTACATTTGACATTCGAATACAAAAGTTGCTCTATGGGCTCTAATATAAAACTGCAACTTTCTCAAACCATTTTGATTAAGTAATATATAATATAATTTAAATTCCTTATCTCATGAGTCCAATACATAAATATTTTAATAAAATGTTGTGTGCCATGCAATATTAAAATTATTATAGAAAGCTGTGAATTTTAAAAATTATTAAAAAAAAAATGGGTTTAAAACTTGGTTAACATGAATTTCTGATATATTCAAAGCAATGCAATATTCTTTGTGTTCCTGGCAATGTCAGTATTGAATATCAGTACTGCAGGGCTGTTTAGACAAGAGTACTATTACCAATTATAGTTTGATATTAATATTCCATCCAGTGTTTAAAATGAATTTGTAGTTCCCTCTAGCCCGTCGCGTTGAAGAGAAATTGTATAATCAGGGCAAAAATTATTCGAAGTCATTGTAGTCTGTGATGAATAAGGGTGACTAATGTATTTATTATAATTGTAGTATAGATGTATTAGGTATTATTGATACATGTATTTTTCTAACAAAACAAAAAATATGAGAATCTTCCATTTTATTTGTTAATGTTGTATTATTATGAGAAGTTTAACTTTGAAGTTTGGAAATGATTGTATAAGTATTGTTATATTTGGTAGGTTTCTCTTGAAAACGGAAGATATGTACGGCACTTCTAGAATTGTTCTGATCATGTATTCAGTTAGAACTTTACATACATGTATTTTCGCCCACTATCGGTAATAAATAAGCGAATAATTACGATGTTTTATTTCTCCTATATAGTAACAATCTAATTTATTTCAATTCACAATAAAACTATACAAATTTCAAAATCTATTAACGAATGGGAATCCAAGATTCTAGGATATCCTTATATTGTTTCCTCTCTGAAAATAAAAAAACTTTAAATTCGATCAAAAACTGTTATTATATTGCATACCGAAAGGTGGAAAATCTTCAGGGTGAAGTTCAACATAATGTCTTAATACAGCGTCCCTATCAGCCATATATTGGTTCCTATAATCATCAACGACCTTACCGATACCCGCTAAACCGGCAGATAACAGTACGTGTTTCTGGAGGCCTATAAGAATCAGATTAATTATGTAATAAACACATTGTGGTTATGTTTACCGCTCCAAACTGGTCTTTTCGTGACATAGTTAGCTAAGCAAACGCTGGAAAATCCTATTACACCACATGCGAACGGTGCCCAATATTTGCTTAAAAAAGGAGGCTCAGGAGCTGGTCCTGATAATAATTCCAGAGGAGTTGTTGCTATTTTGGGGCCACTTGCCATTTTTTTTATTGTGTAATGTCACTGTCAACAGTGTCAAATGTCTAATAACATAATTTGGCATTGTTGCCAAACTTAAAAGCCAATGCTATTATGATATAGATTGCTCATCCAGATGTAAATAAGACCACAAACAGCGCATCGCAATGTGTTCTGCTATATCAAGTTTCATAAATTGCAACACTATTTTAGATTATAATTTCTAGTCTAGTTATTAAATGTCTGTTTATCGATTCACAAAGGTCACTTTTACGCTGTCATTAGGTCTTTTCCTTTGCATCGAAAGTGTAGCACTGAGATACATCACTTCTGAAAATATCGTTCCATCCATACAATTTGTATAAATGGAACGATATTTTCAGAAGTGGTGTAGCTCAGTGCTACACTTTCGATGCAAAGGAAAAGACCTAGTATAACTGAGGGTTTGGAGCGATTTTAGGGTAAGTTTTTTGTAGGATATTTGTAACTAGCTTTGATTCTATACTATAGAATCATTAGTAAGTTTCTTTGTGATTGCGATTATTATTATTATTTTCAAACAGCTAGAAATTCAAACCTACTGCTGTGAAACGGATGATTTAAGAGTCAAAAGTGTGAAAGGAGTACGTATTGCCGAACGCCGCATAATTACAGAAAATTGCCATATGAGGAACAACACTGCATTTGTCAAATTGTAAATGTCAAAAAAAAAGTCAATTTAACATTTAAAAACCTCTACTTGATTGTTTTTTAAAAATGAATACAATTGATTTTATAATTTCTGCGGAAAAAGAAAATTGGGGACAGGTCCTTGAAGATTTTTTAAAATATGTAAGATATATATGCTTTTCTAATTCGTCGTATATTATAAACAAATTCTCTAATACGCCCAAATGAATGTTTCATTATAATTTATAATACATGTTTATTTATTTAAAGATGGTAATGCTTAGTAAATATTTATTTTGTAGTCGTTAAATGTATTTGCGTTTCCGGAATTAAATGATGGTACTAAAAGGAAAGATGTATGGAAAGCGTTGTATAATATTGCCAAATTGTCGGATGATCCTAATACTATTAAAAATTCTTTTATAGCAGTGAGAATTCTCAGGTATTTTATATAAATATGAAATATTCATAAATGTTTTGTCATTCATTGTTTTATAGATTACTGATGATACATGTTTTTATTATTAATCATTTTTATCTACTAGCTAATCCTATATGTGACAATTTTCAGATAAAAATACCACTTTTCATAGTAATTAGATTTAATTATAATTGTGTTAATATATATTGTTTCTTTATTGTTAAATGAGTATCTAAATACCTATTTGAGAAGTTATGTGCAATAATTTGTTTCAATTTTCACGTTTTTCAAGTTATGGTTGGCATTCAAATTTGTAGTGTTACTTTAAATGTGGTTTTCAAAAAAAAAAAAAAAAAAATATGTTTCCTGGCAATAATTTTAATATTGAACACCGTTCATAAAGTTTGCATGTAGAGATTGTAAAGATGTCTTAAGAAACTAAGTTGTTTAAAATTTACTTTTTTTGATAATGAAAACCACATAGACTAATTGATTTGCCTACGAATTTCCAGTAAAACTAAATATATTTATACATTTTCTTCTCAACTCCTACAGCTAACACTGGAAAATATAGATTTTTTTATAAAAATCAATTATATATTGTTAATTAGGTATATATCATGCAATATAACAGCAAGTTACAAAGTTAAACATATTTTTAAGAGTGTATTTTCTTTCAGACGATTGTGTAAAAAAATGTAATCTGTCCAGATAAATTAATCCAGAGATATTTATTTTATTTATTAGGGGTAACTCAAACATGCCTATTAGTCTTTTTACATTAGTATTCGTAATATAAAGTACAAGAAAAAATGCTGGACTTACTTATCTATATTTCATATAAAACAATTTTAAATTGGTTATGATCAATAATTAATCAATTCTTATATTTGCTATAAATAATTCGAAAAGTTATGAAACAAAGCAATTACTCTATAGTTTTCAATTTTTGATGTTTTTCCTGCTTTATGAATAGATGTAGGTATAATAAGATATTTTCCATTGCAAACTGAATATCAAACTTTTAACAATTAAATTATAAATATGTAGACAATGGCGTGGCCACGGGGAGGGGGGGGGTTAGAGCCCCTCCTATGGAAGGTCCTCGCGTCACCATTTCCGATATAGTATTGGCGCTGATCGCTATTAACTGTTTGTTTTTATTCACTTTCTAGATAGAACACCCCCCCCCCATAGTTCTCAAAAAACCCCTCCCATGAAAAATACATACTACGCCACTGTATGTAGATGACCGTGGTATTTTTAACAAAAGTGACTATATACATCCTTTAACTAGGGCTGCCATACCTCCCGATTTAGGCGGGAGCCTCCCGATTTCTCACACTCCCTCCCGCTTTTTAAACTAAGCTATAAACCTCCCGATTTTGCAGAAATCTCCTAATTTACCCCGAATTTACATTGAATAGATAATATTAAAAAACTATTAATATGCTATCAAATTATCGGTCATCCCGCCCATATCTACAAACGTCGTAATTTCTACAAGCGCCATCTTTTATATGTTTGGGGGCGATAGATTTGAAAACAAACCCTAGATTGGACGATTTCATAAAAATTTCTGATGTGTTTGCCTATTAGTGTAGATATTGACCTACTTTTAGAAGAATTTGTAAAGTTGTCATCATATTTGGAAAACCCACCACTAAATTTTAAAGACATTAAAATTGACCAGCAATGGGTTTATCTCCAAATTTTTTCAAAATTTGTTCTTATGATTTTTCTCTTCCTCACTCAAACGCGATGAGTGAGAGCATTTTTAGTCTAATGTTTGTAGCCTAGAGGAAAGAAAGAAATTCTCTTTCTAAAGAAACAAAATTTAATTATACTGAAACTTGCCAAGAATTTGAAAAAATTTTGCAAAAGGAAGGAAAAAGTAAGTGCAAAGAATACTTTAAAATAATCTGTTTGTTTACAGAAAAAACCAAAAGAGCTGGAATTATATGTTTTAGTTCAAGTATAAACCCACCCATTGTTAATTTTTTTTAGTGTTTGTTTATACAAATGCACAGTGTGACATGAAAATTACCAAAAATGATACCAAAATTAAGAATAGGTAGGTATACCTACTTGTATGTTGACTTGCTAAAAATGTTTTATTAATCAGGTATTGAAATTTGTTTTTGTTTTAATGCAAGAATAATATCTTTGCATATTTAATAGGTATTTAATTAAAATAAATGTTTTTTTCTTCAAAAATTAAAACCTCCCGCTTTTTATTTCTGAAAATCTGGCAGCCCTACCTTTAACATATATGGTGAAATATTATTTGGCTTTATCTTTTTTATGGCTTGTTCTATACTTGTTCTTTATTTCAGATAATAGACACATCAGAATTATCACAATTATTTAAATTATAAAATCATCTATTAAATTATTCATCACTCATGTTGTTTTGTTGAAATTTTAACTTTTGACATTTCAGTCGGGAAAAGGGCCACCTACTAGAAGTCATCAACGATGATTGGACAGAGTTGATGAAGGAATATTCGGCTCTTAATAAAGACAAATTTGATTTAAATGACGACCAAAAAAATATCTGCATCGAAGTTTTGAAATGCTTCTCAAATATACTGTTTAACTCTCGCCAATTGGCTATGAAAACCGTTGAAAATGGCATTTTTGAAGGTCTCACAAAAAGAATAGCGAATCTAGGGTAAGAGGGATATTTTAAATTTGTAGTCTTTAATGTGTACGCGGATTTATTCTAGTGATGGCAGTACACCTGAGGAGATTAAATTCATGGATATGAGACTGGTGTTTTTGATAACTGCTTTGTGTCCCGAAGCAAGAAGCAAGGCGAAGCATATGATTGATTTGCTTATTCAAATTTTAGATGATAATTTAAAAAAGGCTGCAGAAAACCATCTAGGACATGAAAATCTGCCGCCAATATTTTTAACAGTAAGGATAGTTGTTATACTAGTTGGAAGAGGGTTAATTAGATCTATTCCAAAATTGGTGAAGATAAAATACAAAAATAAGGATCATACTAATTTTGATTATCACTCATTAAGTAGTTATTTACATTTTCCAAAAGTATTGAAATAATTGTTATTTCGTCTCTGCATAGTAGAAGTAGAGATGGCTAATACAAATATTTTGATAGATCTTTAAATCTTAGAATGGTTATTTCTGTTATTTAGTGGTTTAAGGAAGAAAGCAAACTAAATGTAGAAATAGTGACAAAGTTTTAATAACCAAATTATAAGTCCGTTCTGTATAAAAGTAACAAAACTATGGCATTTTTCATTTAATGTATATGAAGGTTAAAATTATATGACTATCCTAACATCTAATTTGTTTTTGTCTCCAATGCATAGAAATTATATTATGAAAAATAAACAATTAATTTATAATGGTTATAAAACATATTGCCCATCAGTTAATCGTTTTTTTTTTCTCCAAATACTAACTAGAATTTCTATAGCTACATATCTAGAATTACATATATTATGTCATAAAGGAAGTCTATGGTCAAATAGAATTGGGAATTTATTAAAACCCCTGCTTGTTTCTATACTTGTTTCTAAAGATGTTTTTTCAGGACATCCAAGTAAACTTATCGTCCGAAATTCTAAAAGTACTTTTTAATATCACAATAGGGGTAGACGAATCTGAACCGGAAGTACTAGCGAGCTGCCTTGCTCTTGTAAAACTTCTCCGAAGTTATTTAATAATTCCTTCGACGGATTTGGATAAAACTTGGACTCTGCGTAATGACGCCATCAATCTTCTCACCAATATGCCAGAAGATACATACAAACACCTCGTACCTCCTACTGATGATCACAGTCAAATATTAAAAAGTTTACAATTCGAGGGACATAACATGACCGTTTTGTTTGAGATTTTGATGTGTCTGAAGGCCAAGTTTAATGATTATCCGGTAAGATAACAAACGAATGAGTAGTAATCACAAATTATTTGGTCTGTTTGTTGTAGAAAATATCCAATCAACACGAAGTATTATCTCCAATAGTAACAGTTTTGTTAAAAGGAGCAATTAGTTACAGGCCAATAAGAAAATTTCTCAGAATACAGATTTTACCGCCGCTAAAGGACGTCTACTCGAGACCTGAAGAAGGCGATGCTCTAAGGAACCATTTGTGCCGAATGCTTACCACTCCTATTACCCAATTGCGAGATTTGGTAGCAGAATTACTGTTTGTCCTTTGCAAAAAGAACGGTAAGATCCTTATGGGAGCATTGTTTGATCTATATCTCGTCTAATTGGTTTCCTTTTCAGTTCCACGTATGATTAAATATACCGGATATGGTAACGCGGCTGGCCTCTTCGCCCAAAAGGGACTGCTAGCTGGAGGCAGAGATCAGAGCGACGTTGACTACAGCTCAGATAGTGAAGACAGCGAAACAGAAGAATACGCCGATAGCAAACACGGAATCAATCCAGTGATCGGTTGTTACGAAGAACCGCGTCGCAGTTGTTTGGAAAACATGTCAGAAGAACAGGTACGTCAATGTCAATTGCTTTTTCAGGGAGACTAAAATAATAAAATTAAGACCATACAAAACTTCCAAGTAAGATAAGGTGGCAAGAAAAATATAAATACTCAATGGACACTTCAGGGGCATCTAGGGTCCAGAAGAAACTTAATAGTAATGAGATAAAATTAACTGTATATAGAAATTTTTTTAAAAGGAAATGAAGATGTATTAAATAATACATCAATTTCAATACCGGTAACATAGAACTACCTACTGCAAAGAAAAATATTCAGGATAATCAGCTTTCCTTCTTTTTAGTTACAAATACATTTGAACTATCACAATTAAAATGTTTTCAGTTTGTTCAGTTCAACTATTTTTTTTTGCAGAAAGAGTACGAGGCGATGAAATTGGTGGAGTTAATGGACAGCTTGATGGCATCGGGAAAAATTAGACCTTGTGTTGTTGGCGAAGACGGCAAACCTAAACCGGTAGAGCACGTTCTTCAGTTACGAGATGGTTTGAAAAACCAACAAGTACCCAAAAACGGGAACGAAAGTGATTAAGATTATATTATAATGTATCTATCTATGTTGTGAATTTAACCTTGCTGATAAACGTTTGTTTACTCGGTACACACAGTATGATGATTGTTAGGATATAATAAAAGGAAGTTCTATTATCAATCCCTACAAAACCCCTTCTACTTTGATCCATTTTCCAGCTATTTTGAACCCTTCATTATTCCCATTCTGTGGTTTCCTCTCTCACTTTTGATCCTCCTTATAATATCTTTTTAAAACTGAATGTCTATTATTCTGAAATGTATTTATTTGTAATTAAGTATATTTGTTGTCTTAAAAATAGAGTTTAAGTATTTGTTATTTTTCAATCAAAATAAACATAAGCCAGGTAAAAAAAGTTTTTTTGTTCTGTCATTTATCGTTCAGAAGTGAATCTTGGTCGCAACGTCATAATATTACCCAAAAAACAAAAAAATATACAAAAAAGTTATCCCGAAAATATACAGAAGTAAATATTATCATTATCCCCAAAAATTAAAAGAATCGGATTGCCCCAAAAAATACCCAAACAAAATTAAAAAAATAAATATTACTCAAATCAAATTACCAACAAATGGTTACCCCGAAAATCATAAAAAAAATCGACGGCATCAAAAAAAATTCCTTGAAAAAATAAAGAAATAAATATTGCGCAAATGAAATTACCCACATAATTTAATTTTTACCAATTTATTTAGTTAAATTTGACAAAATACATATTTACACATTAACATTTACTGCGTATCTTAAATTACGCATAACCTAAGAATTAAAAATATTTTTGTAACGGCTCTCCCAATACCTTCTCCATCTCTTGCACAGCCTTCCGACAAGCTTTCTCAACATCCTCTTCTTCGTCCTCTAACAATTCTGCCAAAAATGGTATAGTCTCTGGCAACAATGGCAGAAAATCTTCTCCCAACTTGTTTACGAACTCGGTGAGATATTGTAAAGCACACAATCGAATTTTCGCACTGTTGTGTCGCATCTTCAACAAAACCTGGTAGTTCAATTGCTTCCACAACGAATCGTCCGAAGTAGCTACAGAAAAATGTACTAAACACGGTACTAGCAACTTCTCGTTACGTGTCATCAATGCATCAGTACCTCCGAGAGTGTTTTCCAGTTGGTCTACCAATGGTTGCATCAGGATGTCAAATCTATCTCTGTTGATGAATTTTTGAGTGTCGTACATAAATAGGGCGTCTAAAGTGCTTAAAACGTTTTCCAAAAGCAAAATATTTTTTAAATCGTCATCAAAATATAATTTATCGGTCTTGATATTGTTGCAAGCGTCTAAAATTTGGGCTGCATTACCGATAAAATGTCCTGCGAATAACAGGAATAACCCTTTAAGTGAATGCGCAATTTTACTGGAGAAATTATAAAACGTTATAACCCTCTCGCTTTTATCTCTGCTCCTGATAGCCCAATCGTAGACTTTGTAATACAACGGTCTGAAGGAATTTTCAGACAATTTCAACACTAAGACTGTAAACGCTCCGATTATATGATTCTCCACCATATTGGCCTCATCCAAGTCGCAATTTGAATCGGCGCGGAATTTGAGTATGTCCAAGAAGAAATTCGTTAATTCGTTTAGATTGGAATTGATGTCTGATGCGGTGGCGTTGGTGATGCTTTTCGCTAAAATGTCCATTAAAGAGCAACAGGCGTTGTAACAAGATTTCCTCACTAATTTATTATAACAGATCTCCATAGCCGGTAGAAGAGTTCTAAGGGATATCGACGATCCTATTTTCTGTTTTATGCTGCTCAATTTATTTGTGAATGGCTGTACCTGTTTAAACAAATAGAAAATGATGTATTAATATATTAACCTCTTCGCTACGATGGTGTACCAGATTTTATCAGCCAAATCGTGCACTGTACGTATTATGGAATCCGTTTTATCGATCGACTATATCAAAGTGGTTCTAGGTCCATTAACAAATCGTAATTATACTTTCGCATATTTTTATTATTTATAAATTAATTTTTATCATTTAATCATATATTTATCTAGTTTTTCTACTTTTTTACCATAATGGTTGGCATTAAAAGCAAACCGGACACCACAAAATTGCGGTTAAGCTGTTCTTTTTTATTCTATATGAAAAGTAAGGTAGTAATTCAGAAGCAATCATTATTTCCGGGACAGTTCATGTTTTTTTTTTTTTTGTAAACCTTTAAAATATATATTTTTTATTTATTTAATCGAATTTTGGAAAAAAGTTTTCTTAACCAAACTGCTAAAACCTACAATCTTTTTCCGACTTTTTTTTAAATTTAAAATTTAAATGAGAAATATTTTTTCGTTTAAATCTCTGCAAAGTGCTTCAATAGTCCATTTAAAATAACGGTAAAAAGTCGAGAAATGCTGCACCTGACGACACCACTTGTCCCCTACGTATTTTGGGTCACTGATTTCGAAAATCGGGGTGTCGAGTCTGGCAAATTTGTGTAACACCCCCCCCACATGCCAGAAACATCCCTCCCAACCGGTGGATTTTAAGGGTGGTTCGACCATTGCTAAACAGTTTTAACCCCGATTTACGTAATCAGCGCCCCAAAAAACATATGAGATGAGTTAGTTTGCAAACAACAAATACAGTCGGAAAACACCCCTATTCAGGGGTGTGTTTTTTTTTGCAATTTTAGGAGTGTTCCAACCATTGCTGCCAGTTTTAACCCTCATTTTCGTAATCAGCGCCCCAAAATACGTAGGGGACAAGTGGTCTCGTCAAGTGCGGCGTTTCTCGACCTTTTACCGTTATTTTAAATGGACTACAAGTCAACGGGTGTTCAATATAAGATATCTTCTGTTGCTTTCTATAATGCCATACAATTTTGTTTTCATAATCCCGAGCAGCAAATTTTCGCAATTAAACAATTTTTTAATAATGAATTATACTACTTTTGCAAAGGATTCAGCATTTGACTTTGTTACTCCTCCATATGCAAACTATACACTTATATTATTGTCATCAACATTCCCGATGAGGCAAGGTTGAGTATCGTTGGCTTAGACTTAGACCAAAAGCTGAAAAATTAAGAAAAGAAAACACAAGTATATCAGATTCCGACTCTCGTCGGTACAAACATTTCCTGGCTCTCTCAATTCTTAAATCGACCCCTGCAACATCGTTGAAGGACATCAAGCTTAGCTTATACTAGAAGTCGTCATGGATAGTGAATTTGAATGATAAACTGAAGGGGTTAAATGACAAATAACAAAAACCTACCTCCTTTTCCTCGCTGGTAATCCACCTAGACATCAACAGCGATATCTCTGTCAACAGTTTCTCTAAATACGGGCTCAAAAACAACGGCATACTATCTAACACCTTCTCCACAGCAGTCACCAAACTCCTCAACAACACGCTGTTCCCATCGCCGTTCTTCTGCTTCTTCAGAATCTGCATCAGAGCCGGCATGAACTCGGGAAGGCTAGAAATTGCGTGACCTTTAAGATTAACGCACAGTTCAGCCAAGCACAGTACGACCGAAGCCAATACGTTGTTCTGTACTTTCCCCGATTGTAGAATGCCGGTGATGAATTCCAGAATTTGGACGAATTTTTCGGGTTCCTGCCACGCTAGCGATTTGACCAGCAGTTTGAGCGATAGCAGCGATGTTTGTACAATAGTTTCTTGTTCGCTGTCGATTTCTTCTTCAACGCTTTCTATAATCGTAACGATTGAAGGTATTAACGAATATATATCGTTCTTATCGCAATCTTCGAAAAACTGTTGATTGTACTGGAGTTTATTATTCAACAACTCCAGTATTCTCCTTCGTACTGTGCCCAATTTATGCACCATCAATCCTTTGGTTACCAAGAGGAACATCTGGGATGTCAGTAACGCATTTACGCTATCTAATACATCGTAACTCAAGTGCAACATGACTTTCCAGTATTGCGCTTGAGGAGTATTAGCATTTCTTTCGGCTACTTTCGATATCCTTTGGACGTACTGCAGGATAACCACTATTAAATCTTTGAATAAAGGTTCCAGTTGAAGCTCGGCTTCGTCTGTTAAGGCTGCTACGGAATTGACGAATTGGGATGAGCTCAGTAAATTCGATATGAATTTAACTAAGATGTATTTGTAGTGGCGGAAGTCTTTGGGGGTGTGGGTTGACAAGTTGAAAGTCAAATTTTCTGCATCTGAAAAAGTATATGTTGAATCTGATTCATAGAGTTGTTTCAATTGCTTTCCACTTACTATTAATTTCTGTATTTTCTTCCTTCTCATCTGGCAATTCTTGCAGGTATTTTATCAATTTGATGCCATTGTAGATAATAATATCCGGAGGGAATTCTTTGCACAAGTCAGTAGCTACGTCTAGTTTATTCGGAACTCCATTCTTTCTTTGTTTATTAAACGAGGCATGCGTTACTTGTGTTTCGAAAATAAGCAGAAGAAAAAGGAAGAGATTTTTTTTGACGTCGATTCTATCCAAAAGCTGTTTGAATAGAGGGATCCTCCTGTGATCCGGGACGTCTAATAGAGCATCAACGAAAACCCTAAGGACTTTGGTTACGTTGCTCGTTCGATCACCTTCAGAAAACATACATTGGGCTTTAGTTAATAAATAAAATAAGCGTACATACTAACCTTCTTCATGTTCATTGACAATAATCGGAATAATGGTATCGATAATCTTGAAAATAATATGGAAACTGTATGCATCATCGTGCCTCAAAACAGAAGACCCCATAAACGTAAAAATCGCCATCATATGGTGCAAAACTTGCGTGGGAACCAAATGCGCTGTATGAGTTAATACCAGTAAGGCGTGATGGTGCGTCTGAGGATTTTGAGAGGCTCTAAAAATATTTCAAACTGTATTTTCTGGGTAAATTTTTTTCACAGTACTAATATATTGTACTTACCGTATACACTGAACTATCAGTTCAATGTTGAAAACGTTGTCTGGGATAATTTCTTCGGTTTTTGCGAAGCAATGCAGGATGAGGGAAAGTAAAAGTTGTTTAGGATATTCGACGGCAGATTGTTCGTCGAAATCTAAGCATCGTTTCAAGACGTCGAAAAGAATCGGAACTAAAGAGTCTGTGTTTCTGATTTTTTTCTTGTCTTGTATAAATTCCAACACGGCTACACCTAGAGGAAAGACTTTTCGTATTAAAGTACAAATCAAAATCAGAAATGTAATGGCTTACCTTTTCTCCATTCCAACGTATCCAATATATCAACAGTCGGTACCACTCCAATTCTCCTTTTCTTCTTGCTGGCGTCGATCTTGGGACTCAACACGTCCCTCATCCCAATCAACTGTCCCGTTATCCATACCGAATCCAAATCTATATGCTTAAATATCCTAAGAGCGGCTGGAAGCACTTCAGGATTCTGGGCAGTAGCCGACTTTTCCACCACGATATCCAAAAGTTTCTTGATCACTTCTGCATTGTCCAACGAAATGAATAGTTCTCTATCCAATTGGTTCAACATGAGAACCGATGGGGTAATTTTATCTTCGGAATCATTATAAATTAAAGTTTCATCGTTTTTTATGAAGATTTCAATTAATTTCCAAGCGGTACTATCAAGATTTAGTTTGTTAATGACGTTAGATGTAACTTTAGCGACGATATGTACAACAATTTCAGCATTGAAAGATTTAATTTCCAACGTATTCTCTTCCAAAATCGACAAAGCTAGTTTAGCAGTCTCTTCTAGTATTTCGAAAGAATTTATCAATGATAAAGCGTATAAAATCCGAGATTTTAAATAAGCAGGGGTTAAACTTTGGCAGCAGGTTTTCAACAGTTGATTCCTTATTAAGTTTAAATCGCTAGCACTCTTTTTATCTTTTTTTGTGTTTGATGGATCTAAAGCTTTGAAGATTATTAAAGGTAGCTGTTCGTGGTCTAAAATGATTTCTTCTTTATTCTTTATTACTACATTTATTAAGTAATAGAATGAGTTGCCTTTTCTAGTGGATGAATTGATTAATGTAATAAAAATATCGATTATTATTCTTCGGATATTTTCATCAGGATCAGAAAGTAATACCAGCAGGAATATCGGTACAAATTGGTCTATATAAATCAGAGTTTTAGATTCATCATTTTCTTGCAGGTTATTATTGACGAAATTCAAAATTGTGATCTTCAAACCGTCGTTTTGGCATAGACAAACGTTTAATAACGATTCTATAACGACGGCGTCATTATCGCAAATCTTTTTTAGAAACTTTTTTAAATATTCCACGTTGTTTTCCAACAGTATTTTGGTGGTGCTCAAAAAAAATCTGTTTTCTGCATTTGGCAGCAAAAAATCTCTCATTTTGAGATCGATTTGAGCTTTTTCGATTTTGTATGTAAGGTTGATTAAGCATTTCAGAAAACCTTGTATAGGGAATTTTCCTTTAATCGCTTCTTGTATATTTCCGGATATGGTCTTTTCATAATCAAATTTTTGAGTGATATTCTCGAACAATTTGGGCAGAAAGTCAATTACCAAACTGCCGATTTCTAGAGATGAACGTTGTGGTAAAATGGTACCCAAAATTAGAAACGATATATACTTATGATAACTATCCCACATTTCATCAGGAATACCTTTTAACACTTTTATAAAATTAGATACGTTGTGTATATCGGTATTTTTAGATAAAACTTTTAAAATCAATTTCACAAAGGCTTCCTCATTGCTAACGCTTTTCAATCTGTGAATATCACTTTTGAATAAATCGTGGTTGGAAATAAATGGCAGTTCTAACAGTTTTTTGGCTCTAGGAAGATCTTCTGATGTCTCCGGTAGTAAAAACGGAAATATTACTAAAAATACCTCCCAATCAGTTGGAGGGTAGAGTGTAAACAGCATATTAGTTACTTCTTTGTAAACCAATCTCCACCCGACTTTATCTTTATGGTATTTGAAGGATAAAATAGCTAGAGACTTTTTTAAAACATCTTTGTCGATTTTGTCCGTTTTTTTGACAAGTTTCAGGGTCTCCTTGACCATGTCTTTATTGTCACTTCTCAATCCATCAATGAAGAAATTATTTATTATTTCTTTATCGGTATCTCTGAGGGCATCGTAATTGTCTAAAAGGAATTTTACACCTTCGCCTCTTATGCAAGGATTCGGGTGGTACAATTTTCCGAATACATCGAATTTTCCTTTGTAGGTCATGGTGTTTTTCAACAATTTGGTTAAGCATTTTCTACGTTTTATTGATTTTTTATCCGCTGTGGTAGAGAGGATTCTATATACCTCCTTATCGAATACTGAAGGGTATTGAGTTTCCATGGATTCTAATATTCCTATTGACCATTCTTTAGCTTCTGCAGAAATGTCATCTTGATGTGCTGCGTCCAAAAGGGAACTGTAATACAGGTTGAACTGAAGACAAGTGGATAAAGAGCGAATGCATTTTTTTAATTGATATTTTTGTATAAATAAAGGGCCTATATAACTAGAATTCAATCTATGTTGTTTTGATATCCTTTCAAATAAAGACGTTTAATGTATTTATTTGGTAACCAGGGGATAAAGGGCATATATTCCAGAGCAGAGCTGGGTAATTCCTAGTTAAAAAGTAATTAATAATTATAATTACTGTTTTTCATGTAATTTGTAATTGTATTTAAGTACTTTTTTTCTCAAAGTAAGTTGGAATTGTAATTGCAGCAAAATCTGTGGAGGAATTGTACTTGTAATTATATTAATTTATATTATTTAAATTGTCTAAATACAATTACTTGTCATAAGTACAATTACTTTACCAATTACAATTACTTTTTTCAATTACAATTACATTTATAAGTACAATTACATTTTTAAATTACAATTACTTTTAAATGCGTGTTTATGAGATGCATATGATATAAAAACAAAAAATTTCTTATTCGAACCGGTCACTAGACCTCGGACTCGCATCCTTATCATTTGTTTAAATGCATTTGAGGAAAGCGTTGTGCCGTGAAGCAGTGAAATTGTTCAACCTAAAATAATAACAGTAAGGGGCAAGTAGATGCAGATATTCTTATTTCTAAGACGTATTTTGTATTTATATTATAAACATAATTTATGTTGCATAAACATTATAAATTAAGGAAATATAGTATGAAGTGGTGCAATAGAAGTTTTTATGGGGTAAATACTAAAAACTACTTATTTACGTTGCGTAGGTATTTCTAGTTATTATTCTAATTTTCTATATTGAAATGTGGGTGTTAAAAAAACATATTTTTCTACACCTACAGGGATATTAGCTTATCTACGCACAGATTAAAAAAGGGAAAGTAAGCTATTTCACATATATTCTAAGTAGTGAGAACACTGCAAAAAGAAATGAAATCCACCAATCACAGTTCATATTTTTGATACCCAATTTCTATTATTTTTAAAATTTTAAATGTGTCAATTATTCTGTCAAACTAATTGTCAGTATATTTTTTAGTTATTGAGATTAAATATACACTAAATGAGTTATTTTTGTTTAGAATCGATAAATAATATTTTTATTTGGGCCACAATTTAAAAAAAAATAAATTTTAATCAAACTATATGAAACTAGTTTAATTACGAGTATTAAAACCAAAATCATAAAGGTGGCGGAGGAGCTGAGGACAGAGCATCTGCCTTTCATGCGAATAGCCCGGGTTAAAATCTGGACAAGGGACTAATTTTCATTTGTTTATTTTATTTTATGAATTAGTAAAAAACAAATTATTATAAAATTAGTTATTTTGTCTTACCTAAAATATAGATTTTTGTTAGTGGGCTGTAGAAAAAATATACTGTACAACTCCATATCCACTCTTGTTGCACAAACAACTATTTCAGTTTCAGTATAATTTGTCAATAACAACATTATACAAGATAATTTATCATACGCCTCTGACGTTTATAGCGAATCGATAAAGTTATAAAATGGCTTCTATTTTTAAGTATATATAATGAGGACAACCACCTTTTTATAATTATTTTAAAATATATACTTAGTATGTCCCAAAAAAATGTGGCGTATCAAAGTTTTGTGGCACACCCTGTATTTTATTAAATTTTTAGATTCTCCCTGAACAACTAATTTCATTGATCTATCAGACTTGATTTGATAAAAAATAGAGATTTTTGAATTTTGAAATTTTTTTTTGTCAAAACTATTCATAATTGATCAAAATGGCTAACTTACTCCTTCCTATACTATTTCTTTTATTTACTACCTCATAATATTTAATTAAAACAAATACGAGGTGGTCAAAAACTCAGACTATGTAAAATATAAAAGTACCTAGGCGTAGGTACACGAACTTTTGTATTTTTGTTGAAAATCAATAAACTTTTAAAAGTTCACATTTTATTATTTACTTACCTGTTTCATTTTTTTATACTATTTATCGATTTTGTCTGTTCCCTTAAGTTAAGAAGACCTTAAATGGTACAGAAAACAATACACTTAGGGCTGGTTGTATAAAGCTTACTTAAAATTAAGTTGTTTTAGGTAATACATGTCAATTTCCGATGCTATATGTGCAGTCTGATGTTTGTGGAAACAAGCCCTAAGTGCTAAATAGTATTTAGACTGTACCTATGCCATAAAAAATTTGTCATGTGTCACCTCAAACAGAGTTTAACTTTAAGTACGATTTATACAACCGACCCTTAAGATATCTTTAACTTTAAGGAATCCTTAAGAAAGTCCTTGCAAACGGCTGTTAGTTTGACACTTTGAATTACCTATTTAAAAATTTTATTTTTACCAGTCCGGTTGGTTCATGGTTCCTCAATTATATCATAATTTGTTGTTTTATCAGCAAAGTAATTAGAAAAGTATTTATAAAAGTAATTGCTAATTCATTTTTTCATGTAATTGTAATTAAATCAATATAATCCCTATTTTTACATATACTTGTAATTAATTCCTTTTTGAAAAAGTACTTTGTAATTGTAATTATTTTTAAAGTACTTGTAATTACCCAGCTCTGTTCCAGAAAGTGAACTATAAAAAAATCTTTAAACTCAAATATCTTGAAAATACATAATTGAAAATAAAATCATTGAGGAATCAAGTGATAATTGTGTTAATTTTTTTTTAATGTTTAGCTGAAAAATGGCATAAATTAATATTTCTTTAAAACAGCGATGCACATATCGCGGCCCACTGTCGATATTTATGCGGCCCGCCAACAAATTTTAAATTGTTCAAAAAACTACAAAAGTATCTCTAAGTACCTACCACTTTCTTGTTGAGGTTACAGGCATTCTACTTGCCGGTCCAAGCATATTGTTAGGAGACTAGAAATCTGTCGAATATTGAATATCATTTACAATAACAGTTCAAATATTTATATGAAAAAAATCAGGTCAACAAATTTTCTTGTTTTTGCCAAGCATTGGCAATTTTTTCCCATTCTGACAAGACGTTGGCTGAATAATTCTAAATTTGTGCCAGTGAACAATTTTAGACTGATCTGTTTTAAAGAACATGAAGAAACCTAATAAATATTTCAATTTTTTATGATAGTTCTATAAGGCCCTTTATAAAAAATCATACTAGGTATATAGTATTTCAAATAATATAGAAATATATTTATTTAGCACTAAATATTTTGCAAACTTACTTTAAAATGATTGATACGAATTCTTCCTTGACTTTTAGTTGATCCAAACAAGCTTTCACCATATCTCTGACCAATTTGAAATCATTATTTACACCTTCAATAAACGCACTAGTTATCAACCTCTCAAAAAATGGATAAATAAAACTCCCAGAAGTTTGCAAACTGCTCAACATTTTTGGCAACCACTCTTTTTCTGACAAACTAATTATGGCAATGGTTGGAAAATTTGTATACTGCTTTTGCGATTGATAAATAACCAGGAGTAATAAGCATGCTTCAGTTTTTAGACTTTCTACTTTAACTTCTGATATTTTTTCAACAAATTTATCCAAAAGCTTGTTAGAAAGGTTGGTTTTAGAGACTAATCTTGCAGTTATTACATACGAAGCAGCACCAAAGTCTGCAATTGGGGAATTTAAACCTTTTAACAATAAAGGTAATAACTGAGATACTTGATCTTCTGTAATATCATTGCTGTATTCTAAAGCTCCAGAAAAAACAGTGCAATAAAAATTAAAAGCAACTGTTAATAAATAATGTTTTTCATGATATTTTAACAAATCTTTTATGTACTTGGAAACAAATTTTAAAAATTCATTATTGGAAGCAGAATGGCTTAAAAGAATTTGTTTAGGTAAATGAGTACCAGGCAATTGCAGCTGCTTTAAAAAGTAAAAACCATCTCTTTTATTTTTAAATACGACTATTTGAATTACCCTCACAAAAATATTGCTTTCGTGATATGGTAAACATAACATTAATAAATCTTCCTTATTGTACTCATGTATAGAAAACCTATTTACCAACCACTCAAGAGCTTTATGGGAACAGTTTAACATGAAATAAGGAGACAGTAACAAAAGAAACTTTTTAATACTCTTATTTAACTTTTCGTTGGCCTCTGTGTTTTGAACAGACCGTTCAAATTCCTTCGAAGTAGCGTGAAAAAGACCGTCTTTGAATTGTGAAAAAACTTCATTTTTTTGAGTCAACTCTTCGAGTCCTTCTAATCCGATCTGGTAAAATATTTCTCTAGATAGTTCTGCGGCCTTTTTAGGATCGAAAAGCAAAGAAGGACGTTTCTTATCGCGTTTTATAGCAGAACTCTGCGGTATTGCGAGACGTTGAAGTTGTTCAGCTAAAGAAGTCGCCATGATTTTGCTAAATTCATAATTATTAGTTAATTAAACTATAGAGGATTAGTTAAATTGTCTTACCTGAGATTTTACTTTAAATTATATACAATAATAAACCAAAACCAACACATACATAACCTTAAAAAAGCACATGATATATTTTGACATTTATTCTTCTTTTTAATTCTTGTCAAAGTCAAAAGTTTTGGTCGCTATCTATAGAGGTAGGAAGACGGAGAAAATGAGATTACAAAAGTTACTTAAAATTCAAAATTGAGGCATAAACATTACATTTATTAAATATATATGTAGATTGATCTATGTTTTTTTTTTTTTAATAAACACAACTCGTGCATTGAAGTAAAAAGTAGGTAATTATTTTACTACTATATTCAAAAGCTGAAAATTGGTTTTAAAACAATTTTTTGCTAAACCGATTCTGATTAATGAGTACTTGCGAGGCAAATATCGCCGCTCGCAAAACAAATTGCTTTAATTTAACTATTTTAGGCCCATATTTATAAACAAAACTCAGCTGAGTCGTCCTTGAACGAAAGTCGAAGTTCGGTTATATCCCGTGAATTTAGAGATGGGTAGTAACAAATCCGTAAATGTACATAACAGTTATAGATTTGCGAATATTCATCTTTAAATTCCAGTGTAACACCGGAACCACCTAGAACTTTGGAGACGTTGTAACCGAACTTCGATTTTAGTTCAAGGACGACTTACCCAAGTCCGACCCAGCTGCGTTTTGTTTATAAATACGGGCCTAACTCAGCTCGCTACTTGAAAGAATGAAAGGTATACTTGTGTAGATAGAGAAGGGAGAAAAGAGAACGATTTCGGTAAATTTTCGCTAAACCGAGTCTGATTAATAAGGAATGAGTACTTGCGACGCAATGTGGCCACTTACAATGTGACTGGCTTTGAGCAATCTATATAACTATTTCATTGATCCTATCAGTGCCCACCACTCCACATCAATGAACTGGAGTGGGGTAGAATGCTTGTCAATAGACTTGATGTGCGACTCTATGGGCGAAGACAGGTTATTTTTCATCTCACTCGGGAGTATTTATAACAACCATTTTCTATTTCACTTTGTTATTGTCTGATCCACCAGCTTGTGGATTGAACAATAACAATGTGAAACATAAAATGGTTATTATAAACAGAGACAATCCAGCGAGACGTGTAACTCAATGTATTTTTTTTGTTCGGTAAAACTTATTTGGGCGATTGTAACCACAACCAGTCTATGATGGCGCCACTAGTAAATAGCGGGAAAATTAAAAATGCTTTAGGGCGGGAAATTCAAACATGGATTCAGAAATCGTTTTTGTATACAACAAATTTACACGAGAAACAAAAACTATTGTTTCACTGTTTATTAAAAAATATAAAAGCTTCCAATATCAAATTTTTTATCATATAAATAATCATTTTAATAAAGGAAGTTTTAATCATTTTAATATAAGCAGTGAACATAGTTTTTATTACTCTTGTAAATTTCGCTAAAAAAACTTGAAAATTCTATTGATTATTAAATATTTAAACTTGGAAAAATAATACACCAAACTCTTTTTCTATAAATTATATTTTTTTAAGGTACAGAAAAACAAACTACAATTGCTATGTTTAGAAAGTACCTCCTATCATTTTGTGACAAATTACAAAGAAAGTAACAGTTGTTATATATTCATAATATATTTAAAAACTAATGTAACAAATATGTTATAAAGTATAGAGTATATCGATACCTTTTTGCCAGACTATCATAAGTGCCATTTGAACAAATGTCGCTTATGTTAGTCTGGCAAAAAGGTATTGATATGTTATGACTGTTTATTTTAATAGAAACCATGGAAATGAAACAAACACACATAAACTCAACACAAATGTATAAGGCCTGAGTCGAGTTCCCATCCTGTAAACTGGATCGAAACCTGCTAGACCCATTCCGTACATCCCCTGCTAACTCTTCTTTGGGTAATCAAGCTCAATAGATTTATATGTCATGCCTTCTAAAAGGGAATGAAGGATGACATACTATCATTTAAACAGGACGTTGCTGAAGGCTTACCCCTGTTATTTTGTTTGTTTGTGTATCTTGTGTGTGTGCATTCCTGTTGTGTCCCCAGTCATGTAAAAGTTTTCCTAGTCTCCTAATTTGGTTACTAGGTGGACCTTCTCCAACTAGTAGTCTAATCTATTCGATCTGTTCTGCAGCAGGAGGTACTTTTCAAACATAGCAAATAATATTATTAATAATAAACACTATTTAAAGATAAATACATTTTTGTAATTTTTTTGTCATTGTCCCTTACCTTTCTCTTACACCACCAGGGTATACCTATTTTCCATATTCCCTTAATTATAGATTACCTTACAATGTTCGAATGAATATAACATTTTACTCATGAAAAATCTCTTTTTCAATTTCATTTGAAATAATAATTGGTACCTATATTACAATTTCTAATAAAGTTATAGCAAATCCTACTTAAACTAGTTGTTCTGCAGGATAAATTAACTTTTCTTGAGATTGGTCTCTCTATAAAATCCAAAACCGACCTGATGTCCCCAAATTTATTTTCCAATGCATCCTGATTTAAAATTCTGCCCTTTTGTGATTCAATTTTTTTTTCTTCCTTTAGAGTGGCTGTTAGAGGTAGGTGTATGTAAGAAATAGCTAATCTCTAATCATTTCAAAAGTCCTTTGCCAATACTACATGTGCAGATTTTTTACTCAGCATACATTTTACTTTTCTAGTAGATAGGAACTTTGTGCTGCCATTAAAGCTGTCCAGGTCCAGACATTCATCTACCTACTTAATGAACACAAGTAGCTGTAACAATGGATCTCTGTTCCAATTCACCTAAAATAATTATAGTCATTGTGTAATATATTATTAAACACACACACATTATACACATATACATAATAAATTGGAAATTACTTACCTCTAGAAAGAAATGTGTACAAAAACGCGAGTTTGGTTCCAGAAATTGCTTCATGCAAAAAATAATATGCAAAAATAAACATTCCCCCAAAGAAAATTAATTAAACAACAAAATCAGACTAAAAGAAATATACGGGGCCCAAATTAAATTAATTTTAATAAAATACACATGTTCATAACAACATTCATAACATTGTCAGTTGTCAGTTTTAATACTTTTAATCGATATTTCGACGTCAAAAAACCAGCAACACCAGCGCCCTCTGAAAATGGTGTTAGTTTTATTGGAGAGAGATAGACATATGTAAAGATCAATGTAAAAGAAAAAGATGGTCATATATGTAATTTAAATGGACCACCGAACATATTTTCCTATTAAGTTACACGTCTCTGTTGTCTCTGTTATAAATAATCCCGAGTGAGATGAGAAATAAAAATGGCTGCGCCCATAGAGTCGCACCTTGTTCTACTGATACAATATGCACATTGGCTTTCTACCCCACTCCTGGGGACCTATTTTCAAACCGTGTGAGTACTCATTTCTCTCAAGATTCTCATCAGAAATGTCATACGTCAATGTGGAAACGCTGTTTTTAAAGGCCTCGAGGATTAAAATTCTTCGGATGATATTAATTATCTCTAAATAAACCGTGAGAAACAATCAGTGAGTTTACACTGGCCCTTAGGACCCTAAAAATACTGTTTTACGTTGACGTATGACATTTCTCTCGAGAGAAATGAATTCTCTCGACTTTGAAAATAGCCCCCCAGTTCATTGCTCCACATGCAACCATTTTAACAGGCATACCGAACAATATGCATTGCGTTCGGTTTGCCACGTTCCTTTAACACTTTTAACTCCAAACGACTCTTTTAGCGTTCGGTTTAGTCCGATTAGTGACAGTTTAACACGCTTAAATGTCATTTAAAAGCACCCTAAAATTTGTCCCGCTCCAGCCCCTGACTGACCGAACTCGCCTATGGTTGCCCGTGGATGACAGGTTGTAATATGGCAAGCCTGTGATGACAGGTTCAATGATATAGTTATATAGATTCATAGATTGATCATCCATGTTTTTCAAAATAAACATCATGGAGGAAGGGCAATTAGGCTTATGCCTTGAAGTAAATTTTTTTTTTACTATATTCCAGGGCCAGCCCTGCTATATTCAAATGCTAAAAATTAGTTTTAAAACACAAAAATATGAGTTTTTTATTTATTTATTTTGTCAAAGGTACCTTTTATTTTTCTATGAAGGTACCTAATGGCTCTGCCAATAAGATTGAATAATAATATTCCAATGGATCTGCTTATGGGTACCATTCAATCGTAGAATACGAATTAGTAACAGCATGGGACTATTTTCAAACTCGAGAAAAAGTGATTTCCCTCAAGATTTTTATATCAACTTAGAAACTGTATTTTTAATGTCAGTGAAAATTGTAATTCTTTTGAAATATACCGAGACAGTCTCGAGTTCTCAATGGCTTTAAAAATATTTTCACGTTGACGTATATTTTTCATGAAAATCTTGAGCGAAATGAGTTATCCCAAGTTTGAAAATATTACTAGACTCAACTTCTGATAATATAACATGCCATGTTAATGTTCATGAACCAAAGAACAAAAAATGGGAATAAATTAGTACTAAAATATGTTTTATTTTAAATAGTAAAGCTGGTAGCATAAAATTAAATTTTACACAAAATGGACAAATATACATAAAATTCATTAAAATAAAGCTTTCTGGAATATTTGTATTCACAATTTTTCATCAATTTTTTGGACTCTTCTTGAAAAACATAATTATATTTGTTCAATCTTTTTTCATTATGATAGTAATACTGATTCGGTTTATGGAAGTGTATGAAGATCATGTAGTGTGAAAAGGTTTTCAGTCCGTTCAAATACTAAAGAAGTGGCAGTCAAAGTGTCTGGCAATAACTCCAGTGCTTGTTGTATATTTTCTGGCTCTCCACATACCTACCAACAAAGTTAACTAAATTGGTAACAAACATAAAAAAATCTACCTCTAAAATAAAATTACCCTCCCAAGTAATACTCCTTTTGTTGGTAGGGCATATATAGCAACTTTTGCTCCATTTCTAATAATAAAAGGATGATGCTTTGACAGCGTTTGTTCATATGCCTCTCTACACACTGTGGAAGCATATTCATCATCTTTAAGCTCACCAAGTTTTTGTAAAAATAATCTAATAAAATCTAAAATATATTAAACTATTACCACTGATATCAACTATAGGAAAACATAAATATAAAAATAGAGTATTCAATTTAAATCTAAATAACCAAAAAAAGATTGTCAAATAAGGCAAACACTTACCCAATCCTCGATGAAGCCTTAGCAAAGTTCGAGAACCTGATGTGTAGCCTTTCTTATTCAACAATTCATTCTCTTTTTCATATTCAATCATTTCTTTAACACTAGAGAAATTTTCTCCAGAATTGACAAGCAGTTCCTTTAACAAATCCATTTTAGCCTTCAAATCTTTACTAACGAAACCGAAAATGGTACCCATTAAAGTAAAAAACCTAAAAAAATGTTTTTATGGTCGAATTAGATAAAAATAAAATTAATACCTACTTGTTGAGTTCTTCGAAACTATCCAGGTACTCTTTGAGTCGAACATCGTCTTCTTTAGAAAGAGCCGATTCGAAATTGTCTTTAACTATTTTTATAGTAAACTTATCACCGTTTTGAGACATAGAGATGGTAGAACGAGTAAAATAATCCTATTATTATGGGAAATCTCTTTAATTTTTTGTTCAATTTATAATTCCAATAACCACCTTGCAACAATCTAAATTAGTGCACAGTACATAGATAAGTTGATAGATAAATTAAATAAATGAGTTGAAGATATCTATCATATGGTCGATTTGTGTGTTAAAAATATCAAACAAAATTAACAACAATAAACAAACACACCAACCACTGAACACACCAACAAAGTGCCAACCTTTTTATTTTTCTATGGTGCCAACACTGCCAACAACCCAACTCCCAACTTAACTTGCAACCATTGATAACGCAACGTAAGGATACGTCATATGCATTATTTTTGATATACAAAACTGGGACCGGTAGGCGTGGCTTTTGCACTCACTAAAATGGCGGAAGAGCAGCACCGGATTTACAAGTTTTTATTGTACTATTTCTGGTTAAGTATCATTATTTGAACTATAAAAAAATGAATTTCCTTTTTTATTGACATTGAGTCAAAAGGTGGTGGAAGGCCGAGGGTATAAAAGAAGGGGGTTTAAAAGCTTAAATATGCCCGGTTTTCAGCCGAAAGGTGCTGAATAAAGTAAATGAAAGAAATAAAATATAACTGATTTAATTATCACTCAAGTGGCTATTAAGCGCTGGAGAATATATTATTTTCAAAATTGCATCTAATCAATGACCATGACATAACTAACTTCCACCATTGGGTTTAACGAAGTTTAAAATGACATTTTTATATAAAATAAAATTTTAGGTATAGATCCAATTGACGATATTATGGTGGTTGGTTTGATCTGGGCTTCTCACCATCTGCAGAGATTATGACTATATACTTATGTAAAGGTCTACCGTAGTAACACACATGCACCACAAGTGTGCCGGTCCAATTTAATTGGTCTATGCACAATAATCATGCATGTATGATTGAAAGTCAGACAAGAATGTGAAGATAAAGTCTCAATCATAGTTAAAGTCAATCTTTGACGAGTTAGGAAAAGTATCCACTGTAAGTGCTTTTCTTAACCACTAAGATAAAAACCAGAATATTTCCTAATACACAATTTCTTCGCTAGGAAAAATAAGAAATACATTTGTGAGAGTACTTCCCAAGTGTTTTTTCAAAAGTTCTAAGAACAAAATTGACGAAAATGGCCTAATCCAAGTTCAAATTCTAAAAACTTGAACATTAAAGATAAGTATATATCTTACTGTAAAACAAGTAAAACACCGTTGTGCAAATAATGTGTGCTGTGATTAAATAAAAGTGTACAAAGAATAAAGTTTTAATATTTTCTTATCCATATCTATGTGTGATATTTATTTTTAATACTAAACAATCGGTTATGATTTTGTTGCTAGTCTCATTAAAAAAGACTAAGTGAGTATTGATGTTAAATATTTATTATTATAAGAATTTATATACAGTATGTTCATAATGTGCACTGTACAAACTTAAATATATTCCTGAATTCATTTCAAGCATTAAAAAATGTCCTATGAACGAATATCCAATTCTACATAGTTACCAAGCTAAAAGAGTTTAAATATCAAAAGATGTATTAACATAGTATGCCATGTGTTTGAATATGTCAAAACACAGCACTGAATGTTTGATGCCTTGGTATGGAAATCGTCACTGATACTCCATACAAGCAGCTCGCAAATATTCATGACAAAATCATTAAAGGTACACTATGTTGGCATATTATTAATTCAAAAACAGCAAAGGCGTGTTGCAAATTTAAATTTATCATAAAAAGGAAAAGTAGTTGACAAGTGTAGTACTGAGTAGCCAACTGACGTTTATAATTATTGTTGATAAACAACCAAAAGTTTTGAAAATGTGATATTTAAGTTTGTATAGTACATCTTGCTACATCCTGTATATGTAACTGATCATTTTAGAGATGTAAAAAATGTAATCTGGACAGCTACAGCTCAAATAAACAAACGCAGATGTAGTAGATGTGTCCAATGTAAATAAACAAATGCATAAGACCTAAAAAATGCATCAGATGTGGATATTCTAACGCAGCAATAGTTAGTAGGTTTTTGACAGTGACACCTATGAAGATCAGTATTGTGGCAGTACCAGGGTGCATCGACGATGTTCCTTAATACTTTATTCTGGAAACGTTGAATAACTTCGATGTCACTTTTACTGGCACACCCCCAAAGCTGGCGATTCGCTTCATTTTCACCAATTCCTTTAAACGCACTAATCTGAAATAAATTATAGGTAATTAAAAAGGTATATTAATATTGTTTTAAATGAACTATAATAAAACAAACAATACTCATGCATACACAAAACATGAAGCTCTACTTTTCAATTAGCTATAAAACTAATAAATAAAATTGGTGGATGGACAGCAAATGTAGGTTATATTTAAATAGAAATAAGAATATAAAATGCCTATAAATTAAATTTGATAAACGAAATGGCGTACGATTAATGTACTTCTCAAGAAAATGCTTGAAACATATACTGCTGAATTTAGAAGGTTACCAATTATACTTGTTGACAAACTGTATCCACGCGCTACGTTTTATAGGATTTTTTGGAAATCTATAAATATTATTTCGTATGAAAAAGTATTATTCCAATATAGGTAGGCCCAAAAGTTGATAGATGATTTTTTTTGCATTTTTAAAAGCATACTTTTACACATTTTATACAAACCTGTCATAATACTGTCCTGTATAATATTTATAATTTTGATACTAACCTATGAAACGTTATTTCAGTCGATTTTTCACAAAAACGTCTATCGCTAGAGCAGGAACGTATAACACAACAAGGCATTATATACTTTATAAGTTTGTAACACTCAAAATTTGCTCAAACACAAATTAAATTCAAATTTAATTACACAAATGACACTAAAAATATAACCTGTAAAATTTGACAATTTGCACTCACAGTAATGGCGGACCGGTCCCACTTTTCGCTTATGCATGTCGTATCCCTAGGTTGCCAGATCAATGCTTGCAACATATTTCTGTCTCAAATTGGATTACGTGTTGCATATAAAAAAATTACAAGCGTAAAGCCGTGTTCACACTGATGCAACATTCAGCAAATTATCGCAACTTGTAGTGTTTTTCACTGACACAGGCAGTTCGTACTGAGGTTATTTGTATCCTTGTTTGTCGATATGTAAAAAAAGAAAGCTGCTGCTCTGCTGCCTGTTTTATATAACATGGATGCTCGTGGATGATATGGCAACCCTGTGGGCCTGATTATTTGACAGGGTCAATGCTATAGAGTTATATAGATTGATCATGTTTTTAAAAATAAACAAGCTTATTCAGAGCCGATTCCACCGTTGTGTTAAACGGAGATTAAAGTGACATTGTTAATGTAAAAATGTCATTTTAAACTTCGTTTAACACAACGGTGGAATCGGTCCTCAAAGGTTGAAAATTATTTTTAACCTTTGAAATAGTAGAAAAGATAATGACCCACATTATTACTTCCAATAAAGTTAAATTTGTTGTGTTGAAATTAGGAATATTGTAGAGTAAGTTGTTTCAGTGTGTACACGGCTTAAGGTTTATATTTTTGACATTTACTAGATGATGACGTTAATCCTAGTAATTTCTAGAATATTTCCGTCTCTCTCCTGTACGTATTTTATCCTTTTCGCTGCTGCGATTATATCAATGAGGTTGATTTTTTAAAACTTCCAAGAATATTCCAGTCTAATTTTCATTGTGTTGGTGATACAGTTAGAAATTTGTAATTCAAATAAAACTAGAAAAGTCTTTATCGGCTGACGCGTTACACGACACAGCATTTCTAATAGAATTAAGTATAATTTCAGCATTTACATTATTTAAAGGGCAAGCATGGTGAAGGAAACAAAATTTTACGAGATTTTAGGTGTCAAGCCAGGCTGTTCCCAAGACGATTTGAAGAAGGCTTACAGAAAACTAGCATTAAAATATCATCCGGATAAGAATCCCAATGAAGGTGAGAAATTTAAACAGATATCTCAAGCGTATGAAGTACTGTCGGATCCCGAGAAAAAGAAAATTTATGACCAAGGCGGAGAGCAAGCCCTGAAAGAGGGTGGAGTAAGCGGAGGCTTCTCCAGTCCTATGGACTTATTCGATATGTTCTTCAGTGGAGGATTTGGGGGTGGCCGTAGAAGTCGAAGAGATAGAAGAGGCAAGGATGTTATTCACCAGCTCACAGTGACACTGGAAGAACTCTACAAAGGGGCCGTTAGAAAACTGGCGTTGCAAAAGAATGTAATTTGCGATAAATGCGAAGGTAGGGGAGGAAAAAAGGGAGCTATAGAACAGTGTCCAACTTGCAGGGGAACTGGAATGCAAGTGCAGGTTCAACAACTTGGACTAGGTAAATATTGAATAATGCTAATAAAACTAGTGAAAATCTTACTATGTTGTCAATCTCAAATGCCAAAACTATAAATACAATGCTTAACCCTAGATTGTCAGCATTATTCAGTAGTCTGTTGTTGATTTTAATATATTGCTGCTTTATTGTTTTTTTTTTTTACCTTTGAGATGTCTTATTCTGATGCTCATCACGTACCACTTTAATTTTTGTGGTTCTTTTTTTGATGTAAGAGCACTTGGAAAATACTTTTAAGTTCCTTCTTGGATAGTATTGGAAGCAGATTATTATGAATTTTCTCCGACTCTGTAATGATTGTTTTGAGTTGATGGCATATAGTTTCCAGATATACATGAATTAGAGGTACATAGGAACTATAAAAATAACAAAAACCTCTGTTAGAGCTACTACATGCTTTTAACAGTATTAAGTCACACTATCAAAACCAAGGAAAGCAAAGCTAGAATGTTGCTGTGATAAAAGCAGAGAGTAAGGAGGACTCTTGAAAATATACCCATCAATTGTACTTATCTGGCAATCTAGGGTTCATTTTATACTAAAGCCTTGATGTACCCAATTTTTTTTGAAAAAAAGTCATTTTGTTCATTGAAATAAAGGGGAATTAATATCTAATGGGGGGCTTTATAAGTTTCATTTTTGTTTTTCTGTTTTTTTCTTTCCTCTATATTTTGTTTTTACTTATACTATTTATGCAAGAAGAAAATGAATAAAAATACTGCTACTAAGTTTGTTAAATTATATTATGGATCTTGGAAATTAAAAAAAGTTTATTTACTACATTGTGTATAGTGTGTTATAATGTACCTTTTTTTTTTGTTCCTTAATAATACTGTGGTTGTGCTTAAAATTATTTAAGTAGGTACAGTTTTTTATAATTATGTGAAATGGTGTATGAAAGTTTAGAAATGCCATTTTGTTTGTACAGAGGGTCTAAATTAATGAGTAATTTTAACATTTTTCAACATAAATATATTTAGGTATCAAAATATCAATATAAATATCAAAGCCCCTACTCCTAAAAATTTGACTTGTGTCCTTTTAAGTGCTGACCACAGAATTGCACATGTTGTTCAGTGGTGGGTAATATTTGTATTGATGATAAGTTAATATTTTTTAATTATGTTAAAACTTATTTTAAAAATTTGGAATAGTTTTAAGTTACTTAATTATTGGTAAGTACGCTATAAAATAGGTTATATAACAAATTAAAGATTGAATTATTTGCATCGCTGCTGGAACCAAATAAATCAGAAGTTGACTCCTTAACTGAAATTATCTAGTTTTGAACTGTTATTATTTTATTTAATTGATTTTAGGTTTTAAAATATATTTGTAAAATAAGTAGATAACATTTTAATTAAATAATTGTTTAAGAATCATTTACATCTTATTTCTGATATTTTCAATATTGAATTCATTTAAAAGTAGACTATTAGTTACATTAAAAATAATTTTAGTTACTTTTAAAATACATTTTTACGATCTGCAAATAATAACAAAAATTAAAACAACACAGGTACTTGAGGCTAATAACCGTAGCAGTTGATGCCGATGACAAAAAAAAAAGTGTTTTTTTTTTCATATGAGACGTTAATTCACATTTTCAATCCTCTGCTTTTATTTTTTTATTTTGGCCTCGTCCTAAAGGGTATTTAGCCACCCAATGGACAGGAACTTGGGGCTAGGGCATTACATTGGATTATTTTTTATACAGGGTGTTTTTACAGGGCGTTAAACTAACATTAAAAAAAACGTTTTTTTTTTTTGTAAAAAGTTTGCTGTTGCGATTTTTTCTTTGAATTTTTTGCCAGTGTTGTAGATTTGAAGCCCCAATATTCTAAGGAAAAAAAAAAATTAATGCAAACCCCTCAAAAAGTTGGGGGATTGGGTACTTTTAACACCCCCCCGTATTTTTTTGACATAAAGAAACTTGCTTCATCGATCTTAAAATCAAAAAGAACTATGAATTTATAATTTTTTTTTATAGTGAAATGAACTTTGTATCTTTCTTAGTTAAGAGCTATTTACAATTTATTAACTGAATTTCTAGAGCAATTCGTCCGTCCTGCTTATCAACATATCAACAAAACTAAGAGTAGGTCAGGAGTTATTGTACAAAAAAAACGCATAAAAATCAGTGGTGTGTCTAGGGCTGTGCTTGAGCCGCCCCTGCAAAAATTAAATATTTTAATTATATTTTTGTATTCCAAGGAGGCGGACGTGTTGAACATTTACTAAATTAAATGGTTTATAAAAGATGTATAATAATTATTATCAAGTGTTTATTTTTAATTGTTAATTGTTTAATTAAAAAAATATTTTTTTTAATTACTATTAAATTTAATGAATACATTTCCAAACTAACGTGTATTTTTATCAGTGGCATGGTGAACCCATGAGAACGGGTGGTACACCATTTTTATGACAACAGTCCAATATTATAAATAAATAAGAGGTAGTTTTTGCAGGGGCGGCTCAAGCACAGCCCTGTTAGTTTAACATGTAAATATAGCCAAATCCACTTATTTTTTTGGTAACCTATCTGAGGAAGAATTTATGACATACCTTTTTGAAACACCCTGTATATTTAGTTTTTCTACCATATATATTTTTCTTTCCTTTACAATCATTATAATTGTTTAGTAGGTAGTTTATTTCTTGAAACAAGTTATTACTAAAGCCTTTATTTAGTTACATTTTTAAATTCTTTATACTCTGTTTTTTTGTATTTTTATTTTTGTAAAAAAGTGTAAATTATTATTAAATAATTACCCTATAGTTGAATACCTCTATTGCAGACAGTCTATGTCTCCAATGTTTAATGTAACCCTATTTTTTATAAATAAAATACTGAAAATTAAAAAATACAGGCTGTCAAATTTAAAATAAATTTTTTGCTGTAATAATTTCACCACCTGTTAATAAATGTTAAACGAGTTTTTATTCCCGGTATCACTGCTAATAAGGGTAATTAATAATCGACGTTCTTTACCCAAAGATGATTTTAATCCCTGAGTGAGCCCTTCTAAATTTTGCTAAGCTTTTGTAATAGCTGTTTAACCCAGATTTTGTCGGCATGTTTCCCTTTTAACGAATTTCCTTTAAATATTTCCTCCGTTTCCAATAGCGCTTTATTGTTTTTTCTTACAATAACGAAAATTTTGCCTCATCTACTATATAACCTAGAAAATGTTCGCGAATACCACCATACATTTTTTTACTGTATACAATAATAAAAATCTTCATGCATAACTCACGTATGGGGGTTACCTTCAGTATCAAATACTCAATAATTGTTAAGAAGATCTGGCTACGATTTGTGGACTTTTACAGGGATGCTGCAGCAAATACAAACAGTCTGTCCCGATTGCAGAGGCCAGGGCGAAAGAATCAATCCCAAAGATCGTTGCAAACATTGTCAAGGCAAGAAAGTAGTGCGCGAGCGTAAAGTATTAGAAGTGCACATTGATAAAGGCATGACTGATGGACAGAAGATAGTTTTTAATGGCGAAGGTGATCAAGAACCGGATTTAGAGCCTGGAGATATTATCATCGTGCTCGACGAAAAAGAGCATCCTGTATTTAGGCGGTATAACGTTTATGATCTGTTTATGCGCATGGAGATACAATTGATTGAGGCGTTGTGTGGATTCCAAAAATCGATTAGAACTTTAGATGATAGAGAACTCGTTATAACCGCTCTTCCAGGTGAAGTAATCAAGCATGGAGACTACAAAGCTATATTTAACGAAGGTTAGTAATTTAATATTCATTACAGGTTGATTTTTTTTATACATAGGTGTATTTGTCTGTTATTCTAGAATGATGAGTTGTCGACACAAATTAAGGCACTTGCAATTTTAACTACTGATGTCTTGTAAGTCGTGTCATTTGTTTTGCCGGTTTATTTCTTAATTGCTTCAAATGTTTGGGTGTTGATTGCGAAATTTGTTTAAAAAATATTTTTAGTTCTACCTTTTTTTTTATTCGGAGATTAGTTTTAAGGTTTCAACCATGTATAAACCTCATCAAAAACGTCAACTTACTGACAATATAAAAAAAATGAAGAGGAAACTTATGTTGACCTATGTCATACTATCATTGGAATTTCTTATCAACATTTCATCTTTTCATAAACTCTGTCAGTTTTTTTTTTTTTTTATACAAATATCTATACTTTATCTTAAGGCCGCTTGTATCGAAATTTTGTAACTAAAAAAATTAAATTATATACAGGGTACTCAGTCTCTAGTCCTATTACATATCACACTGATTAGTCCTTTGAAAAAATGGATGATAAATAGAATCTACTATAAATGAATCGGGTGTACCCATCAAGATAGAATGAAGTAGAGACGACATAAACACTATTTTGTGATATGACAGATATGTATATACTTAGCGTTGCCAAAAGTGATGGAAAAGTGTAATCAAAATGGCGCCTTAAGAGTCATACTTTGATTTATTTGATGTCAGTAATTTAAAAAAATGGGTATTTATTTTCGCCAAAACTGACTAGCTCCACTAGCTCGAGTTTGACACGTGACAAAAGTGTATTTCAAAGGTGAGGACACATTTAGTATTGTCATAGCATCTCCTATTTATTCTATCTCAATGGGTGTACTTAAACAGGGTCGATTGTAAAAAGAAATCGACTGTAAAAAGTTTTAATGGTGAAATTAAATACGTGGTTAGAACGTTGGTATCTATTTCTGGAACGCCCTCTATTGCATGTTTCCTGTCTTCCGCTTGAGCGTTTAATAACAGTTTTAACCATCGACAATTTCATCAGTACAGAAAACGTTCTTCATCTTCATCCAGTGCCTAACTAATTCTTATAGTTCAATACAATAAAATTAAAAAATATATATATAATTCATATTCTACTAGTCTACATATATTTATGAAAATTTCTATTTGATTAATACCATCAAAATTAACCCACATCCCAAACCAATCTGATTCTGAAAAAACATCCCATTTCTAGAAAAATAATTGTAGTATTTTTTTCAAATTTGATTTATGGTGGTTTTTGATGATGCTTAATAGGAATCCGATTACCAAATTATTGTATAAAAATCATTAATATTCTATATTTTTATTCATATTTATTCCGTTATTGTCATAACACACGCAGCCAACGTGTGAAACTTAGACTAGAAAGGAGAGAGGTCGCGTAACTGCAGATATCCACTTAGTTGCGTAATCAGAATTTAATTAAATGAATAATGTCTCGATATTAATAATTCGTATTTAATGAATATATGATTTTTATTATAAATATTCATAATAAGTAAAAAATAAGTTTTTCTTCTTCTTTTTAAATTAAATATCTCGACAGAGAGGACCTAAATTGCAAAATTTTAACATATTTGAATATCAGTATGGAGTATATTAAAATTAGTTGTGTGTGCAATGCAAGTGCCACTTAACTTTACTAGGTTATTGATCGTCATTGCGATTATATAGTCAGCATTTTCAAAATTTAATTATTGGGTGTTTCATAACTATACTTCCAAACTTTTTATGGTGGAAGGGGACATTAAAATAATTAACATTTATGTCAGAAAATGCTTTATTTCCGAAATATAGGGTGTTAGCATGTATCCAAAATTTCCATAGGCGTACTACTGGGCAAGTTGTTGCTGAAATAATATTTTATAGATTTGTTTCTCGCTTGCTCTTGGATTTTATTTATACTTGCTTCAGAGACGTTAAAAAGTTTGTATTTTAAGATTACATTTAGTTGCTTTGAACAAAAAAATTATGAAAATTGCAAATTTCTAATGGGCGTTAATATTTTTGTGTGTAATTCCTTTCAGAAATGAAGCGTTTTCGGGCATATATTAATAAAAAAAAAATTATTTTTATGTCCCACCTCCAAAATTTTTGCAGTTTAATTACGAAACGCACAGTATATTACTTGTAAAATATGATTCCATCTTATTTTTTTGTAATTTCGGTTTTTACAGCTACCATTGTAATAAATAATAATACAGGCTTTGCTTACTTTCTATATATATAAAAAAACTAAAATTACACCGCGACTTCTCTGGCATCTACTTGTTCAGAAGAGTGTTGTTAAAAAATAAGTTTTTACTTCTTTATTAAAATAAAAACCAAAAATCTATCTTATGCTGAATGTATATTTTATCTTTTAGTTATAAGCTATGAAATTTTATTTAAACCTTAAGAAAAAAATAAAATTCAGCAATTCACACACAAAATTAGTTATTCAAAATAATTACACCATTAACAACCAGATATCGTTTTCCTGTAAAAGTACATGGGCCATTTCGTGTGCATTGATTCAAGTTTGTCTGTTTCAGGCATGCCACAATATAAGAACCCCTTTGAAAAAGGACGTCTCATCGTCCAATTTTGGGTCCAATTTCCCCAATCCATACCTCCAGAGGTAATTCCGGCGTTAGAAAACGCTCTTCCGCCACGTGTGGAATCGATGATTCCCGACAATGCCGAAGAGGTCGTTTTGGTCGAATTCGATCCCGAATCCGAAGCCAGAAGGAACTCTCAGAAGAACGCATATGATGAAGATGATGAAATGCACGGACAAGGACAGAGGGTGCAATGCGCCACGAATTAGAATATATTGGATATAGTCCAGTAACTAACTATATACATCAGATTTAGCAATGAATAATATGTTTTTAACCTTGATCGCTGATCGTAACAATGTCAAAAATCTAAAAAAGTCTATTATAACATGAAATTTTGTACCTTTCTTTAGTTTTTGATTATAAATACGCCATACGTTTTAAAAGTAAACTGAATTTGCTACCATTTGAGCCCAGAACCGTCTCTTAAGACCCAATATTTTCAAAAATACAGGGTTTCAAAATTTATAATTTTTTTTTTAAATGTAAAATGTTAAGCAATATTTTGTTCTGTGTCCATTTTCCAATGGACGCTGAAGTGGTGTGAGGGAACCTACAGATAAATCTTCGAACTATTGAAGCATTGTCTGTTTCAAAAAACTGTATTTTGGAAATTATTTGGTTTACAGAGACGGTTCTGTTCTCAAATTTTGACAACTAAAAAATTATGACGTGGTCCTAAATCTTTGGACTGTTCTGTATTTTTGATAATATTGCGTTCAGCGCTCAAGGTCGAAAACTTTATAAATTTATTGGGCCAAGATCATAAACATCTCAACAAAAAATCAGAGAACTACCGAATCTGACACAGTCCTCTTCTTCCTTTTTGGTTACTGGACTAATATTGACTAACGTTTTATGAAATCGAAATTTTCGCTGACTTTAATTGTAATATAGGACTGATTAATGTCGCGTTAAATTAGCAAATTTATTTCCAATTGATAATATAATATGCATTCACTTGTAATAATTGTTATTTAGATAATTATTTGTGTCATTAAATTGATATATGCACTTTATTGTTTTTATTTATTTTTTCATAGCCAAACCCTCCCTCCCTCTTCGCCCTCTCAGTGATCGAGCATAAAATTTCAGGAGTAGCCAATATAAGTAATTATTAGATTTCTGTTTTGGTAAAAAATAACATGTACTAACAATGGTGGAGAAAGTATACTTTGCCCGATATAGGAATTGAATTAGTCAAGTGGCAAAATGACATTTTTTTTAATTTAAGTTTTAATAACTAATCAGCTAAAGATAAAGATGAGCCTTAAATCAATTACTTTTGTTTTACGTTTGATGAAATCTATAGGGCGATTCATGAATATATAAATTCAGGAAAACGAAAACAAATTTTAACGGTTCTAGATAGCAACAGCCTACACACTAAAATTTCTCCTTTCTCTTATATGTACCTAAATTTTCATGAATATCGGAGACCAAACATTTTTTTGCCGAAAAATGTTTTTATTTTGAGTCGTTAGGAAGGATTTTGGGATTTCGATTTAGTTAAAAATATACCATTGATAGAAAATACCTCGTAGATTCTAAAAATGAAATCGGTCATTTGATATATTAATTCAAAATTATAGACATAGATGAAGGGAAGAGTTGTAAATACCAACGCATAAGTTTACTTAGCCAAATTGCAAATATGGGCAATAAATTGTTTTCGAAAGTTAGGTGTCATATTTTGCGTACTGATCATCATTATGAGAGAACTTCTGTTATTGAAGTAAAAGACAGTAAACATATTTGTATTCCGCGTCGGACAATTATTTGGTCATTATTTCATACAGAAATAAAATACATATGTAATTTTACGCCTAGAATTTAGTGAAGTAATTTTAAAATTCCTTATATAACTGTGCCGTTCTAACATTGTAATCCGGTCTAATAATGTAGGTAGTAGTATTTAAAACAAATATCTTAAGAATCATTCTGATATTGTCTCTGCCATCTGTAATAGAGCTGTGGCAAACCGTATGTATTCGTTACTCAGTAACGGGTAGTCGGTCAGATACGAAATACGAATTCGTTACTGCATTTTAAATTTCGTTACTCGCATCCGCATCGTCGCATAACGCACAATAATAATACTTGATAATACATACCACCACCGGTTCGGTATGCGAGATGGCCCGTTGAGCGATGCGAAATGCGAGTGTGGCCTTGATGCTAATCTGTTAGACAGTACCAAAACCTAACAACCGAAGCAATCCGTACGTACGATTAGTTACCGACATCAATTCCGCATCTGCATAGACGTGTGCGAGGCCCATACGATGCGCGTTCTGTAGATTCGTATCACAGTAACGAAAGTAACGAGTAACGAATATTTTTATACGGGTAGTCAGATCCGAAGTAACGAATACATACGGGTATTGATTTTCTCGTTACTTTTACAGCTCTAATCTGTAACGTGTGGAGGATGGGTTACTCCACGGCACTTAGGCCTCATTAGGCCCATTGTGCATTCTCTTGAGAAGATAAGCACTTCCTAGCTCGTGAGCCAGCCTACAGATTTAATGTAGTTGACAACGTCGCCAAGAGGTGCTTCTCTTATATCGGCCGGTGTTAGCCGATACTCGCAGAATACAAATCTTCTAAGAAATGAGAGCATCGAGCAATCGTAAAGGATTAGCTCGATGGTCTCATCTTCTTGTTCGCACCCTCTGCTGAGTGCGGATTCCGACAGCCCTCTATGATATGAAGATTCTGTCTAGTCATAGTCAAGTATTTGTTTGCTGCATTGTTGTCAGGATAACTTAATTAAGAGCTCCCTGCGGCAACTATGCAGTTTCTTGTTTCATCCCATCTTTCCTTGAATTTCACAAGGGAATGTTCTTTGATTACCGATTTTGTCAGGCCAATAGAAGGGCCAGGTCCAAAAAGTATTTGGTTGGCTGCTTTCTTGGCTAGTGAATCAGCAAGACGGTTACCTTTCGATGTGGCGTGACCTTTAATCCATCTTAAAGAGACTACGTTGTTGATGGATACTTCGGCCAAAGCTTCGTGACATTCTAGTACTAACCCTGAATAAATTCGTGGTCTGTTCAGGGTGAGTAATGCTTGTCTGCTATCTGTATAGATGAGCATGTTCCTTCCAGTGATTTTGTTTCTGGTTATTTATTTTGCTGCTATGAAAATCCCCGTTAGCTTTGTTTGAACTACGCTGGCACTATTGCTCACAGCCCATGTTATGTTTAAGAATTTGGAGTATATTCCACATCCTGATGCGCGCGAGCCTTGTTTTGTTTTAGAACCGTCGGTGTAGATATTAGTGGTGAACGGATCCGAATTTTTAACGGATCGTGGATCCTTGAAGAAAAAAACCGGATCCGGATGTATCCGTCAGCGGATTTAAATATAGGAACCGGATTCGGATTTCGGATCTCAGATCCGGATTTCAAATTCGGATCTCAAATCCGAATTCTCTGACTCTTATTTAAGATTCGAATCCTACTTTCGGATAAATAGGAAGAGACAATAGCTAATAGATAGCTACAAGTATGATAATGTATAAGTTGTAGGCATACAAAAGAGGTATAATTTGCAAAAAGATATATTTTAATTTTTATTAAAGCATACAAAACAAATAAATACATTTTGAGTTGTCGCAGATACTATACATTCTTATTTTCATATATAAATACTAGTATGTCAATATTTTCAAACGAGAGGCAACTTCTCTTTGCCCGAACAATATTTCCTGCTGTAGAAAACACAAAACACCTTCTCAGAAGGTGTGAAGGTTGCAGGAATACAGATGAATTTTCTCGATAGATTTGATAATTTTAAGATTTTTTTTCATTTGCTTCTTACCATTTAATGGACATCTATTTTTGTCGAAATCTTGCTCTTTAATATATTTTTCAACTTCATTCAACTCCTTAGTACCTGACGGTTTTGGGAAAAGAAAATCCAATACACTTGAGCTTTCTACGGTTCTTTCTTCTTGGTCTTGATTGGTTAATCTGCGGGGAAAGGGAGAGTATTCATGTTTCTAAAAAGAAACTAAATAGGCAACAGTATATAAAAGGCTCGCGTATCTGGTTCTTGAATCCGGATCTCGGATCCGTATCTTGGATCCGGTTGTCGCATTCGGATAGATCCGGATTGTTCACGTAGGAAAATTCGGATCAGATCCGGATTAAAAAAAAATCCGGATCTGATGTACAGCACTAGTAGATATATGAATCGTATCTGCCACTTCCGGCTCTTCTATTTGCTCTATTATAACTTTATATGCCATATAATTGAAGCAAAATCCATTTTGGATCGTACTAATGTAACATAAAGCTTAATTTATAATTGAGAAAACGATAACACAGTTTATACCCTGCGCAACTCAGATTTGTATCCCTGGCGCATACAGAATCAAATCATAACCAATACAATATATGACAACCGCCTATATTTAAACAGCAGTCTTCTGCGCATCCTGAATTTGTATCCTTTGAGTGGATGTTATTTTGGAACATCCAACTGGTCCGAGTGAGCTAACTGATTCTTTTTAGCAATAAACTGTGACGATAACTTGCTAATAAAAGTTACGCGTTTGACCCAATGTTAGACACTTTGGAGAGGTGACAACCTTTTTTTTTAGTTACTTAAGATAAAAACGGAACCAGAGAAATCATGTCGAGGGCCTGAGGACATTTTTTTAGCTCCCCTAGTCTTATTTGTTATGTATTACATTGCTGAACAATAATTGCGTTTACTGGACAAATTCGTTTTGCTATATAAAAGATCAAATGCTAGACAGACTGAAAAAATGATGTATGGTCACCCTAGCCTAAATCCGTAACCTTTAATAATTCGCTATGCATTTGATATTAAAATATTGTTTTTGCAGATAGCATTTTTTATATTAAAATTTAATTTATTTCTGATTTCATTCATATATTGAATTTTATCTTTTTTTATCGCAAACTGAATATCAAAAAGTAAATACTGGAAGAAGATAAGACTACTAAAACAGTAACGGGCCCAAGTTAGATCCCTGTGGAACTCCTAAAACAATTTTTCCGAAATATTACCATTTAAAAATTGTGTCCTTTGTAAACTTTTCTGTCTCATTTAAAAAATAAGTTTGAATTGATTAATATACCTTGCTTAAATCCGTAATGTTTCAGTAATATTTTTAACACAATTACATACTTTTAAGTACTGTTTTTACAACTTATTTGATTTCTACTAAAGTACATTTCAAATGTTTGTAGAAGCTTCAGAACATACTTTTTTCTTTTAACCAAGTTAAACCAAGCAAAAAATACCAACATTTTGTGTAAAATACCCTGAATTCCAAAACATTCTTCCAATAGATCAAGAATTCAAAATCACAAACAACCTAGATTAATACTTACCTCTAAAAGAGTTCAAAGAAAAATAAATAACAAAAAATGTAAGAAAATTATTTTATTAATTGAACACAAAATACATTTTTTTTTTATTCTATAATGTATATCCAACTATACGCTAAAAGTACACAAAAAAACAACCAAAACTAAATTTAAATTACAAGGCACATTAACGGAAATTTATCAGGTATGTAAAAGGAGGAAAATAAAAACTGTCGTTTGTGACAGGAAGTCAGATTTTTTTGTAATAAGTATTATACAATGGATATTGCATTGCCTTGCATTCATTCTGTGAACACGTGCCCAATAATATTAAAACACATCATTAGACACATTTTCAAGTCTTGATAATATTACTAAGTGTATTAAATACATTTTTTTTTTGTTTTATTTAAGCCGGCTGGGAGTGTGCCCCTTTCTTTCCGATCAGGGATTTATGGATGTGGGGGATGACACCTCCACCTGCAATTGTTGCCTTTATCAAGCTATCCAATTCTTCGTCTCCTCTGATGGCCAATTGCAAATGTCTAGGTGTGATTCTCTTCACTTTTAAATCCTTACTGGCATTTCCTGCCAATTCAAGCACCTAAAAAATATTTCATTCCATTATCTGTTTATTTTACTAGAATGTGGAAATTTTTAATTGTGGCACCCTGTACTTCAGTAAAATACAATATTCTGAACCTATAGTTACATATAAGTTTAATGTCCATTCTTTAATATTAAAACCTTTATACCTAAGAAAATCTTAACAAAAATAATATATATCAGGTATTTAAATTTAAAATAAAGATTGCCAAATTGTGAAATAATACTTGTAATTTACAGATATTAATGACTCCAAAAATTATCATTTTCTCATAGATTCCATCATATCTTGAAAAAATTTACATGGGTCCCCTGAGGTGTACCCTCTTTCTAACAAAAAAGAATCCTAGATATCAGACAATGTGGTAAATAATGATCACTGAACATACATGAAAAAAATATATTCAGATGAATTGAGAGGCCAAACAGGATTACTCATTAAGCTTATATTGTTGGATTACCTCCTAAGGGTAGGCTTTTTACCTAAATTTCTTAGAAGATTATTACAATTATACCTATTTATAATATTTTACTACACATAATCTTGTAATTAAAGGAGTATTAGTTTCTACCTTCCAGGAAATGGGAATTAAATTTATTATCCATCTCTTAACTTAAGTTGAATGGGTTCAAAAATAAATAAGAGAAAAAAATACATACAAAACAAATTAGTTTTAAACAATTTCTAGCAGAAAGTTAAATTAAAAAATAAGTAAAATGAAAAATAAATAATATAAAAATTTTCAAAACTATAATTATCTAGGAAAATGTTAATTTCTTTTAAGTAAAATTATATTGTAAGGATTAAAGTGTCTTAAGCCTATAATGTTACTTACTTCAGCAGTTAGATATTCCAGAATGGCAGCTGAATAGACAGCAGCTGTGGCTCCTACACGTCCATGACTGGTTGTTCTATTTTTTAAATGTCTATGAATCCTACCTACTGGAAACTAAAAAAAAAATATATATATATAACTATTTTGAATAAATGGTGAAGGACATGTGGCAAGAGATTTTTCTTATAACTTTTCAAATTAGACAGTTACATATAAGTAGAAAATTAAATATCACAGTAGACCAGAATTCATTATTGTATTATAAAATTCATTTTTTTAATGAATGAAACCTTGCCTAAAATCCTTAGCCTTTTAATTACAATTCAAAATCATGAATCAATGGAGCATAATCTAGATTCCTTCCTTTGAAGCTATTGACTATCTTTTTAATATTGTTAATGAAATGCTTCAAACTTTTGAATAAAATTGATATTTTTTGTAATAAATTATAAAAATATTTATTTAAATGGTAGGAGACTTGTACATTTTTACCATATGTACTTTTAAATGAAAAATAACATTTGGTATTTAACATGCAACTAAAAAGTTATAAATTTACAAGATAATCTTGCTTTGGACCAATTCTTACTCTAATAACTACAGAAATACCAATATATGTTGCAACTGTTACAATTTTAAGAAAATTATTTAAATATACAAATTCCCTGTTCAAGAAAAAAAATAGGTAATGTTTTACTATTTAAACAGAGCACAAGAAGCCATATCGAGCCATTTTCTACAAATTATTTGCTTTATGATAAATGAAAACTTAACATTTACATTTTGCATTCACCAAACTTTAATGCTTTTGAAATAACTATCAACTAAAATAACAAATACAAACAGGAAAAGATCCAAAAATTTTATAATATAAAATACAAGCGGTATTTTGAATTCGTAACGGTATTTCCGATAAAGGGTTATGAAAAAATAACCTACATGAACATGAAACATCTAAATCTAATTAGTAATTAAAAAAATATATGTATCAAAATAAATGTATTCTTACCTGTAATCCAGCACGAGCCGATCGTGATACTGCTTTCGCCTTGGCTTTTCCACTATCTTTACCAGCTTTACCACCAGCCTAAAAACGTTACATTTTGTTTACCTCCATTACAGATAATGCTGGTTAATTTGGTTATTATTACAACTAACTACATTTCATATATATATCTGAATCAAAATCCAACTATTTTTACTGCAAACTTACCATTTTTCTAGTCCTTGTTGTAATATAAGTATACCAGACGACAACTCCCGAAAGCTAGATTGCCAAGATTAACTGAGATGTACCCAACGCAACAATAATGGCGCCAATGAGCAATTGCCACAAATGAAAAAATCGGAAAGTTGCACGTGATCTAGAGCGACCAATGACGACTGCAAAACAAAGCGGGAAATGACTTTATTGATTGGAGAGTGACGCTTTTGATGGCTTGGCTTGGTTTTTTAGAATAAAGTACGTTCCGAAATTCTAAACGAGCAAAACAGGGTTGTGTTCCTGTTTTAGTCACTGAACTCTACACTGTAACAGTTACAGTTCAGTGCCTTTCAAAATGTTGGCCGTTAGTTATGATATGGCAACCCTGTTGGCATTGACAGAGTCAATGATATATTTTTATATCGATTACTCAAGAGGGATGCTGTGCGAGAGGCCATATTGTCTCGCAAGTGTTCAATAATCAGAATCAGTTTAGCGAAAATGTATTTTAAAACTAATTTAGTTTAATTTTCATATAGTCAAAAAATATTAAGAAATCTAAACAATTTTTATAACATATATGTAAACAATTTTAACCACTCTAGATTCATAAATAACAGTATATGAAACATAATGCACTACAAAACTTTAAAAATGAATGTAAACAACTTTGATAAGATATATAAACAACTTTGGTAAGATATGATATAATTTTAAGACCATACTAGGTATATAATGGACACTTACCTTATTTTTATTGAAATTTATTCTTGCCATTTTAAATCATGAGACGCAAAAGGTTCAAATCTCACTGATCTGTATTATTTACTGGTTTTGCTTTTTGTGGATTTTACAGAAATTCGCTAAATTTTGTACATTTTAACAATTAACTTAATTACAATAATTTATTACGGAAATAAATGTGAATTATTCCGGAATTAATAATAACGGAAAGGTAAGAGGATTTATAATATAACTTTTTAACGGTGTGAATGTTTAAAAAGTTGCGACATAAAACGTTAAAACTCATATTATATTTAAACCCTTTTATTAATCCTGGGCCATTATGTCGTAGAAAAAATATTACTGTTACTATTATTAAGAAGTAAAGGTGTATAAACCAAAAAGTGGATAATAGTCTAGACAACTTTAAACATAAGAGAACAGAGATACGAGTCATATTCGTGATAACTACGTACGACTCTGAATGAACTCCAAATTGACACCTGAAAAGAAGAAAAACTGTGCGCTCTGACATACGTGAATTTTTCCAAGGCTATTGACTAAAAAATCTCAACTAAAAACTAAACAAAGATTATTATTTGTAAACCGGGTATGTAAATGATTTATTTAAAACTGCGTACACATAACCGTTATCAGATAACAACACAACTGAGATAAAACATTGCATGTATGCATTAGTTAGAGAAAACTTCGCCCAGTGAAATCAACCCACTTTTCGTATTGTAATAGGTCTTTTCCTTTGCATCGAAAGTGTAGCACTGAGCTACGTCACTTCTGAAAATATCGTTCCATCCATACAATTTGTATATATGGAACGATATTTTCAGAATTGGTGTAGC